>LS990922.1:21643524-22223524 GCA_900464855.2 Musa schizocarpa | reverse complement strand
AAAGATAAAATATCATTAGTTACCAATGTTAACATGTTTGTTGATTACTTCAGAGCAACCTGGATGAGTGGCCTAATTCATAATATGCACGATGGAGGATATAAACAAGCAAAACAATGAAGATACCTGATTGATAACAGAGGAAGAACGATGTGAACCACAAGGGGTGTCATCAGGACGATAAAGAGGGATGTGTGTCAACAAAACCTTTGGATTTGATGTGGCATCTAGAAAGTATACATAAGTGAGATAAGATTAGCATAATCCAAATTAAATGCAGGTCATCAGTCAAAATAACTCACAAACCATTAGATATGTGTTTGATAAAATCCCAGGATAAAGATGTTTCTTTTCCTTGTTTAGGCCCTGCATAATCAAAATTATCTTGAGAAAAATCCATACATTGAACTCACAAAATTACTTGTGGCCATATTAAAGCAACTACTAAATCATCAAACCTAAGCAACAAATTTATACTCCTCTAGATAAAGTAAACCAACTAATACAATGTCCCAATAAAATTTATATATAGATAGTCATACAAGGACTGAGAAGAGTATTGGCGAAAGCCTTAAGCACTAGACCATCCTTTTTCTACAAGAACTAAATTGTAGTAAGATAAATATCAAACACAAGTACAAATTTTCATTGTTTTCTCCTCCTTGTGGACTTGCTTATTTTCTTGTCAGCTTCCAAGTCTATGCCAAAATAGATCTCCCAGAAAAAAAAAATCCTTCCAGATGTGCCACTTTAATGGAATGGGTGGTGAAGTGAGTTCATGGAATTTACCCATTTTAGAAGGCATAGCTCATCATGTATGCCTCTTAAAGCAACATAAACCATCACTTAATTGTGTGGAACAATAGAAAACAAAATAAACCAATCATAGAAAATCTCATGATTAAGGGATTTTGAATCCCATAATTAAGGGATTTTACAATCTCATAATTAAGAGAATCTATCCCCTATTTCAGGCCACTCAATCAGTATCAAATCAGCTCATATTATTAAAATTAATTAGAATAAAATATTATACAAAATCAATTTCCTTAGTTGTAAGGTTCTAATCAACCTATATATGTCTTCCTTTGCATATAAAAAAGATTAATGAATGAGAAAAATTATATTCTCTTGGTTCATGGTATCATAGCCTACTTTGGGCCACTCAATCAAGTATCAAATCAGCCCATATTATAGGAAATGAATTAGAATGAAATATTGTATAGAATCACTTTCCTCAGTTGTACAGATTATACTCAGCCTATATATGTCATCCTTTGTATCCAGAAAAAGATTAATGAATTAGAAAAATTATATTCTCTTGTATTCATGGTATCGGAGTCTGGTTCCTATAGGAATCGTTTTTTTTTTTCTTTCAGCCTTAATTGTTGAAAGCCTTTTCCTCTATTCTACCACTTTCCGAATCAGCCCTAACTATTTCTTCTTTGTTTTTCTCATGAAGAACCTACGCTACTATATCTAGAGAAGAGAAGATGACACGGTTGTACCTAATTTGCAACAATCTACCTATATGGACCTTGCTAATGCTACGGTATATTTTTCAGCCCACAATGTTGCTTCATAGTTTTCAACTCAGCCCACTCAAATATGACAGCTCATGAGCATATTCTTTGAATAAAGTTACAGTTGTTTCAAGGTGCTTTTCTTCATGACCAAGGAATGCATTAAAAAAGTTAGTTATCAATTGTAAAACTTTAATTTCGAAATTCCCTATGCATGAAGGGTTGTTTCATGCACTAGTACTTATTTTGGTATTTAGGGATTAGAAAGAACTTTAGAAGCTGATGATATTGGCAGAAACTCTCTTGGAGTGCTATCTTATACTCTGTATCTCTTGGATGCGTCCTTGAGTGGTGAGTCTTTGTTTTTAGTTCTGCATCCTTGTTTATTATTCTTGGGGTAGTGAACTTTCTGTATCCCTTTGTGATTTTAAACTTAATGGTGAGCTTTTTTTTTATCTTATTAAAGTTTTATCATGAGTTCGTTCCTTTCCTACTATCAACTTTCTTCTAAAATCCATTCTGTATTACCCCCGGTATCAGAAGACGAGACCAATGCTTCCATCTCCAACAAACAGCTTAGGTGACAATCCATCTTCTTACAATACATAAACTCAACGGACAAAGCTTTCTTCGTTGGTCTCAGTCTATAATGTTATATATTCGAGGAAGAGGAAAGATCGATCATTTGACCAGATCAACAACGACACTTGCAGAGAATGATCCCAAGTTCGAAGTATGGGATTCTAAAAATTCCATGATCATATGATGGTTGATAAACTTTAAGGAACTAGAAATTGGCCAAATATTTTCACCAATAGCAAAGGAGTTATAGGATGCTGTGGTTGAGACATTTAGATATAGGGAATTCAACCAAGTATTTGAGATTACAAACAAGATTAGAGAGCTTAAACAACATAATACTAATGTTACAAAATACTTTAATACCTTGAAGACACTCTAGCAAGAGCTTGATATTTTTTATAATTTTGAGTGGTCATGTGCTGCAAATAGTGCTCGATACATAAAAATGCTTGAGAGAGCCTTTCAATTTTTGGTATGTTTAAACAAAGAACTAGATGAAGATCATGGACGAATATTTGGGAAGGATCCATTGCCATCTCTCCAAGTTATATTCTCTGAAGTTAGGAGGGAGGATAGTAAAAGACAAGTCATGATGGGATCTTCCACTCCATCTATGGTTGTAAAAGATTCTACAATTATTATGAGAGCTGAAATTATTTCTTTTGCTAACGTTGTGCAACGTAATCAAAGGGAGATGATAAAGGCAAGTATGATGTTTTTTTTGCAATAACCCAAGACACACAAGAGAAACCTGTTGGATGATACATGAAAAACCAACAAACTGGAAGAACAATCAAATTCCAAAAAAGGCTAATAGCAAAGGATTTCAAGTAGACAATCAATCTGCCACCACTTCTAAAGGAGCCGAAATGTCTCTATTCAGTAAGGAACAAATTGAGCAACTATTTAAGTTTCTAAACCAGTCCCAAATTCCTAATCCTTCTCCATCATCATCTTACTCTTTGGCCAAAAAAGTTAATCGTTTCACAGCCACATCTGCATCTTTTGGTCTCAAGGCTCCTTGGATCATGGATTCAAGTGCAACAAATTATATGACTAGCCTTTCACAATTATTTTCCTCCTACATACCTTAAACTGGAAACTCTAAAATAAAAGTTACTGATAGATCACTTTTTTCTATAGCAGGAAAAGGCACAATTGAAATTTCAGATTCCTTTGTATTAAATTCTATGCTTTATGTTCCCAACTTGTCTTGTAATTTGTTGTCTATTACCAAATTTGCATTGTGTTGCTAAATTCTTTCCTTCTTACTGTGAACTTCAGGACCTGTATTCGAGAAAGATGATTGGCAGTGCTAAAGAGAGTGAAGGACTCTAATATCTTGAAGAAGATGCTACTTAGAATAGACAAGCTCAGTTGACAATAAATAATAACACTCCTACTAGTAGTGAAAAAATGTTGTGGCACTATAGACTAGGCCACCCAAGCTTTCCTTATTTGCAAAAGTTTTTATCTTCATTGTTCAGAAACAATAATAGTTCTCTATTTCAATGTAAAATTTGTCAATTTGCTAAACATCATCACACTGTTTTTTCTTCTCGGCATATATAGTGACATTTGAGGTCCTTCTAATGTGACAAATCTGCTTGGAACCAAGTAATTTATAACATTTATTGATAACCATAGAAGAGTATGTTGGGTTTTTACCTCTTAAAAGAAAAATCTGATGCTGAAAAAACTTTCAAGAACTTTTATACCATGATCCAAAATCAATTCTAAGCAAAAATACAAGTTTTGAGAACTGACAATGGTAAAGAATACTTTAATATCATTCTTGATTCCTACTTGTTAAAGCATGGAATAATCCACCAATCTTCATGTGTTGATAGCCCCTAACAAAATAGTATTGTAGAACGAAAAAATAGACACCTACTTGAAGTAGCATGCCCTCTTTTATTTACCACTTATGTTCCTAATATCTTTAGGGAGATATCATCCTTACTGCTTCATATTTGATTAATCGAATGCTTACCAAAATATTTAATTTTCAAACACCTCTTAATCATTTATCCTCCATTTATCCACATATGAAACAATTTAACTCTCTTCCACCAAAGGTATTTGGGTGCATTTCTTTTGTCCATATTCATAACCATCATCGAAGTAAACTTGAACCTCGTGCATTAAAGTGTGTGTTCATTAGCTACTCTCCAACTCAAAAAGATTACAAATGTTACGATCCTATATCGAAAAAACATTAGTCACTATGAATGTCACATTCTTTGAGAACCAAACATATTTTCAAAAAATTCATCTTCAAAGAGAGAATTCTACCCAAAAAGATTGTTTTTGGAAACTGTCTCTACCAGTCCCTACTTCCTTGTCGAATTCATCTCCTACTTTCACTCTACCAAACCTACCTAGCCAACAACTAACTAGCCCTATTAATACTCCTAAATCCAAATCTCCAACACCACAACCCAAATCTCCAATGCCATAACATGCTATTGGGCAGTCTAGCTCAAGGCGAGATATCATTATGATTGCACTTGAGCTTCGTGTGTATTCAAGACAGCGAAATCTAGAAAATATTGATGTTCACCCTCCTGAGTACTGCTAAGAGTCTGAACCGATAGCAGATCCATACATAGACACAAGTAACTCCATTCCTTCCTCAGATCTTAATGTTCCTATTACCATTATAAAAGGAATTAGATCTTATACAATGCATCCTATATCTAAATATGTGTCCTATCATAGATTGTCTCCAGCCTTTAAGGCTTTTCCAACTCACCTGTCTGGTTTAGAAATTCCAAAAAATATATAGGATACTCTACTAATTCCAAAATAGAGAGGCAATTATGGAGGAGATGAGAGCTCTTCAAAAGAATGATACTTGGAGTGTAGTGCATCTGCTAAAGAGGAAGAATCCAGTGGGATGCAAATAGGTGTTTACTATTAAATATAAGATAAATGGTTCTGTTGAAATATACAAAGCCAGATTGGTTACAAAAGGATTTAATCAAACATATGGTACTGACAACCAAGAAACATTTGCTCCGGTTGCAAAACTAAATACTATTCAAGTATTATTATCTCTTGCAGCTAATTTTTAATGGCCTTTACATCAATTAGATGTGAAAAATGCCTTTCTCAATGAAGAACTAGGGGAAGAAGTATACACAGATCTGTCACCCGGCTTTGAAAATTTGTATGGCTCAAATAAGGTGTGCAAGCTAAGAAGATCTCTTTATCGTCTCAAGCAATCACCACGTGCATGGTTTAAGATGTTCACAAGGTCAGTTTGTGGCCATGATTACACTCAAATTTACTCGGACCATATAATGTTCAATAAACACTCAAATAAGAGAGATATTATCCTAACAAGCAATAATGTCTTAGAATTGGAGAAATTGAAGCATATACTAGCCAAAGAGTTTGAAATTAAAGATCTTGGATAGCTAAGATTTTTCTTGGGCATGGAAATAGCGAGATCAAAGAATGAGATATTTGTTTCACAAAGGAAATAAACCCTAGACCTTCTAAAAGAAACAAAAATGCTTGGTTGTAAACCTGTGGACACTCTAATAGATCTCAATCATAAATTAGGATGTCCTTCTCAAAAAGCCATGGTAGATGCAATCAAATATCAGAGATTGGTACTTAAGTTGATTTACCTATCTCATACTAGCCCAGACTTGGCATTTGCAGTGAATATAGTGAGTCAATTTATGCATTCACCACATAAAGAACATTTAGAGACAATATATAGGATTCTTAGATATCTAAAAAGGATTCCAAACAAGGAATTATTATTCAAAAAGGACAATCATATGGAATTGAGGCCTTTATTGATGTTGATTGGGAAGGATCAGTAAGTGATCGGAGATCAACTTCAGAATATTGTACATTTATCGAAGATCATTTGGTGACTTAGAGGAGCAAAAAGCAGACAATTGTTGCTAGAAGCAGTGCTGAAGCAGAGTTCAGAGTAGTAGCACAAGGTATTTGTGAACTCTTATGGCTAAAATGCTTCTAAAAGAATTACAAATACCCACTGAAACTCCTATGAGACTATACTGTGACAACAAGGCTGCTATCAATATTGCTCATAATCCAATGCACCATGATAAAACAAAGCATGCGGAAGTAGATCAAAATTTCATAAAGGAGAATATTAAAGAAGGAATTGTCTGCATACCTTATATTCCTACAGAGAAACAACTAACAAATGTTCGTACCAAAGGACTTCAAAGGTCTTATATGAGGATCTAACTAACAAGCTATGATGACTGACATATCCGAGCAGAAAATCCCATAATTAAGAGATTCTGAATCCCATAATTAAGGGAATCTATCACCTATTTTGGGTCACTCAAACAGTCTTAAATCAGCCCATATTATAGGAAATGAATTAGAATGAAATATTGTACAGAATCAATTTCCTTAGTTGTACAAGTTGTAATCAGCCTATATAAATCATCCTTTATATATAGAAAAAAATTAATGAATGAGAAAAATTATATTCTCTTGTATTCACCAATGAACATGACTTTTTTTAGGTATTTGAGTATAAAAGCCCCTGCAAGCTTGGTTGTAAACATATAAAAAAATGAGAAAGAAGAAAGGAGAAAAAGATAAAAACATTGATTGCCCTTATCTCAGTCGTTGCTGAATCAACTAAATTGAGAAGCCTAAGATTTCTGTGGTTGTTGAACAAAATCAAACAATCTAGTTCTCCAGGAGCTTTTTTATTAGAAAAGAAGACAAATTTCCTTAATAGGAAACATAAGTAGTTTCAATCATGGTCTACAGTACCGACTGTACCGCCTGATACGGGCGGTACGTACCGGTCCGACAGGTTGCTGGTACGTGGACCGCCTGTTACCGATCCGAGTGCACTGTAGCACTATAGCAGTGTATTATAGCACTGTAGCAGTGCAATGTATCACTGTAGCAAAGCTACAGTACTCGGCACACCTGGGTATACCGCTCAGTATACCATACTGTACCGGTACCTAGCCCAGGTCGAAACACTGGTACGGTACGATATTGCGATCCTTGGTTTCAATGATGTACCTCAATATTCCAACTTCTTATAAGCTCAATTGACAAGCCTCAACTTCTTCCATGACATACATAGGTATATTACTGCTGAGAGCAATATCTTCAAAATCATACTGATCAAAAGCATTATAAAGCACGTCCTGACAATATCTGCATACCTCAAATCTACAGCAAACTTTGACAACCATATTCAACTCCAAGGTTTCAAATATTGCAATTTACTGATCATAATGCACCAATTCAATCATGTAAAGGCAATGCTGGTGTACCAAATATATTGGTTACACTAACACATCAATAAATTTTTAAAAATATTTTTTATTGGTGTTCCAAGGAATTCTATATCATACCATAGGTAGATATTAGTCTAATAAAATATCAATGCATGTAGAGGTGTTCGAATTTTTAAAATATTTAGAACTAGCTCTGACTCCTTAATAATTTTCCATGGGAAAAATTCATATTTTAGGGCATCACTTGGGCCAATTTGCGTTTAGGGCTTCAATTAGCATGATTTTGGATGAAATTTTCCTTTTGAATGATATCCTAAACAAGCAAGTTAATCATTATTTCTATTTAAGGTAAGGATTAACAATTTCAATATATTCTCATCCTAACATCAATTAGCTAAAATGACAAGTTTGATATGGGACCATGTTTTTTTTTCTTCCTCTGTATGTCGCAAACTTGTCCTACATGGAAGTCCCAAGCAAAAGTATTATTATGGCAAGGCAAAGGCTTGAGCCTTGAAAGTCGTGAATTAGATCATTAAGAAAACAGCCCACCTCAATTTGACAACACTGTATAAGCTCCTAATCTTGTGTTTAGTTCCACAAAAGTACTCCTAATATGAGTTGGACCGGACCATCCAAAACGAGGTGGTGTGGCATGCACCCCCAGACCGCCATGTACCATCTGTTATATACCACTTTAGGTGGTACGATGATCATTGGCTTAATTCATATTGCCTCTCAAGATGAGAGATTTTCATTTATCTAAATCCTATTTTCAAAAAAATATTTAACTGATTGTACATAATCAAAAAAGGGAAGAAATTAGAACAAAATAGGGTCCTTTATAGATTTTTTAGAATGTTTAATTGATTATAATAAAATTCGGTACATACTAATGTCCTGTCTAATTTGATTGTATATAACAAGTAAAGGAAATAAATTAGAATAAAATAGGATCATGATGGAAATCAGGCTACATTTCAAAGATGTGGAAAGAAAAAGGTCCGACCCTTTGGACTGAAGATGAACTCAGGTTCGGGTTCAATTGACATTTTAGGGTTGCCATGTGTTAACATCCTGCACATTTAATATCAATTAATATCTTCTTTTTTAGATTGACAATAAAGTAGAATAAGGAAAGAAATAAGAGAGAATATTGCAAGAATCAACATCTTGCAATAAAGGAAGAGCATCATGCACAAAGAAGGAAGACAATTCTACATAATCATCTTGCAAGAAAGGAAGAACATCATGCATAAAGGAAGAATAGTTTACAAGAATATTTTTGGAATCTTATCTTCTCAAAAGATGACCAAATACAATGTATTAAATCATCTTGATGTATTTTATTCCTTATTTGTTAATTTTTTCTTCTTGTATTTATGGCTTATATAAAGAGGCCAAGCATTATAATAGGATCATCAGTCTTTTAGTGAAGAATAGTTTTATTCAAAAATTGTGTGAGTAATGCACAGTGATTTAAAAAGCGCTAAGCGCCAAAAGATGCCAAGGTCCAAAAACGCCCGAGGCGCTAGGCGCTCGCTCGAGCGAAGAGAGGCGCTAAAATATAAAAATATATAATATAATTAATAAATATAATTATTTAAAATTTTAAATTAAAATATGCTATTAAATTAAGAAAATCTATTAACAGTATTGAAAATTAATAATTTCAAATAAACCTAACTATATTAACAGTATACAGTATACTGTATATTATTAACAGAAGGAGAAGAAGGAAGTGTAAGGGGGTGCTGAGCCTGCTGATTGAGAAAAGAGGAAGGGGCAGTGGCAGCAGAGTGTAAGGAGGTAGCGGCAGCGACGATCAACGAGCTGCAGCAGCGGCAGCGGCGAGTGATGACAGCGGTAGCGACAGCGGCGAGCAGCGGGAGGCGCGAGCGGCGACAGCAACAACGTTTGCGAGCAGCGATAGCGGCGAGCAACGGCAGCGGGAGCAGGAGCGGCGAGCAGCGGGAGGCGCGAGCGGCGATGGCGACAACGGCAGCGTTTGCGAGCAGCAACAGCGGCGAGCAGCGACAGTGTTTGCGAGCAGCGACAGTGGCGAGCAACAAGATCGGGATCGGGATCGGGAGCGGCAGTGGCAACGAGGGTTAGGGTTGGGTTGTCACTGATATTGGTTTTAGTTGGTTCGATTGAACCAACTAACCACCGAAGACCGAACCAGGACCGAACCAAACCTAAAATCCTGGTTCGGTCGCCTTGGTTAACCCAGGCTCTCGCCCGAAGCGCCCAGCGCCTAGGCTCGGGCGAGTGCCTAGGCGGCACCTCTTTGAAGCGCGCTGCCTGGAAGATTAGCGAGGCGCTTGGGCCTCGCCTCGCCTCGCCTCGCACGAGTGCCTAGGCGAGCGCCCGAGCACCTTTTTAAATTGCTGGTAGTGCAAGACCACAGTTTTCTCCCCGATGTGAGCCGAAGGACTTGGAGTAAGCCCAAGATTATCCCCTACATTTCTCTCCTCTCCTATTCTCAGCTATCCTACAACGAAGACCCAAAAATTTATTTCTCAACATCATAAGTTAATCAGAAAGGTGTCAAAGGGCTCCTCAATAATCTAGGTATGTGATTAAACTCCAACTTTGTTCTTTATTACTTAAATTAATATTTCTACAAATCAGATTTCTTTTGCCTCCTCTCTCTCTCTGTTTTAACCCATTATTTTATTTATATCCCACCCAACCATCTCTCTCTTCATATTAAGCATCCCCTTAAGGGTTGTCCTACATCAGATTATTAAAAAAATTTTGATAATATTTTATTTATTTTCCAAATTTTGGTATATGATGGTGTCCTGACACTCAGTACACCAGTGTCACGTCCACTCAGGATTAGTACAATGACAGTAACTGAGATGACAAACCTTGGATGAGTCTATATGTTTTATTTCAGATTAGCAAAAGTGCATCATCATAGAAGCATAATCTACTATGATTTGCATTATAGTAAAATAACAAAAATCTGACCAAAGAATAGATGTAGCACTTAACTTCAACATGTTACTAATATTTTATAGATTAGAAGGAACAATAATCTACCATCGAGTGTTTGAGCATCAACAACGATAAAGTTGATATTTCCAACAGAAATTTGGTAGTTTCTTGCTCCAAATTCCTTCTCATAATGACTGATCACCTGTTAGCAGGAAAACCTCACAATATTTAACAGTCTAGTCAAGTGAATCATTAGATGTAGCATAACATTTAAAGAAAGAGAAAAAATGCTGTTGATTATGATTCAAGGGTTACTTCAGAATTAAATTGTGTTATTGACTACAAATTAGTTAAACAGACAGAGCTGGTTTTATCAAATCACAAATCAAGCACCCAAATCTTAATATATAGTCAATGTACAAAAACTATGTCATAATGTTTCAAATTAAAAGACAAAATCTGCACATCTAAAGTGCACATCAGACACAGGACCAAGAAACATAAAGATGACAAAAACAAGGACAAAGCATTTATCTTGTTATTCTTATTGAGGTTTTGAAAAGTTCAGGAGATCAAGAAATAGTCTGGCTTGCTAGTTTATTTAACAAAATTTTAAGATTTAGGAGAATGTCTGGTAAATGAAGAGAGATATGTAGAACTATTACAAATGAAGAGCTTTTTATAAAAATAAGAGAGAGATGTAGAACTATTCTAATTACAAAGGGATTAATATTATAGATCACAGTATAAAATTTTGTAAAAGAGTACTTAAAAGTCGAATAAGATATAAAACAAATATCGCTGAAAATCAATTTGATTTTATGATTTGAAGATCTACAATAGAAGCCTTTATATTAAGACAATTAATACAAAAATAAAGAGAGAAGAATAAAGATATGCACGTCTTTTATTGGTTTTGACAAGACATGTAAAGTTCCTAGAGGTTTGTTATGATGAGTTTAAGAAAATAAAAGTGTATCCACTAAATGTATTGATGTTATAAAAAATATATATGATATTATACTAATGCTAGAACTATAAAAGGTATTAATATTGAGTTTTATGTTAGTATAGGACTGCTTTGGGATCCGCATTAAATCGTTACCATCTTATATTGGTGATGGACAAACTTATTTATCATATATTGGACAGATCCGCATTAAATCACTACCATCTGATATTAATTTAGTTGACGATAGTTTAAATAAAATTAAGTGTATACTTGAGTTATAGGGATACATGTTGGAAACTAAAGGTTTTAAATTAATAGGACTAACACTAAATATATGAGATAATCTTAGCAATACTAGGAGTAAACAGAAGGATATACTTAAGCTGGATAGATAAGAAGTCATAATAAGTAAAAAATTTTAGGTATCTCAGATTCATTAGTCAATGAGATGGAGAGATTGATCTAAACTAACAACTAATTAGTTATAGTGAAGGAGGATGTTATTGATCTATCATGAACCTTTCAAGACCTCTACTCCAGTCAGCATGGCTAGTTTATTCTTAAGGTCCTCCCTAGGCCTAACAATTCGATTGGCCTAAGGCATTTAGTGGCCCAAAAATTATTGCTCCTCTATCAAGGGCTCATTGCTTTTGCTTATTCTACATCAGGGTGACATGTTAGTCATGTGCTTTTGTCGACCCCTGATTGGCTGCCTCCAGCATGGTTGGGGCCTCGATCATTAGGTCAAAAGAGGGCCTCGGGTGGGAAGGTTCGAGAGCCTTCCTTTTTAAGAGCCTTGTTCCTCTCATCGACAATCTTGACTCTTGAGGAAGGAATGATGCGACAAAGTTCATGTCTGCAAAAGGATGGGAGTTAGGAATATACAAAAAAGTCAACATAAAAAAGAGGGGAATTGAAATCCCGATACAAACCTTGAGGAGCAGGACTTGACTTAACTTTTTCACAAGCTAATGTTCACTCATCTCGGTTGCACCGTTTGAGCTAATTAAAGCTTAGGTGATTTTGGTGAATTGTCCATTCCCAATCAGCTTAAGGGGAGCATTCGTGAACTTTCAGGTGACCCGAGCTAAACAGAAAGACCACCCGCTCGTCAAAGAGGCATTGAAAAACCTTTCCTTTCGGCTCTTGTTAGAGCTTCAAGACCCTCAAACCTTACAACCACTTCGGGTTGAAAGGTAAAAGGTTGACAACCTGATGTAGACATTGTAATATGAATGCAATGGGTCAATATTGGGATAAAGTCAAGATTTATGCTGAGACTACGACACTCTCAGAGAATGGTCGCAAGGTAACATCACGAGTTGAGTGCTACTTAAGCACTTCCATGCAAGAAAGACCTCAAAATATAAGGAATAAAGGGGTTTCCTAAGCCTCAGCTCTAGTGCGTCAATGTACATGTAAAGATAGTGATTCGATGTATAGGACTAATAATAATCAACAAACCAAACTATAAGCACAAACTTGATAGGAATGAAGAATCAAGACTTAAGGTAGTCAAGGTCTCAAGGATCAACTCTAGAGTCGAAGTCAAAGGAGTAAGTTATGGACTACAACACTCCTCTCGAACAAGCCATCCCAAAGAAGGAACATTCCCCAATATGGCGACTCTGACCTCTTCCCGAAAGGAAATGAAGTAGAAGGGGGCAAAGAGGGTGGATCAAACGATTGAACAACTTGCAGCCTGAGAGGTGTCTGATCCCAAAGATAAGGAAGAAGAGGTGGAAGACATCTTGGACCTTCAGATGAGGGGTTCGAACAATTCAGCTCAAGGTATAGAATTCTAGATGTCCATAGTTCTCAGAATACAAGAATATATGGGTCTAGCATCTTTTGGTCCCTAATGCTTGACCTTTTGTTGTTAATTGGTTCAAATGATAAGTAGCATAGAAGTCCTTAATTGGCCATATAATATTGGGCACCTGGGAAATAAGTTTAAATCACCAAAAATCAAATCAAGTGAATCAGGCACCGAAAGCCAAGAAAATGATAAAAGTGATTAACGTGGTCAAATCTACACCCTAGCTAACGTGATCAAATCTAGTCATAAAGCATCCCTTTTATAATGCAGTCAATTACGACCACGAAGTGTCCAATATCTTCTAACATGATTGAATATGGCCATAAAGCATCTCGTATCTCTGACATAGTGGAATCTAACCATGAAGCATCTCATACCTTCCAACGTAGATAGATGTCATGAAGCGTATCTTTTGACATGATCAAATCCAACCATGAAGCATTCTTAACCTTTTAAGGTGGCTAAATCCAGCCACGAAGCATTAAATATCTTCTAAGTTCTAATAGTTGAATTCAATCATGAAGCTTCCCTCACTTCCGACGAGACAAACTAGGCTAGGAAGCATCCACCATAAGTGACATGACATGATTAAATCATCCACCAAGGACAATGCCTCCCAACACCATCCATTAGATAATAAAAAGAATATGACACATGGACATCTGAACACCATGTGAATGTCACTGATAGCCCGACACCTACTCAAGCACCTCATTAGTCCAACACATCAAGCAAGTACTTTATGTGGTCAACACATATGCGACAGTTACATGTCAATTCCATGTGAATTGGCATTATATAATCGGCATGATACGCAAGAGACACTACAATGCTACCCTTCACATTCAGGTAAGGCTTGGCAATTCCATGTCAATGATTCCATGAGTTACCTCCCATTTACTCTTGGTGGTTACCAAAGCTTCCTTTAAAAGGCCCTAGGTATACTACTTTACCCAAGAGAGAATACATTCAACTCTCCAAACTCTCATAATCACTATTAATGTATTACTTTCTTGACACTAACTTAAGTTTTAAAGGGGCTTTTGTTGGGCATACACTCGACCCAGTTTTTGCAAGGCCCTTATCTAATCTAGTCATCTCTAGAGATCATGTTGTGACAAGTTCTAATAAGAACTTGGCTCCAAGGTTCGCCGTACCATACCATACCAGCGTTTCGACCTGGGCTCGGTACGATATGGTACCGGTGTACCGGGCGGTACATCAGGGTGTACCGAGTGGTAAACCCTGGTGTACCGAACAATTTTATATTTTTTTCATACTGTAGCACTGTAACGGTATCGGGTGGTCCGCGTACCGGTAACCTGTCGGACCGGTACGTACCGCCCGGTACGAGCGGTACGCTTCGGTATGATAGACCTTGCTTGGCTCCATGTCCCAACAACTTGAACAAACAAAAAATAAAGAACACTGGTCCAATATCAATTCAATAATTTTAATAATCTACTAGACCGATAGAAAACTAGTTTATATGAGTGATATCGACTTATACCATTTGGAATAATTAAATAAAATAATGAAAATAAATGATATTGTACTAGGTTTGGTTGTACTAGTAATTGCCCAAGAGAATTTGAAGTCGTAAGGAACAAGCTTATAACAAATTACAACCAGCATGTTTTCTTCAAAAAACACTAGCATGCCTGCTATCAATTCTCTATGATATAAGTTTGGGATCTTAATAACTAAATTTAAAAGAAAACATGGAAAGATGAAAACATCTAGTTGTTTGATGTTGCTCTTTATTCCTTCTTTATCCTTCATTTTATTTTCTTTATTTTGATACTTCTCTTTGGTTATTGATCTTTTATACCACTCTCAAGGCACTTCCTTTCCAATTTGCTTTGTTTCTTAGATTTGCCGCCATTTATTTAGTTCTTTGAAAAAACTAAATATAAAACTGGGAATGGCAATCCATCCATCGACAAATAAAACCAAACAAGTGTTAACAAGTTTGCTACCTTTGGATACTGTGAATGGAAACCTGCATAGCCAACATCATGATTTCCAGAGAGGTAATAAATAGGGATGGTCAAATCTCTGCCCTTTTCATTCAGACAGAAAATGTGTTTAAATCGGTTCAGTGACTCTTGCCACCTGTTACAATGAAGAATATTACCAAAATGGAAGTTGAGGATATAAGAACAATCAAATACTGAAAGCAACTCATATTAGCAGTTGTGGCATTAATTGACGAGATTATCATGTGAAACAGAATCTTCCACAGTAAGATGTGATGAAGCATCAATTTCCGTATAATATCAATTATTGCTTAAAATGATAAATACATTATCCTACAGTACATTTCAAAAAAAATTATTATGTTAACTTAATATTGATCATCATTCACCATGAGTTTTTAAGGGTCAAACAATGTTATGGCAAAATGGTTATTGCACAGACTCAAATCAACATGTCAGATTGTGTTTACAACGTAGCCTAATCCACTTGAAATCCAGAAGCAAGTGTGTAACATATGAATTCCTTTAGTTTTCTGGTTTAGCTCATATTAGCAAATAACTAGCAAGAAACTAAGGTTTTATTAAGAAACCAAAGGATTATCTACTAAATGGCCAACAAAATAGAATTTTCCATAAAAACCCAGTTTAATGAATAGCTTATGGCCCTATGAAACTCCATCTAACATGCTTGACTAGGAACAGAACACAATGATTAGGAGCAGAAACTGTTCAACAGTTTCAACTTTCAACAATTAACGCCTTTCCACAGTTCCTAAGGGATACAGTCGGTGGCATATTTGTTGGTTAGCCAAAGCTTTGTCATGGTATCTCAAAGTTAGCATCGACCCTCATTTACTGACGATAAATTTTCAGTAACAACAATGGAGACTTACCAAGAGCTCATTGCTAAATAGTGAATCCTCCTCAAACAGTTAAGCAACCAAGGGCCTGTATAAGATCATCTTTGAAAACTTATCAACTGTGCAGCATCAACACTTCAAATGCTTTTGCCATGTTCGTGTCAAACACTGAAAAGTGTTGATCACATAACACGAGATGGATATCAATTGATATTATGCAAATCATTACATTAATATGGTTTTATTTTAGGGCACTTGACATCTACAATGGGCTTCTTGACATTTTAATATCAAAATACGTATGTATATTTCACTTTTTTTAGATACTATGTTTAATTCATTATTTTTGTGAATAATTATTCATATAGTTCTTATGAATTATGCATATGATTATAAAAATTACCTAAATTGTACAAAATATATCTTCATATATATACTTTAGATGAACACATTACCTAAATTGTATCCATGCCAAGTGTCCTACTTTCCAAAGATCAATCGAGTTTGGCATGTACAAATAGCTTCACAGTCACTCAACCAATTTATTCATCTACTGAGAGCAGCCAATAAGCTTCCAGAACAAGATTTTTGTGTGTACACAAATGCAACATTTCTTTTATGAGTTGAACAATAGAGAACATTCTCATTGACTGCTACCTATCTTTGATCCTCTGCCAACTCCCTATCAATAAATCAGCCAACTCCGGTTGAGTCTAATTTGTTCTTCCCTATTTGGCCAATTTGACTGTCTTAGAAGTCTCTAAAATATTCTTAGCCTTGGATAATACCAATACGAATCGAACTATCATATTGAAATCAAACAATGTTTCAGATTTCTTCATGATGTCCATCACCAACATTCTCCTTAAAATACTGACTTAAGTGTTGTGCAATTCAATATTCTAGCTATGCTTCTTATAACAACAATATGGATTTGGTATTAATTGTTCCAGAGTAGCAGTCTCAAAACAATATGACATGAAGAAGATATGAACAGTACAAGAGGTGGGTAAAGGAGGCTGTGGAAGTAAGAAAAGATGAATAGAATAGATACCCAAAATAATTCCAAAGGCTTTAAATCAATTGAACTGATTAAAAAGTTTGTCACCATATTATGCTTCTCTAGGAGTGGCTTAGATCTAAGACTTGGCTTACAGAATTTTATTATGTAAAGAAAGCAAATGTCTTTCGCAAAAGTCAATAATACAAAAAATGCAATCAAAAGCATCTTGGAGCACAAAGATAAATTAAAAGCTAAAAGTGAGAATTAATATGAATGTCTTACTCCTCATCCGACAAGAAAGGCCCACCATCAAACTGATCACCAAGAAATATAATCAAATCAGGTTTGAATGGCAATATGGATGAACGGAAAGATCTCCTCATGTATAAATCTGTATAAAATTGGGCAGCCTCTAACAAAAGTGATTTTGGAGGAAGTCCATGTGAGGTCCTGTCCATAAGCTGTTATGAAGAATAAATTTAGAATAAAAAGAATTGCATGCAATATCATTACGTTTTCAATGGATGGCAACACGTAGGTGAAAAGATGTAATCTTGAGCACAGCATTAATTCAGTGAGTCTGCTTTTCATAGACTAGGTGATCTAGTGTGCTGTTCTACAGGTAAATTAAGGTATATGCATTCATGGTAGAAGCACGGGCAAAAAGGAAAACTAGAATAATCATTAAAATTTTAGTTTGAAAGATGCTATTTCTTTTCAAAGCCTGATCTGGAATGCTGATTATATAATATCTCAATGTTTACATATGACTTAAAGAAGCAATTAATCTTTTGTTTCTCAACTTTCTCTGTTTCTAAAATGCCCATGCATCATCCATAGAGGAACTTTCATCCATGTGGAAAGAGATAGTTGTCAGATTGTTGTAGTTCCAGGGACAAATAATCTTTACTAGCTTTTTTCCTTGTTGGATCATAAGTATGTGGAAGGAGATAAATATTATGTTCTAGCAAGTCCAGGGACAGATGATCTTTATTAGTTTGTCATTGCACCAGGCCACCAGCAGCTTCAACGTATAAATTGATTAGATCATATGAAGATTACCTAGATAAATGGGCATACCTAATCTCTTTACTCATGTTACTTCAACAAATATTAATGCTTAGATGCATATGAAAGCATTATACACTCATCATTTGATCAAAACTTTTCCTTGCAACAAAAACAAGAAAAATAAATTGTTATCTAATTCCAAAACTCAAGAAAACTACTGAAATCATGAAAACTGCAAATTCAAATTTAGTATATTACTTTCAGATTATCTAACAGAAAACCCCCATTATCTCAGCCTGGATTGATCCAATATGCAAAGAAATCCATTTTAGAGGAAGACGATAACAACAAAACAAAAAACAACAAAGTTTAAAAAGTTACATGCAAACTGCAAGAAAGAGGTTGCCTGAGTAGATATCCAATTACCTGTGGGTCCGCCAACACAGCAACCTTAACATAATGATCAGTCTTCTGCACAAGGAAATGAACAATAAATATGTGTATCATCATGACAAGAATACATAAACAAGATGGATGAATTAATCATGCAGGACATACAAAGGAACAAAACAAGATTGTAACGAGGAAAGATAAGCAAAACAAGATGGTAACCAGGAAAGATCACTGACTTATCAACTTATGGATAATATGATAACCACAAAGACTTAAAAAGTATTTCCATATTACTATGCTAGAGAAAGCACAAAGCACCATCCGGTCTATTAAGATCAACTTGTGGATAACATGGTGACCCAAAAGTACCATTATACAAGTCAAAGTACCTACACTATCAAGTATCAACCATCCATTCTAATGAAAAATTGTCATTTAGACCAGCAATATGCTCAGCATCTTGCTTGCCCATGATCCTTCTTACCATCACCAACTTGATTTACCAAATTCTCTTTAAAGTAACGCCCTTTTTATTGTTTGTTAGTATCTGAGTGGTGCAGAGACCAATCTGTATGCAGAAAATTATCCAATTGAGTGTTGTAGACTAATTACTCATCTATATTCCTTTCAAATTTGACGATACATCCAAAAAAAAATTTCAAGTTGATCGGAGCATGCAAGTAAACCACAAGATCAGCATAGGCGACACCGTAAACGTAGAAAACCCATATATCCTTGGATGGGTGAAGCATGTCACTTGGGCGAATTTAGAAATTCAATAATGGTAACAGATCATGAAAACCCAAGAAATCACCTTTTGCAACCGGATGAACTCCAAAACCAAGAATACGTGTATTCATCATCTCGTCAAAGATGTTCTTTCGATCTGAATGGCTCTCGAGATTCAAAATTGATTTTTCCCACAAGAAAATATCAAAATTGAAAATAGATCCAAGTGATCCAACAAAGAACTGTTGAAACCGAATGGATTTCAAGAACAACTAAACACGAATACATGTGGCCCGGCAAATAGTCCTGCTACAGAGCGAATCAACGACGAACTAAGAAAGAAAGATGGAGGAAAGAGTGAAGAAACACTAACGGAAAAGGAGGAAGAGAGGCGCGGCTGCGGCCAGGAACAGGTCCAGAAGGCGGCCCAGTAGGCGACCATCTCGCCATAGAGGAGGGTGACGGCCCATAAGCCGCAGAGGAAGACGGTCAAAAGCGTGAAGCTGTGCATCGCGTCGCCTCAAGGAAGAAGAGAGGTGAACGCGCCTCCCGTACCAGACTTGTGCTCTGGGAGCTCCACCACAGGGGTAGGACTACTTGAACGGGGAATGCGTCCTGGTGCGATGTGCCCCGGGGCGCAGTGAAACAGGCAATTCTTTAGGCTGTTCTGGTCGTCCGATTCAGACCTGGTGCCGACTCACAATGTGGATCGCACGGTTAAACGGAACATTGATTATTTAAGATTTTTTTTCATATACAACACTTTGCTTAAATTAGATTAAAATAATATTACTTAAATTTTAATTTGACATCAGATTAATAATAATTAAAATTAAGATAAAATTGAATGATTAAAATGTAGAGAACCACCGATGCTTTTTAATCTTCATAAATCTGTATGTTGGATGATTAAAAAGTATAGCTTTTCTTTTGTTAAGTTGATGTAGGACTTTTGATATGGATATGTGAAAATATAAAAAGGGTCAATTCTGGTTCCTTTTTCGTTTTCCGCAGATAATCCCTAGTTGTTTGCCGAAAGTCCAGAGTTTGCCGAAAGTCTGCTAGAGCATTGTCGAGGGTTCGTCAAATGTTCGCCGAAAGTTCACCGGAAGCTTGCCGAAAGAATCGATTGACGCACCGGAACACGAGTTGCAGTTTTAATGTCTTACATATCATAGTTAGCATGAAGATTAAGTTAGGAATAGGAGGTGATCCCATTAACTTAATCTAGGGCCAATTGGGTCCTTGATAGACCCAAATTGGGCCGAATGGATCAGCACATTCGAACCCAGATTTTTTGACCGGCGGTGGCGCCACCCAGAAGCTCGGTGTTTGAGCGAAGTCAGACGGTGGAACCACCTGAGCTTAGTCTCTGAGCAGTGTCAAGCGGTAGTACCACCTAGTTCTGGCGGTGGTATCGCTAGGACCCCGAAAATCCGGGAGATGATATTTTTGAGCTCAAAATTCAAACCAGTTGAGGCCTACATAAACTCTACCCTTTCTTGCATGAAAGGGCACTGAAAGCTTGCATTTATTCTGAGAATTTGAGAGCTTAAAAGTTTTGTAAAAGGCTAGAAGTTCTTCTCCCTCTTTTCTTCTAAGTTTTGATCATTTAAGAGAGGAGTGGAAATCTGTAAGGGTTGTCTCCTAAGCCCGTCAAAAGGAGTAAAGTTGTAAAATGATGGTTGACCTTTGCCTATTGAAGAAAGGCATCAAGTGGACGTCGGTTACCTCATCGGAGGAGGAAGCCAAAAGTGGATGTAGGTCAAGATTGACCGAACCACTCTAAATCTCGGTTTGCATTTACATTATGCTCTTTATCTTAACTGCAAACTGCCTCCATTACTATACTTTCATTTACTCTTAAGTTGAAGAACTTTCCGAAACAGTTTTCATCGAAAACGATTTCATCGTATGAACATCGTTTTAATCGACGAACGTTTTTCGCTGCACTAATTCACCCCCCCTCTTAGTGCTTTTGATCCCAATAATTGGTATCAGAGCGGGGTTTACTCTCAATCGGATTAAAACCCAAGAGAGATGACATACATCGAAAACCAAGAGGGTTACTCTATTACACATCCGCCCATGTTCAACGAGACGGACTACACCTATTGGAAGACCTGAATGAGGATCTTCCTTATTTCTATAGATTTTGAACTTTGGAATATTATTGAAAATGGATTTTTAAAGTCTTCTCTTCTAATGATCGATTGGAATAAATTGGAGAAGAAAACTTTTGCTCTTACTGCAAAGGCTATGAATGCCTTATTTTGTGTACTTGATAAAAACGAGTTCAATCGTGTTTCGATTTGTGAAGCTGCATTTGATATTTGGCATAAACTCGAAATGACTCACGAAGGCACAAGTAGAGTGAAAGAGTTAAAAATCAATCTTTTAGTACATTCTTATAAACTTTTTTGAATGAAACCGAGCGAGACCATAGGCGACATATACACCCGTTTAACGGATGTCGTCAATGGTCTACAAGGACTATGTAAAAGTTTTTCGGATTTTGAGCTCGTAAATAAAATTCTAAGATCCCTTCCAAATAGTTGGGACCCTAAAGTCACTACTATTCAAGAGGCTAAAGATTTAAATAACTTCCCTCTTGAAGAATTAATCAGGTCATTAATGACCTATGAAATGACTTACAAAGCTCATGAAGAGCAAGAAGACATTCTTCCAAAGAATAGGAAGGATATGACACTTATAACTCTAGAAGACCACTTGAGAGAAAACTCAAGTGATGAGGACTTCGACGATGACTTGGCACTTCTAACAAGGAAATTTAAAAAATTCATTAAAAGAAACAAATTTAAAAATGATACTAAAATAAACTTGAACTCAAAAAGGACTAAGTTATTTGCTATGAATGTAAGAATCCAGGATACTACAAAAGTGATTGTCCCCAAGCCAAGAAAAGAACACCAAAGAAGAAGGCGCTCAAAGCAACGTGGGATGACTCAAGCGCGTCCGAAGAAGAGGAGCCCAACACCGAGCAAGTTGCTCATTATGCCCTAATGGCCATTGGAGAGGAGGTAACTGCTAGTCATAGGTGCCCAACAAGTCAATCGCGTGAGTGATGGCAGGTGTCACTTGATACAAAATCTTTTTGCTTATTATATTTTGGCATATATCACTTTATAACTATTGTAAATATGCATATATATATATTATGATGTCCTTGGATTTGTGCAATGGGAATCAGATCGTGATGAGATCACGATAATGATATCGATTCACCTTTAAACACATATCCTAAGTAATCCCGGTCATAGGTTACTCGAGAGGGACATCGTGATAACCGGACAGACTAGTGTGTTGTATACCTGTCCATATGATGGATATAGTTGGTCTCAAAGCTACTCGTGTAGGGACACTAGGGATACAATATAGGTGCTCATTGGAGAATAAGTTCACTGATTGATCCGCTTACGAAATATTGGATGGTTGATGATGCCTTATTGTCAGACAGCAATTTCATAGTCCTAGTGGTGTATTTGGTCCTTAGACTTGAGACACCAAGGATGTCCTGTATGAGTGCTCCACTCTTTGATACCAGACTTATAGGTTTGGCTTTCCAGATCTAGTACAGCTGATCATTGGGAGTGGTAGTCGACCTTACGAGGGCTATTGAGTGTCGATAGAGGATCATCCACTCTCGACGTCATGAGAGGAATATCCCATGTGTTCTTGCTCAGACAAATCCCTAGCCAGGGTCATTTGGGTTGAGAGAGAAAGAGTTCTCCGGGAGAATCCGATTAGAGCGAGACTCGAGTAGAAACCGTATGGGTCTGATAGCACTATGCTTGATATACGATCTCTAGGATATTAGATGGATGAGGGACTATAGGTACACGGTAATTGAGGATAGATAGGTCCAATGGATTCGATTCCCCTGTATCGTCTAGGGACTACGGCGTAGTGGCCTAGTACGTCCGTAGTCGATGAGTCAAGTGAATTATTACAAAGATAATAATTCACTGAGTTAGAAGGAGTTCTGATAGGTACGACATACGACCAACTCGATATTGGGCCTAGAGGGTCACACACATATGTTAGGCATTGCGATGAGTAGAGGTTCGGATATGAGATATCCGACGGAGCCTTTGTCTTATTGGATATCCAATAAGCCCCTGAATTATTGGATCCCATGAACGAGATCCAATAAGAGACCATGAGAGATTATTGGATAGAGATCCACTAATATAAAAGACTTGGGTTATTGGATACATATCCAATACCCACTAGGGAAGGATCCATTAGGGTTTGACAGGGGACCTCTATAAATATGAGGGATTCAAAGCCTCATAGGCTAGAGCTTTTGCTTGCCTCTCCTATTCTCCTCCCCCTCTTCACCTCAGAGCAGGCCTGGAGTTTTGAGGAGCGTCGTCGCAGCCCTGTTGTGTGGATCACCGCCAAAGAGGAGGACGCTTGACCTCCTTCACCCTCTCCTAAGGATATGCAAGGAAACCGGGATATACGATCTCCCTAGGTAACACAATCTACTCTATATACAGTTTTAAGTTTCGCGGATTTTGCACACCAATCTTCGCACGACGACGAACATCTCTTTGGGAATCGGGGATTTTGTTTTCTTGTTCTTCTGCTGCACATGTGATGTCGCCTCCAAGATTCCCAAGAGTAACAAATTTAATTGATGCAAATTTATCATTTGATTAATTGTTAAATGCTTTCCATGACTTGTTTGATGAATGCAAAACAATTAGTAGAAAATATAAATTGTTAAAAAAGGTGCATGATATTCTTATTAATAATTTTGATAAATTAAAAACTGAACATAATGATAGTTTAGCTCATGTATGAAATGCAATGATCTAGAAACTCTCCAAAAGGAGAACTTATTACTTAAGGACACCTTAAAAAAATTCAATATTGGTAGCAAGTCTTTGAATATGATCCTTACAAATAAGGGTCACGTTCCTAAAAGAAGTGGAATCGGATTTGTGAGAAGTCCTCACTAAAATCCAACCACCTTCATTAAAGGCTCTATCTTGCATGTATCACACCAAAACAAATGTAACTTTTGTTGCAAACATGGACATAGAACTTATCATTATCCATTCAAGAAAGTTAGTCCAAACAAATTGATTTGGGTTCCTAAAGGAACCATGACAAATTCCATGCAACATGATAAATAATTTAGATCAGTTTTTAAGGCACCCGAAATTAAATGGGTACCTAAAATTCATCCTTTCTTGTAGAAACATATACTATCACAAGCAAGAAGCAAGAGATGGTACTTTGATAGTGGATGCTCAAGGCATATGATCGGAGATCTATCTCAATTCTCTAAGCTTACTAGCATAGACGAAGGCTATGTCACCTTCGGAGACAACAATAACGGTAAAATCATTGGTAAAGGAACCATAGGTAACAAATCTAACTTTTTTATTGAAGATATTTTGTTAGTTGATGGTTTAAAACATAACCTCTTGAGCATTAATCAATTGTATGATAAAGGATATATTGTCAAATTCGAATCTAATGCTTGCATCATTAAAAAATCACACAAAACACATCTATGATTGCATTAAAACAAAATAACGTATACACCATTGACATAAATGATCTTTGTAATGAAATATGTTTCTCGGTTTTGAATGACGATACTTGGCTTTGGCATAAGAGATTAGGTCATGCTAGCATGAAACTAATGCTAGTCATAGGTGCCCAGCAAACCAATCACGTGAGTGATGGCACGTGTGATTTGATACAGAATCTTTTTGCTTATTATATTTTGGCGTATATCACTTTATAACTATTGCATAAATGCATATATATATTGTGATGTCCTTGGATTTGTGCAATGGGAATCGGATCGTGATGAGATCACGATAATGAGATCGATTCACCTTTAAACACATATCCTAAATAATCCGGTCATGGCCATAGGTTTCGAGAGGGACATCGTGATAACCGAGGATAGGCGGTGTCTTTGTATACCGTCCATATGATGGATGCAGCTGGTCTCATAGCTGTTCGTGTAGGGACACTAGGGATAAAGATGCAGTGCTCATTGGAGAATGAGTTCACCGATTGATCCGCTTTACGAAATCTTTGGATGGTTGATGATGCCTTATTGTCGGGACAACGATTCCGTAGTCCTAGTGGTGTATCCGGTCCTTAGACTTGAGACACCAAGGATGTCCTGTATGAGTGCTCCACTCTTTAATACCGGACTTATAGGTTTGGCTGTCCCGGATCTAGTACTATTTGGTCATTGGGAGTGGTAGTTGACCATATCACGAGGGCTATTGAGTGTCGATAGAGGATCATCCACTCTCGGCGTCATGAGAGGAATATCCCATGTGTTCTTGCTCGAGACAAATCCGGCCGGGGGTCATTGAGTTGAGAGAAAGAGTTAGGAGGAGAATCCGATTAGAGCGAGACTTCGAGTAGAAACCGTATGGGTCCGACAACACCATGCTTTCGATATACGGTCTTTGGGATATTAGATGGATGAGGGACTATAGGTACATGGTGGCGAGGACGACAGGTCCAATGGATTGGATTTCCCCAGATCGTCGGGGACTACGGTAGTGGCCAAAGCGTTCAGTAGTCGATGAGTCGAGTGAATTATTACAGAGAAAATAATTCACCGAGTTAGAAGGAGTTCGACAGGTATGACTCACGGCCCATTTCGATATTGGGCCTAGAGGGTCACACACATATGGTAGGCATTGCGATGAGTAGAGGTTGGGATATGAGATATCCGACGTAGCCCTTGTCTTATTGGATGCAGATCCAATACCCACTAGGGAAGGACCCATTAGGGTTTGACTGGGGATCTCTATAAATAGGAGGGATTCACGACCTCATAGGCTAGAGTCTTTGCTTGCCTTTCCTATTCTCCTCTCCCTCTCCACCCTCAGAGGCACGGAGTTTTGAGGAGGGTTGTCGCAACCCTGCTGTGGATCACCGCCTAGAGGAGGGCGCTTGACCTCCTTCACCCTCTCCTAAGGGATGCAAGGAAACGGGGATGTCGATCTCCTAGGTAACACAATCTCTATCGCCAGTTTTGTGTTTTATGGATTTTTCGCGCACCAATCTTCGCACGACGACGAACATCTTTTTTTGGGAATCGGGATTTTCGTTTTCTTGTTCTTCCATTCGCGCATATGATGTCGCCCCCCATGATTTCCCAAGCGGTGGTATCGAGCCGGGTTGTTGATGCGAATGATTGGTTTTTGAAACTGCGTGTGTTGTGTTTAGGAAGAATATTGACGTCAAAATCGTTGGCGAAAAGCGAGGAAGGGCAGCAACAGATGCTGCCCTCGATCTGTCGCGTCGTGCAGCAGAAGCGGCGGCGGTAGTTGCCGGTAATGGCAGCAGCCGACCGGCCGTGATCGCTTGCGAGGCTTGCTTCTGCCGGCGGGTCGGCGACCGCAGAAGCGCCCGGCGGCAGCGCCGCCTTATAAAAGCGAAGCCTACCGCCTTGAGGCAGCGGACGCATATCGCACAGGTGGCGCGCCCCCCCGCCGCCCAGGAAGCCGAACTCGCCGCCAGTGGCGTGGCGCAACCGCCGCCGCTAAAGGGCGGCGCCGCCGCCAGCCGGCTGGGGTTAACCCCCCCCACAGAGGGCGGCCGCTGGCGGGGACAGACCACCTGGAGGCGGCTGGCGGCGGAAGGAGGGTTACCACCAGAGTGACGTCGTCGCCGCCAACGGGCGTCTGCGCCATAATGAGGGCGATGCCCTCGCCCCGCAGATAGGCCGCCGCCAGGGTGGTGGCGGGCGGCAACAGCAGCAGCAGAGGAATTAGGGTTTTGGGCAAAAGGACAGTTTTGCCCTGTGAATTTGAGAAATTCAATTTCGTCTTTTGTCCAAATTACGAAAATACCCCTTAGGAATTGAGAAATTTCCTACATATCCCCGATTTCAGAAAAATATTAATTAATTAAAAGGTTTGGTTGATTATTATTTTTATTATTATCTAGTAGTCCTACATGATGATGATTATTTATACATGTGATGTATGATGTGTGGGACGGATGATCATGGACCGCGTGATGTGTGTGTACTTGTGATTATTATTATTGAGGTCTACTGAACCTCCATTATATTTCGTTTATTGTCGGGCCTGCGTGCCTATGATTAAGTTGTAATCACATGAGGGAGGCTTGGCCGCGTGGATCGCGATAAGCGGGACCCACGAGGCAGACGATCGCGTGATGCATGGAGATGCATCAAGATGTCGCAGGAACCAAACGAAGGACAAGATGGACAATCACAAGGGCATGGAGATGCACCGTTGCACACATAGATCTTGATGTGAGTGATTAGGCCTACTGGCTCGGGCCTAATCATATTAGGCTGTGGTCCATGATCATCTGATGTGATTGCTTATACACATGCTAGATATGTATATATATTTGCATGCGATGTAGATATATATTAACTATGTATATGTGTGACATGTCATATTAGGAGACCAAATTATAGAAACATCTCTCGATAATATTGTCGGTAAACGTGAGGCAATTAGATTGACCCACGTGGCCTTCCATCGTTATGAGTAAGAACCGATTCTCAGTGTATGTTG
This sequence comes from Musa schizocarpa, assembly GCA_900464855.2. NCBI lineage: Eukaryota > Viridiplantae > Streptophyta > Magnoliopsida > Zingiberales > Musaceae > Musa > Musa schizocarpa. The sequence goes on along the minus strand of LS990922.1, from coordinate 22,195,899 downwards.
AGTTGGTCGAGTCCCTCGAGACTCACCTATATCGCGATTCGCTATCTTGCTTACGACATAGAGATGTCACCGGTAACCTGAGGACATGGTATGCTTGGTCGAGTCCCTCGAGGGTATATCATCAAATCAGACTCATCTTGTAACGAAAGTGTTGACTTAACCGAAAGCATCATGGTTGGTCGAGTCCCTCGAGGCCATGGTGTGAGGAGGAGGCGAACTGGGGCGGGAATCACAAGGAGTTGTGATCGGCAAGAGTTGCCTACCTTTTAGGCTTAGTGTGATTGGTCGAGTCCCTTGAGGTTACACTAAGATATTTGATTCCTCGATCCCCACTAGAAGTCTGCTGGAGACTTCGTTTCGCATCTTTGAGGGTGTCGCGTGACTTGTTAGTAAAATAGTGGGAGTATATTAAGATAGAAGTCCATATCTTGATAGTTTATTTTTTTGCAAAATCTGCATGTTATTCATTTCTGCTACATCTTTATTTTGAGAAAATGTCGCTTTCAAATCCCTTACGTGGCATACTTGATGTCAACCGCCTTCTTGGTCCAAATTATACCGGATTGGCTCGTAACTTGAGAATTGTTCTCCTGGTGGAGAAAATCGTGTAAACGCCCTTGATATAGTGATGCCTACGCAAGAAGAAGGGCAAGCGAGGATGAGATCGCCGCCACGTGAAGTACATTAATGACTCCACTCTTGCTCGGTGCTATATGTTGGGCTCTATGACTCGAGTTACAGAGACAACATGAAAAAAGATGTATGCGGATCCATTCTCCTACATGTCGAAAATTGTTTGAGGAACAGGAAGGACTCAACGATATGAGATATCCAAGAGCCTTTTCCGTGCTAGGATGGTGAGGGGGACAGGTTGAGAACCATGTCCTAAAGATGATTGAGTGGATAGAGAAACTCACGTGTCTAGGAATGGTCCTAGAGGATAACTTGTGTGTGGACATTGTGCTTGGTCCCTACAGATTCCTTTTCATAGTTCATAATGAATTTTAATATGAACAAGCTTGAGGTGACTCTCGAGCTCCTCAATATGTTGATGGAGGCAGAGAGTACTATTAAGAAAGAGAAGCCGGTTCTCTACTCGGTGAGACCGAAGAAAGAAAAGGAAAGCGAGAAAAGTCCCTTAAGAAAGGAAAGGGCAAGGCAAACAAGGTAAAAGCAAAGGTTGCTAAGAAAGACCAAACAAAGGACAAAGGCCGGTGCTTCCACTGTGGTAAAGATGGGCATTGGAAGAGAAACTGCAAAGAGTACCTTGCAGAAAGGGCGAAACAAAAGCTTGATGAAGCTTCAGGTACATTCATGATCAGTCTCCATTTGTCAGACTCTTATGATAACACATGGGTATTGGATACCGGTAGTGCTTATCATATATGCAATTCGTTGTAAGTTCTGACAAGACCTAGGAGACTACAAAGAGGCGAGATGGACCTCAAGATGGGTAATGGAGCAAAAGTTGCTGTATTAGCTGTTGGCGAGGTCGCCCTACATCTGCTTAGTGGAGCTTTTATTGCATTAGATGCATGTTATTTTGTTTATTCTATTATCAAAAACATTATCTCCATTTCATGTTTAACAGTTAGTGGATATAAATTTGTTTTTGAGAACAATGGTTGTTCGATATTATTAGATGATAAGATCATCACGAAAGGAACATTGCATAATGGTTTATTTATGTTAGACACCACTCCACATATCATGAATGTAAATATGTCCAAAAGGAAACGAGATGAGTTGAACAGTGCATACCTGTGGCATTGTAGGCTAGGTCACATCCATGAAAGAAGGATTCAAAAGTTGCTAAATAATGGATATCTAGATCCATTCGACTATGTGTCATATACAACTTGTGAGCCTTGCATTCGTGGAAAACTAACCAAATCTCTATTTAGTAGAACTAGAGAGAGAGCCAATGAGTTGTTGGAACTCATACATAGTGATGTATGTGGACCCATGTCAACTCATGCCATTGGAGGTTACTCCTACTTCATTACATTTACTGATGATTTCTCAAGGTATGGATATGTGTACTTAATGAAGTACAAGTCTGAGGGGGCCTTTGAGAAATTCAGAGAGTATAAGAATGAGGTGGAGAACCGCATGGAAAGAGTATCAAAACTCTTCGATCGGATCGAGGAGGTGAATACTTAAGTACTGAGTTTACTCGGTTCCTCAAGGACCATGGGATATTATCCCAATGGACACCTCCTTATACACCTGAGCTTAATGGTGTCTCCGAAGGAGAAATCGTACATTATTAGATATGGTACGGTCCATGATGAGTTTATTTGACCTACCCATCTCATTTGGGGATATGCCCTAGAAACCGCAGCTTACCTTGAGCAGAGTTCAACTAAGTCGGTAGTGTCTACACCATATGAGATATGGAAAGGGAAGAAGCCCGATCTTAAGGTTGTTAAGATCGGGGCTGCTTACACCCATGTTAGAAGACACAACCCGATAAGTTAGAATCAAGGACGAGCGATGCAAATTTGTGGGATACCCCAAGGAAACTTGTGGGTATTATTTCTATCATCTCGAGGACCAAAAGGTCTTTGTAACTAAGAGAGCAGTGTTCCTTGAGAAGGAACACATTCTTGACGGAGACAGTGGGAGAATGATAGAATTGAGCGAGGTTGGAGAACCAAGCTCAAGCACCACTCTACCCAGAGTTTGTTCGGGTACCTAATACACAAGTATCAACTTTCTGGAGGTCGATAGAGTATCCCATCCTCCCTGAGAGATATGTGGGACATATTAGAGCAGAGGATGTAGAGGATATTGATCCTCAGGACCTCACGAGGAGGCTATTATGAGTATAGACTCTAGGGAAGTGGAAAGAAGCCATGAATTGCGAGATGGATTCTATGTACTCCAATAAGGTTTGGAACCTAGTTGATGCTTGAGAAGGTATTGTACCCATCGGTTTGCAAGTGGATCTTTAAAAAAAGATCGGGAGTAGATGGAAAGGTAGAGACCTATAAAGCAAGGCTAGTGGCTAAGGGTATCGTCAAAGGCAAGGTGTTGACTACTGACGAAACTTTCTCACCGTAGCAATGCTAAAATCCATCAGAATTCTATTGGCTATTGCAGCACACTATGATTATGAGATCCGGCGGATGGATGTGAAAACCGCATTCCTCAATGGGAACCTCGAGGAGGAGGTGTATATGATGCAACCCGAGGGATTCGTGTCCAAGAACTGCCCGAGATAAGGTGTGTAGGTTGCTTTGATCCATTTATGGACTAAAGCAAGCTTCCGAAGTTGGAACATAAGATTTGATGAGGCAATCAGATCTTATGACTTAGATTAAAACGAAGATGAGCCTTGTGTATACAGAAAGGAAAGTGGGAGCGCTATCACCTTTTTGGTGTTATATGTGGATGACATCCTCATCATTGGGAATGACATAGGAATGCTATCCACAGTAAAGGCTTGGTTATCTAGACACTTCTCCATGAAGGACTTAGGGGAAGCATCTTATATCTTGGGGATTAGAATCTATATAGATAGATCCAAGAGGATGCTTGGCTTGTCCCAGTCTAGGTACATAGAAACTATTGTCAAAAGGTTTGGCATGAAAAATTCCAAGAGAGGTCTGATACCGATGAGACATGGGATATCGCTTTCTACGAGTATGTCTCCAAAGACTCCAGAAGAAAGGGCGAACATGGATATGATACCTTATGCCTCAGCAATAGGGTCTATCATGTATGCCATGCTATGTACTGGGCCTGATATAGCGCATGCTCTGATTGTCACGAGCAGGTATTAGGCGGATCCAGGCTTGGAGCACTGGAAAGCAGTAAAGCGTATCCTTAAGTACTTGAGAAGGACTAAGGATCTTTTACTAGTATATGGAGGAAATAGCCTTAAGGTTGAAGGCTACTGACTCAAGTTTTGGTCGATGTCGATGATAGCAAGTCAAATTCAGGGTATGTGTACACCTTGAATGGAGGAGCAGTGTCTTTGGAAGAGTTCCAAGCAAGATACCCTTCTGGCCGATTTCGACCACGAGAGGCGGAGTACATTGCTGCAAACAGATGCAGCAAAGGAGGGAGTCTGGGTGAAGAAGTTCATCACAGATTTGGGAGTCGATCTGAGATAGCGACAAAGTCGACTTCCTTATATTGCGACAACTATGGGGTGATTACTCAAATAAGGGAACCGGGTCTCATCGAAGTGTTCGAGGAGGTTCCGGCTTATAAGAAAGATCGTGAACTTGAGGAGATGTAGCAGTGGAAAGAGTTCCATCCGAAGATAACATTGCAGATCCACCGACAAAGCCGTTGTCTCAGATTGTCTTTGAGCGTCCGGTGAGTCCGATGGGGATCGGACATATAGGTGATTGGCTTTTAGGTCAAGTGGGAGATTGCTAGTCATAGGTGCCCAAACAAGCCAATCACGTGAGTGATGGCACGTGTGACTTGATACAGAATATTTTTGCTTATTATATTTTGGCGTATATCACTTTATAACTATTGCATAAATGCATATATATATTGTGATGTCCTTGGATTTGTGCAATGGGAATCGGATCGTGATGAGATCATGATAATGAGATCGATTCACCTTTAAACACATATCCTAAATAATCCCGGTCATAGGTTACTTGAGAGGGACATCGTGATAACCGGATAGACTGGTGTGTATATACCGTCCATATGATGGATGCAATTTGGTCTCATGTTTGCTCGTGTAGGGACACTAGGGATACTGATGCAGTGCTCATCGGAGAATGAGTTCATTGATTGATCCGCCACGGAATCTTTGGATGGTTGATGATGCCTTATTGTCGACAGCAATTCCGTAGTCCTAGTGGTGTATCCGGTCCTTAGACTTGAGACACCAAGGATGTCTATATGAGTGCTCCACTCTTTGATACGGACTTATAGGTTTGGCTGTCCCGGATCTAGTACAAGCTGGTCATTGGGAGTGGTAGTCGACCTTATGAGGGCTATTGAGTGTCGATAGAGGATCATCCACTCGGCGTCATGAGAGGAATATCCCATGTGTTCTTGCTCAGACAAATCCTTGGCTAGGGTCATTCGGGTTGAGAGAGAAAGAGTTCTCGGGAGAAAATCGATTAGAGCGAGACTTCGAGTAGAAACCGTATGGGTCCGACAACACCATGCTCGATATCTGGTCTCCGGGATATTATATGGATGAGTGACTATAGGTACATGGTAACTAAGGACAGACAGGTCCAATGGATTGGATTCCAGATATGTCGCACAGGGACTCTACGTAGTGGCCTAATACGTCAAGTAGTCGATGAGTCGAGTGAGGAATTATTCTGAGAAAATAATTCTTTGAGTTAGAAGGAGTTTCGACATGTATGACTCACGGCCAGCTTCGATATTGGGCCTAGAGGGTCACACATATGGTAGGCATTTGATGAGTAGAGGTTGGGATATGAGATATCCGGCGGAGCCTTGTCTTATTGGATGCAGATCCAATACCCACTAGGGAAGGACCCATTAGGGTTTGACACGGGATCTCTATAAATAGGAGGGATTCACAGCCTCATAGGCTAGAGTCTTTGCTTGCCTTTCCTATTTTCCTCTCCCTCTCCACCTCAGAGGCCTGGAGTTTTGAGGAGGGTCGTCGCAACCCTGCTGTGTGGATCACCGCTAGAGAGGAGGACGCTTGACCTCCTTCACCCTCTCCTAAGGATCTGCAAGGAAACAGTGATATACGATCTCCCTAGGTAACACAATCTCTATACGCAATTATGTGTTTTGCGGATTTTTGCGCACCAATCTTCGCACGACGAGAAACATCTTTTTGGGAATTGGGGATTTTTGTTTTCTTGTTCTTCCGCTGCGCATATGATGTCGCCCCCATGATTTCCCAACAACTAATCACTCAAATTTCATCCAAAGAACTTGTAAGAGGAATTCCTCATATCAAGTTCATCAAAGATAATGTGTGTGATGCTTGTCAACTAGAAAAATAAATTAAGGGTAGCTTCAAATCAAAGAAATAAATAAGTACCTGTAGACCCTTGCAATTGATCCATATGAACTTATTCGGACCAATCTCTACATCAATCCTAGGAGATAGCAAATACGCCTTTGTTATTGTAGATGATTACAGTAGATACACATGGACTTATTTCTTGAAACACAAAAATAAATGCTGTAGATATTTCACCAAGTTTTATAAACTTGTTCAAAATGAAAAGGGTTCTATGATTTTATCAATTAGAAGTGATCACGATGGTGAATTTCAAAATCGTGATTTTTAAGAATTTTATGAATTTAATGGATATAATCACAACTTCTCTACTCCAAGAAATCCTCAACAAAATGGAGTAGTAGAAAGAAAAAATAGAAATTTACAAGAAATGGCAAGAACCATGTTGAATGAACATAGCCTACCCAAATATTTTTGGGTCGAAGTCGCAAACACTGCATGCTATGTTTTGAATAGAGTTCTAGTAAGACCATTACTCACCAAAACTCTCTATGAGTTGTGGAACAACAAAAAACCTAATGTTTCATATTTTGAAGTTTTTGGGTGTAAGTGTTTTATCTTGAATGAAAAAGATGCCTTAGGAAAATTTGATGCTAAATCCGATGAAGGAATTTTTCTTGGTTATTCTTCGGTTTCTAAAGCTTTTCGTATCTTCAATAAAAGAACTTTAATTATAGAAGAATTCATTTATGTTGTTTTCAATGAGATTTTCGAAATCAAGAAAAATGATTTTGATGATGATGTTAATTTCGATTCTTTGAATTTAAATGAAACCCCTTCTCCAACTAGCAACTTGGATGCATCCACTTCCGAAACATCCTTACCCAAGGATTAGAAGTATGTAGATGCTCATCCTAAGGAGGTTATCTTAGGAGACACATCTAAGGGGGTTCAAACACATTCTTCTCTTAAAAATTTTTGTGCCAACGCCGCTTTTCTCTCCTAAATTGAACCTAAATATATTAACGAAGCCATAAAAGATGATTTATGGATTATCGCAATACAAGATGAGGTAAATCAATTTGAGAGAAATGAGGTGTGAAAGCTTGTTTCTAGGCCAAATGACCATTTAGTTATTGGTACTAAATGAGTTTTTAGAAACAAGCAAGATGAATAGTATCATGGTTAGAAACAAGGCTAGATTAGTGACTAAAGGTTTCAACCAAGAAGAAGGTATCGGTTACAAAGAAACCTTCGCTCCTGTGGCTCGATTAGAAGCCATAAGGATGCTCCTTGCCTATGATAGTAATAATAATTTTAAGTTGTTTCAAATTGATGTTAAAAGTGCTTTTCTTAATGGCTTTATTTCCGAAGAAGTTTATGTTGAACAACCTCCCTGATTTGAAAATAATAGCCTCCCTAATCATATGTTTAAATTAACTAAAGCTCTCTATGGTTTAAAACAAGCCCTAAGGGCTTGGTATGAGAGACTTAGTTTTTTTCTTATTGAAAATAATTTCTCAAAAGGCAAGGTCGATACTACATTGTTTATCAAAAATTTTGAAAATAATTTTCTCATTGTTCAGATTTATATTGATGATATTATCTTCGGTTCTACGAACGAATCTCTTTGTGAATCTTTTGCTAAAACTATGAGACTTGAATTTGAAATGAATTTGATAGGAGAATTAACCTTCTTCTTAGGTTTACAAATTAAACAACTAAGCAATGACATCTTTATTAGTCAAACTAAATATGCTTTAGATTTGCTAAAAAGATTTAATATGGATAGCTAAAAATGTATTAACACTCCTATGAGCACGTCCACTAAGTTAGAAATTGATGAAAGTAGAGAAAGCTTAGATCAAAAAACTTTTAGGGGTATGATAGGAAGTTTACTTTACCTCACTACAACTAGACCAGATATCATGTTCAGTGTAGGACTTTGTGCTAAGTTTTAATCGAACCCTAAGATATCTCATCTTAAAGTAGTTAAAAGAATACTTAGATATCTTTAAATTACCACAATTCTAGGATTATGGTATCCAAAAATCGAGAATTTTGAGTTAATTGCTTATGCTGATGCGGATTTTGCTAGGTATAGACTAGATAGAAAAAGCACATTAGGAATATATCAATTCTTGGGACATGCCCTTGTTTCCTGGTCATCTAAAAAATAAAACTCGGTTGTACTATCAACAACCGAAGTTGAGTATATTGCAGCTAGTGCATGTTGTACACAAGTTGTGTGGATGAAAAACACCTTAGAAGATTATAAAGTTCATCTTAAAAACATTCCCAATAAATGTGATAACACAAGTGCAATATGTTTAACAAAGAATCTCATTCAACACTCAAGAACAAAACATATTGATATTAGACATCACTTTATATGAGATCATGTCACTAATCATGATGTAATTATAGAGTTTATTGATACTAAACATCAACTAGTTGATATTTTTACAAAGCCTTTAAGTGAAGAACAATTTGATTTCATTAGAAGAGAATTAGGAATGTTGATGTGTATGAATGTATGAACTTATTAAATTTATTTTTTGGACTTTTTTGATTCAATGATCAATCACTTAATTGTTATGATGAGAATTTTACACGATTACATGCCTTAATAACATGTTGGAAATTATGTGTTTTGGATGCAAAACTTCTAGGATGATGAACATGTTTTACCTTCATGATTGTGTTTGAAAATCCATAGCAAAACCTTATCCGAATGAATAAATGTGTTAAATTTCACTTTCGGACTTTCTTGATCCTAACAATACATGATTTAGTATTTCTCTTTTGGACTTAATGTAGCTTTCATAAGCCTATGTCATATCAAGTTTGTTTTATATCATTGATTTTTGATATATGGAATCAATTAACAAATGCATCTCTCAATGATTTACCTTGTGAAAAATATTTTTTCGAGAAATGGATTTGATGAAATGATTCCTTCTTATGAATTCCTTCTTGATGAAGGAAGATTTTTAAAATGAAGTATGATTTAATCTCTTATCATTTTAACTTCATTCAAGTAAGTTCACAGTGGCTTTCCTCCTTCATGCAAAACGTTAATAATAAATAAAAGGGAAGAAGCAACGAAAGCTATCTTCATGTCATGTTTGCTTGAAAAATGTATAATTGTTATCCTCTCACTTATTGTTAAAAAATGACATGAACCTTTTTATGACATGAATCGTTACCACACTTATGCTTAAAATTTGCTTAAATCATTCTTCTTTTTGCTGATGACAAAGGGGGAGAAATATATGGTAAATTAATGATAAAATTACTATAATTGCCATATTTGCATTATGTTAAGATATCAAAAGCTTGCATCGTAATTTTACGATATTGATATCTTAAAAGATGTGGTAAATTAATGATAGAATTGCTATACACGTGAAATATTTGCATTAATGAAAATATATCTAGAGCTTACATTGCAATTTTACAATGTTGATATCTTGCCATGTGATGAAATGCTATGTTTGCTATACACTTGAAATGTTTGCATTCTGTTATGATATCAAGAGCTTACATCGTAATTTTACAATGTTGATATCTTGTCATGTGATAAAATGCTATGATTGCTATACACTTGAAATGTTTGCATTATGTTTAGATATTAAGAGCTTAATCGTAATTTTACATATTGATATCTTACCATATGATGAATTGCTACGATTGCTATCTTTCATATTTGAAATATAAGACATGAAAATGGATTTCAAGCCTTGACATCATTTTCAGAGAGATACATCATGATAGGAATCATGATGGGAGTATTGATAAGGTTAAATAAACTTAACTTATCAATATGTCTTTTGAATTCAAAGGCTTTGAATTCAAGAATGACTTATCTTAAGTATGGCATATAGATAGGGGGAGTTAATGTTAACTCCGTCATCAATTGATTGTCATCATAAAAAAGGGAGAGATTATTGAATCTTGGATTTTGATGATGAAGTCAATTATCATTTGGTTATCTAATCCATATGTTGAGATAAGTGTGCAGGATTAACTACGATGGCAGTAAGGCATGCAACAGGTGTTGCGCCAGAGTCAAGACCAAGATCACATTGGGAGTTCGAGAGTTCGATGGACGTTCGGACGATCATTAGAGGTTTTGCGGGAACAAATCAGAGAAGTCCAGGAGCTTGCCAAAGAAGCTCGTCGCAACTCGCTAAGAGGATCGTCGCAACTCGCTAAGAGGATCATCGCAAATCCAAGAGTTTGTCGGAAGTCTATCGGAGCATCGTCGAGGGTTCGTCGGATGTTTGCTGGAAGCTCGCCGGAAGAAGCGATTGACGCACCGAAACACGAGTTATAGTATTAATGTCTTAAATGTTGTAGTTAGCATGATGATTAAGTTAGGAATGGGACGTGATCCCATTAACTTAATCTGGGGCTAATTGGGTCCTTAACAGACCCAAATTGGGCCGAATGGATCAGCCCATTCGGACCCAGATTTCCTGGCCGGCGGTGGCATCGCCTAGAAGCTCGGTCACCGAGCGAAGTTAGGCGGTGGTACCGCTTGAGCTCAGTCTCCGAGCGAAGTCAGGCAGTGGTACCACCCCTATCAGGTGGTGGTACTGCCTGAGCTCGGTCTTCGAGCAGTGTCAGGCGGTAGTACCGCCCAATTCTGGTGGTGGTACCACCAGGACCCTGGAAATCCGGGAGATGACACTTTTGAGCTCCAAATTTAAATCAGTTGGGGCCTATATAAACCCCACCCTTTCCTGCATGAAAGGGCACCAAAAGCTTGCATTTATTCTGAGAATTTGAGAGCTTAAAAGTGTTGTAAAAGGCTAGAAGTTCTTCTCCCTCTTTTCTTCTAAGTTTTGATCATTCAAGAGAGGAGTGGAAATCAGTAAGGGCTCCTACGCTCGTCAAAAGGAGTAAAGCTGTAAAAGGGTGGTTGGCCTTCGCCTATTGAATGTAGGCCTCTAGTGGACGTTGGTAACTTCATCTAAGGAGGAAGCCAAAAGTGGATGTATGCCAAGATTGACCGAACCATTCTAAATCTCGGTTTACATTTACATTATGCTCCTTATCTTAACTGCAAACTACCTCCATTGCTTTATGTCAACTATACTTCCGTTTACTCTTAAGTTGAAGAACTTTCCGAAACGGTTTTCATCAAAAATGATTTCATCGTACGAATATCGTTTTAATCGACGAAAGTTTTCCGCTGCACTAATTCACTCCTCCTCTTAGTGCTTTTGATCCCAACATAAATATCTCACCCTTTTTTGCATGAAAAGGTAACAAAAGTGCAATCAAAGTGTGAAAAAAAACTCTTAAGTGTTGGGGTGTTAAATGTATTGTAAAAGTGAGAAAAGTCATCATCCTCCCTCTCTTTAGCTTTGTAATCATCCAAGAAGAGGTATAAGGCTTGTAAGGGTTATCTCCGAAACTCGTGAAAAGGAGAAAGCACTGTAAAGAGGTGGTTGGTCTTTGCCTATTGAAGGAAGACCATTAGTGGACACCGGTGACCTCAACGAAGGAGGAATCAGAAGTGGATGTAGGTCACAATGACCGAACCACTATAAATTCTAGTGTGTTCATTCATTACTACTTAATCTCTTTACTGCATTCAACTTTGCTTCATTATAAACTGTCCAATGCCCTCTTCTCTACTCAATCAAGAAAAACAAAATGGTTTTTGTTGGAATCAAATTTTATCGTATGAAGTTTTTCGAATTGACATAATTTTTTCGATGTACTAATTCATCCCCCTCCCCCTCCTCTTAGAGCCACTTTTGATCCTAATAATTGGTATCAGAGCAAGGTCACTCTCATTTTGGTTTGAAACCCAAGAGAGATGGCATGTGCTAGCAATCAAGAGGGTCACTCAATCACACGTCTACTCATGTTCAATGGGACGAATTACACCTATTGGAAGACTAAAATGAAGATTTTTCTAATTTCTATGGATTTTGAGTTATGGAACATTGTGGAAATGGCTTTCAAAAGTTTTCTCTTCCAATGAATAAATGGAATAAGTTTGAGAAGAAGACTTTCACTTTAAATGCCAAGACTGTAAATGTATTGTTTTACGCTTTAGATAAAAATGAGTTCAATCGAGTGTTTATTTGTGAAAAGGCTTTCAATATTTGGCATATACTCAAAATTACTCATGAGGGCACTAGTAGAGTAAATGAGTCTAAAATTAATCTTTTAGTCCATACTTATGAGTTGTTTCGGATGAAACCAAGTGAGACCATTGGAGACATGTACACTCGGTTTATGGGTGCCATCAATGGTCTAAAAGGACTTGGTAAAAGTTTTTTTAATTTCGAACTCGTTAATAAAATATTAAGATCCCTCCCAAAGAGTTGGGATCCTAAAGTAACGGTAATTCACAAAGCCAAGGACTTGAACAACTTTCCACTCAAAGAACTTAGTGGGTCTTTGATGACCTACGAAATGACTTGCAATGCTCATGAAGAGCTTGAGAATAATCTTTCAAAGAACAGGAATGATATGACACTAAGAACACATGAAGACCACTTGAAAGAAAATTCAAGTGATGAGGACTATGATGATGACTTGGCACTCTTGACAAGAAAGTTTAAAAAAATCATAAAAAGAAATAAATCTAAAAATGATACTAAAAATAAAATTGAACCCAAGAAAGAATAAGTTATATGCTACGAATGCAAAAAGCCGGGACATTTCAAAAGCGAATGTCCCCAAGTAAAGAAGAAACAACCAAAGAAGAAGAAGGCATTCAAAGCAACGTGGGATGACTCGAGCGATTCTGAAGGCGAAGAACAAAACAACAAAGAGATCGCCAACTATGCACTAATGGCTATCAGAGATGAGGTAAGGAGTTCATTTGATGTAAATTTATCTTTCAATGAGCTTTTAAGTACTTTTTATTAATTATTTGATGAATGTAGAATGTTGAGTAAAAAGTATAATTCTTTAAAGAAGGAGCATGCCCTTTTAAATATTAATTTTAAAAAATTTAAGCCTGATAATCCTTCTTTGCGTTCATGCACTAAGTGTGAACACTTAGAGGCACTTGAGAAGAAAAACTTGCTACTCAAAGAAACCTTAGAAAAGTTTGAGGTTGGTAGCAAGTCATTGAACATGATCCTTGCCAATAAGGGTCACGTTCATAGAAGAGGTAGAATCGGATTTATGAGTAGCTCTCACCAAAATCCAACCACCTTTGTTAAAGGCCCTACCTTGCATGTATCACCCCACACCAAATGTAACTTTCGTTGCAAATATGGACATGTTGCATATAAATATCCACTTAAGAGATATAGTCTACACAAATTGATTTGGGTTCCTAAATGAACCATAAAGAATTCTATGCAAAATGATAAGTTGAGTAGATCAATTTTTGAGGTACCCAAGGTCAAATAGCTACCTAAAAATCACTCTCTTTTGTAGAAATATTTACTATCACAAGCTAAGAGCAAGAGATGGTACTTTGATGGTGGATGCTCAAGGCACATGGCTGGAGATCCATCTAAATTTTCTAAGCTCACTAGCCTAGACGAAGGGTATATCACATTTGGAGACAACAACAAGGGTAAAATCATTGGCAAGGGAACCATAGGTAATAAATCCAACTTTTTTATTAAAGATATATTGTTGGTTGATGGATTAAAGCATAATCTTTTGAGCATTAGTCAATTGTGTGATAAAGGATACATCATTATATTTGAATCCAATGCTTGTATTATTGAACAACCACACAAAAATAAATCTATGATTGCCCTAAAATAAAATAATATATACACTATTGACATTGATGATCTTTGTAATGAAATACGTTTTTCGATTTTGAATGATGATTCTTGGTTTTGGCATAAGAGATTAGGTCATGCTAACATGAAACTAATCTCTCAAGTCTCATCCAAAGAACTAGTAAGAGGTATTCCTAATATTAAGTTTATTAAAGATAATGTGTGTGATGCATGTCAACTAGAAAAATAAATAAAAAATAATTTCAAATTAAAGAATCAAATAGTCACCTCTAGACCATTGCAATTGATCCATATGGATTTGTTTGGACCAATTGACACAACAAGCCTAGGAGGTAGTAAATATGCCTATGTAATTGTAGACGATTATATTAGATACACTTGGACATACTTCTTGGTACACAAAAGTGATTGGTTTAGGTATTTTTCTAAGTTTTGTAAACTTGTTCAAAATGAAAAAGGCTTTATGATTTCATCAATTCGGAGTGATCATGGTGGCGAATTTCAAAACTATGATTTTCAAAACTTTTGTGAATCTAATGGATACATCCACAATTTCTCTACTCTGAGAAATCCTTAACAAAATAGAGTAGTAGAAAGAAAAAATAAAAATTTACAAGAAATGTCAAGAATCATTTTGAACGAACATAGCCTACTCAAAGCGGTGCAACCGCCCCAGTTGGTCTCTGAGCTCTGCCAAGTGGTGCAACTGCCCTAGTCAGGCGGTGGCACCGCCTGGGCTCAATCTCCGAGTGAGATTGGGCAGTGCAACCGCCCTTGTCAGGCAATGGCACCACCCAGAGGCTCAGTCTCTGAACTCTGCCAAGCGGTGCAACCACCCTTGACAAGAGGTGGCAGCACCCAGAGGCTCAGTCTCCGAGCTTTGCCAGGTGTTGCAACCGCCCTAGTTAGGCGGTGCAACCGCCAGACCCCAGAATTCCGGGAGATGACAGTTTTTGTTGAATCTCGGATTTTGATGATAAAATCAATTGATGGGTTAAATGATCTAATCCATATTATTGAGTTAAGTGTGCAGGATTAACTACGATAACCAGAAAACACAAAGCAAGGATACCGGAGTCAAGTTCGATGGATGTTTAAGAGTCCGAAGAATCGTCGGAGATGCTGCCGGAACCAACCGAGAAGAAATCGGGAACCTGTCAGAATTTTCGGAAGTTCGCCGAAGAGATCGTCGGAGGTTCACGGAGATCACCGAGAAGGCTCGGCTACTCACTAAAGTCATCACAAGTTCGGGAGCTTGCTGGGAGCCCGTCGGAAGAAGTTCGTCGGAATAAGACTCGATGTTCGTGGTTGAAAAACTTGCTTAGGATGTGTTTTGTTATCGTAATTCACTTGTAGTTAGGATTAGGATTAAGAGATAATCCTATATCCTGGTTAGGGGCCAACTGGGCCCAAAATTAGACTTGCTTTGGGCTAAATTTGAAGCCCAACAAGTGAACCGAAGGGTCTGGCGGTGGCACCGCCCAGCACTGTCAGTGTCTGACACTGACATGCGGTGGTACCACCACTGACAGGCGGTGGCACCGCCAGCATCGGGAACTCCAAGAGAATTCAAATTTTGGAGCCCAAATTTGAATCCTCTTGAGGCCTATAAATACCCCTCAAATCTCAGCTGAGATAACAACTTTTTGAGAAGCAATTGATTGAGAGAAAAAATCTTAGAAGAGTCTTTGCTAGTCTTGTTTTCAATTTGCTAGTGTTCACCTCTTTCTTTCTTGCTAAAAATCTGTAAGAGTGTGAACCGCTTGTAAGAAGTTGTAAGAGGGGTATTTACCCTTCCCTTTCAAGAGATTTGCTAGTGGAAGGTGGGAGCCCCATCAAAGAGGGGCCTCGCAAGTGGATGTAAGTCATTTGACCGAACCACTGTAAAATCGGCGTGATCTCTGGTTTGCATTTACTTATTGTCATTTATATTGCTACAAATCATTTGCACTTTAATGCTCTACTTCTTTGTCTCTGTCTTACTTATCCCTTTAAGTTAAAACGCAATCGAAACAGTTTCAAACGAAAACATTACTTTTATTGTACGAAGTTTCCGAAAGGTTTTAAAACGTGAAAAGTTTATTACACTTTACCGCTGCACTAATTCACCCCCCCCTCTTAGTACCACTCCGATCCTAACAATTGGTATCAGAGCAAGGCTCACTCTCATATTTGGTTTAATACCCAAGAGAGATGGCTTACTCCGGCATGCATGAGGGACACTTTATCACACGTCCACCTATGTTTAATGGGTCGGATTACACATATTGGAAGACCCGTATGAGGATCTTCCTCATTTCCATGGATTTCAAACTTTGGACTATTGTCGAAAACAGATTTCAAAAATCTTCTCTTCCGATGAGCGAATGGAATGAATCGGAGAAGAAGGTTTTTGCTTTAAACGCAAAGTGTTGGGAAATGATGGGGGCAACATCATATGCGCAGCGGAAGAACAAGAAAACAAAAATCCCCGATTCCCAAAAAGATGTTCGTCGTCGTGCGAAGATTGGTGCGTAAAAATCCGCAAAACACAAAACTGCGTATAGAGATTGTGTTACCTAGGGAGATCGTATATCCCTGTTTCCTTGTAGATCCTTAGGAGAGGGGGTGAAGGAGGTCAAGCGTCCTCCTCTCTAGCGGTGATCCCACGGCCCAGGGGGTTTCGGCGACCCTCCTCAAAACTCGGGCCTCGAGGTGGTGGAGGGAGAGGAGAATAAGAAAGGCAAGCAAAGACTCTAGCCTATGAGGCTGTGAATCCCTCCTATTTGAGAGATCACGGGTCAAACCCCTAATGGGTCCTTCCCTAGTGGGTATTGGATCTGCATCCAATAAAACAAGGGCTCCGTCGGATATCTCATATCAGAACCTCTACTCATCGCAATGCCTACCATATGTGTGTGACCCTCTAGGCCCAATATCGAGCTGGCCGTGAGTCATACTGTCGAGAACTCCTTCTGGCGGGTGAATTATTATCTCATGTAATAATTCACTCGACTCATCGACTCTACGGACGTACTAGGCCCTTTGCTGTAGTCCCCCCAGGACGATATAGGGGAATCAATCCATTGGACCTGTTTGTCCTCAGTTACCATGTACCTATAGTCCCTCATCCATCTAATATCCCAGAGACCGTATATCGAGCATGGTGTTTGTCGGACCCATACGGTTTGTACTCGAGTCTCGCTCTAATCGGATTCTCTTGGAGAACTCTTTCTCTCTTAACCCGAATGACCTTGGCCAGGGGATTTGTGCGAGTAAGAACACATGGGATATTCCTCTCATGGCCTTAGAGAGTGGATGATCCTCTATTGACACTCAATAGCCCTCGTAAGGTCGACTACCACTCCCAATGACCGGTTGTACTAGATGGGGACAGACCAAACCTATAAGTGCGGTATCAAAGAGTGGAGCACTCATGGGACATCCTTGGTGTCTCAAGTCTAAGGACCAGATACACCACTAGGACTCTGGAATCATTTGTCGACAATAAGGCATCATCAACCATCCGGCATTCCATAAGCGGATCAATCGGTGAACTCATTCTCCAATGAGCACTGTCTGTATCCCTAGTGTCCCTACGAGCGACTATGAGACCATTTGCATCCATCATATGGACAGTATCTGACACACCGGTCTATCCGGTTATCCGATGTCCCTCTCTCGAGTAACCTATGGTAGGGATTATTTAGGATATGTGTTTAAAGGTGAATCGATCTCATTATCGTGATCTCATCACGATCCGATTCCATTGCACAAATCCAAGGACATCACAATATATATATATATGCATTTATGCAATAGTTATAAAGTGATATCGCCAAAAAAATATAATAAGCAAAAGATTCTGTATCAAGTCACGTGCCATCACTCGCGTGATTGGCTTCTTTGGGCACCTATGACTAGCAATCTCCCACTTGACCTAAAAGCCAATCACCTATGTGTCCGATCCCCATGGACCCTGTGACGCTTCAAAGACAAAATGAGACAACGGCTTTGTCGGTGGATCTGCAATGTTATCTTTGGATGGAACTCTTTCCTTGCTACATCTCCTCTGGTTACGATCTCTCTTATAATTTTTGGAACCTCCTCGGAACACTTCGATGAGACTCGGGTTCCCTTATTTGAGTAATCACCCCATAGTTGTGCATAATATAAGGAAGTCGACTTGTCGTTATCTATATCGACTCCCAAATCTATGATGAACTTCTTCACCCGGACTCCTCCTTTGCTGCATCGATGCAGCAAATCTCCCCCTCGTGGTCGAGTCGTGCAGTGGTATCTTGCTTGGAACTCTTCCAAAGACTGCTTTGCTCCTCCATTCAAGGTGTACACATACCTGAATTCGACTTGCTATCATCGACATCGGTGAAAACTTGAGTCGGTGTAGCCTTCAACCTTAAGGCTATTACCTCCATATACTAGTAAAAGATCCTTAGTCCTTCTCAAGTACTTAAGGATACACTTTACTACTTTCAGTGCTCCAAGCCTAGATCCGCTTTGATACCTGCTCGTGACACTTTCGAGCATCGCTATATCGGCCCAATACATAGCATGGCATATATGATAGACCCTATTCTTTGGGGCATAAGGTATCATATCCATGTTAAGCCCTTTCTTACGGAGTCTTTGGAGACATACTGGTAGAAAGCGATATCCCATGTCTCATCGGTATGAGACCTCTCTTGGAATTTTCCATGCCAAACCTTTTTGACAATAGTTTCTATGTACACGGATTTGGGACAAGCCAAGCATCCTCTTAGATCTATCTCTATAAATTCTAATCCCCAAGATATAAGATGCTTCCCCTAAGTCCTTCATGGAGAAGTGTCTAGATAACCAAGCCTTTCTTTGTGGATAGCATTCCTATGTCATTCCCAATGATGAGGATGTCATCCACATATAACAAAAAAAAAGGTGATAGCTCCCACTTACCTTTCTGTATACACAAGGCTCATCTTCGTTCTTACTTGAAGTCATAAGATCGATTGCCTCATCAAATCTTATGTTCCAACTTCGAGGAAGCTTGCTTTAGTCCATAAATGGATCTAAGCAACCTACACACCTTATCTGGGCAGTTCTTGGACACGAATCCCTCGGGTTGCATCATATACACCTCCTCCTCGAGGTTCCCGTTGAGAATGCGGTTTTTCATCCATCTGCCGGATCTCATAATCATAGTGTCTTTGTAATAGCCAATAGAATTCGATGGATTTTAGCATTGCTTCGGGTGAGAAAGTTTTCGTAAGTAGTCAACACCTTGCCTTTTGGCGATACCCTTAGCCACTAGCCTTGCTTTATAGGTCTCTACCTTTCCATCTACTCCGATCTTTTTCTTAAAGATCCACTTGCAACCGATGGGTACAATACCTTGAGCATCAACTAGGTTCCAAACCTTATTGGAGTATATAGAATCCATCTCGGAATTCATGGCTTCTTTCCACTTCCGAGTCTATACTCATTATAGCCTCCTCGTAGGTCGAGGATCAATATCCTCTACATTCTCTGCTCTAATATGTCCCACATATCTCGGGGAGGATGGGATACTCTATCGGACCTGCGTAAAGTTGATACTTGTGTATTAGGTACACGAACAGGACTCGGGGCTGTAGAGTGGTGCTTGAGCTTGGTTCTCCAACCTCGCTCAATTCTATCATTCTCCCCTTGTCTCCGTCAAGAATGTGTTCCTTATCAAGGAACACTACTCTCTTCTACAAAGACCTTTTGGTCCTCGAGATGATAGAAATAATACCCACAAGTTTCCTTGGGGTATCCACAAATTTGCATCGCTCACGTCCTTGATTCTAACTTATGGGGTTGTGTCTTCTAACATGGGGGTAGCCCCCGGATCTTAACAACCTTAAGATCAGGGCTTCTTCCCTTTCCATATCTCATATGGTGAGACACTACCGACTTTAGTTGGAACTCTGTTGAGAAAGGTAAGGCTGCGGTTTCTAGGGCATATCCCCAGGAATGAGATGGGTAGGTCAGTGAAACTCATCATGGACCGTACCATATCTAATAAATACGATTTCTCCTTTCGAGGAGACACCATTGGCTGAGGTGTATAAGGAGGTGTCCATTGGGATAATATCCCATGGTCCTTGAGAAGCTGAGTAAACTCTGTGCCTTAAGTATTCACCTCCTCGATCGATCGAAGAGTTTTGATACTCTTTCGGTCGGTTCTCCACCTCATTCTTATACTCTCTGAATTTCTCAAAAGGCCTCGGACTTGTACTTCATTAAGTACACATATCCATACCTTGAGAAATCATCAATAAATGTAATGAAGTAGGAGTAACCTCCAATGGCATGAGTTGACATGGGTTCACATACATCACTATGTATGAGTTCCAACAACTCATTGGCTCTCTCTCGTTCTACTAAATGGAGATTTGGGGATTTTCCACGAATGCAAGGCTCACAAATTAGCATATGACACATAGCCGAATGGATCTAGATATCCATCATTTAGCAACTTTTGAATCCTTCTTTCATAGATGTGACCTAGCCTACAATGCCACAGGTATACCTTTATTTCAACTCATCTCGTTTCCTTTTGGACACATTTACATTCATGATATGTGGGTGGTGTCTAACTTAAATAAACCATTATGTAATGTTCCTTTCATTGATGATCTTATCATCTAATAATATCGAACAACCATTGTTCTCAAAAATAAATTTATATCCACTAGCTGTTAAACATGAAATGGAGATAATATTTTTTGATAATAGAATGAACAAAATAACATGCATCTAATGCAATAAAAGCTCCACTAGGCAGATGTAGGGCGACCTGTAACAACTAATCTGACAACTTTTGCTCCATTACCCATCTTGAGGTCCATCTCAAGCCTCTCTGTAGTCTCCTAGGCCTTGCCGAGAACCTGCAACGAATTGCATATATGATAAGCACTACCGGTATCCAATACCCATGTGTTATCATAAGAGTATGACAAATGGAGACTGATCATGAATGTACCTGAAGCTTCATCAAGCTTTTGTTTCGCCCTTTCTCCAAGGTACTCTTTGCAGTTTCTCTTCCAATGCCCATCTTTACCACAGTGGAAGCACTGGCCTTTGTCCATTGCTGGGTCTTTCTTAGCAACCTTTGCTTTACCTTGTTTGCCCTTGCCCTTTCCTTTCTTAAGGGACTTTTCTGCTTTCCTTTTCTTTTTGGTCTCACCAGTGTAGAGAACTGGCTTCTCTTTCTTAATAGTACTCTCTGCCTCCCTCAACATATTGAGGAGCTCTGGGAGAGTCATTCATATTAAAATTCATTATGAACTGTGAAAAGGAATCTGGTAGGGACTGAAGCACAATGTCCACACACAAGTTATCCTCTAGGACCATTCCTAGACCTATGAGTTTCTCTATCCACTCAATCATCTTTAGGACATGGTTATGAAGCGGTGTCCCCTCAGTCATCCTAGCGCGGAAAAGGCTCTTGGATATCTCATATCGTTGAGTCCTTCCCTGTTCCTCAAATAATTTTCGGACATGTAGGAGAATGGATCTGGCATCCATCTTTTCATGTTGTCTCTGTAACTCTGGAGTCATAGAGCCCAACATATAGCACTGAGCAAGAGTGGAGTCATCAATGTACTTCACGTGGCGGCGATCTCATCCTCGCTTGCCCCTGGGGCGTAGGCATCTTGTATCAAGGGCGTACCACGATTTTCTCTCTTTGTGAGAACAATTCTCAAGTTACGGAGCCAATCAGGTATAATTTGGACCCGATAAAGGCGGTTGTCATCAAGTATGCCACGTAAAGGGATTTGAAAGCGACATTTTTGAAAATAAAGATGTAGCGAAATGAATAACATGCAAATTTTGCAAGAAATAAACTATCAAGATATGGACTTCTATCTTAATATGCTCCCACTATTTTACTAACGAGTCGCGACACCCGACCGGCCGTGAAGCGGAAGTCTCGGCGAGACTTCTAGTGGGGATCGGGGAGGATCAATCGGCGTCTTAGAGGAACCTCGAGGGACTCGACCAATCACACTAAGCCTAAAAGGTAGGCAACTCTTGCCGATCACAACTCCTTGTGATTCCGTCCATTTCGACCTCAGAATCACCATGGCCTCGAGGGACTCGACCAACCATGATGCTCTTTCGGTTAAGTCAACACCTTCGTTACAAGATGAGTCCGATTTGATTATATACCCTCGGGGACTCGACCAAGCATACTATGTCCTCGGGTCACGGTGACATCTCTCTATGTAAGTAAGCAAGATGGCGAATCGCGATATAGGTGAGTCTCGAGGGACTCGACCAACTCAACCTACACCGGGAATCGGTTCCTACTCATAACGATGGAAGGCCACGTGGGTAAATCTAATTACCTCACGTTTACCGACTTAATATTATCGAGAGATGTTTCTATAATTTGGTCTCCTAATATGACATGTCACACATATACATATTTAATATATATCTACATCGCATGCAAATATATATACATATCTAGTATGTGTATAAGCATTCACATCAGATGATCATGGACCATAACCTAATATGATTAGGCCCGAGCTAGTAGGCCTAATCACTCACATCAAGATCTATGTGTGCAACGGTGCATCTCCATGCCCTGTGATCGTCCATCTCGTCCTCGTCGGTTCCGTCGACATCTTGATGCATCTCCATGCATCACGATCGTCCGTCTCGTGGGTCCCGCTATCGCATCCACGCTCCCGCTACGCCTCCTCATGTGACTACAACTTAATCATAGGCACGCAGGCCCGACAATAAACGAGAAATATAATGGAGGTTCGCAGACCTCAATAATAATAATCACAAGTACACACATCACACGGTCCATGATCATCCGTCCACACATTATACATCACATGTATAAATAATCATCATCATGTAGGACTACTAGATAAAAAATAATAATCAACTAAATCTTTTAATTAATTAATATTTTTCTGAAATCAGGGACATGTAGGGAATTTCTCAATTCCTAAGGGTATTTTCATAATTTGGACAAAAGACAGAAACTGGAATTTCTCAAATTCATAGGGGCAAAATTGTCCTTTTGCCCAAAACCCTAATTCCCTCTCGCATTTGCCGCCGCCAGCCACCCTGGCGGCTGTCGGGCGAGGGCGAGGTCGATGCCCCTCGCGGGGGGACGCGCTTTTGGGGCACTGCCGTGCAGGGAAGCCCGGGCGGCCCCCCCTCGTGGCGATTCGCCCATGAGGGCAGCGCCGCATGGCGGTCTTTGCCCGGTGGTGACCGCCCATTTTTTTTGCTAGTGGGAGCGGTGACCCACGGGCAGTGCCCTGCGGTGCCACCTCGACCCGTGGCCGGCGCCCGGTGCGCCTCTCGCGGCGGGGTCGTGACATGGCGCCTCTACCCGGGTACCCACTTTACCGCCCATGGCCGCATGCCCTCAAGCCGGACCGACCCGGACCATTTGCAACCGAACCGGCTAACGCATCTGCCGTATTTGTCTTTGCTGACTCTTGACTGGCATTTCTTCTTTGCCGGTGGTCAGAGGCATCTGCAGATCGAGGGCAACAAGCTGTTGCTGCCCTTTTTTTTTTTCGTCAGCGATTTTGACGTCAATATTCTTCCTAAACACAACACACGCGGTTCAAAACCAATCATTCGCACGAACAACTGGCTCGATACCATTGTTGGGAAATCATGGGGGCGACATCATATCGCATGGCGGAAGAACAAGAAAACAAAATCCCCGATTCCCAAAAAAAGATGTTCGTCGATAGATGCGAAGATTGGTGCGTAAAATCCCCAAAACACAAAACTGCGTATAGAGATTGTGTTACATAGGGAGATCATATATCCCTGTTTCCTTACAGATCCTTAGGAGTGGGTGAAGGAGGTCAAGCGTCCTCCTCTCTAGCGGTGATCCACACAGCCGGGGTTGCGGCGTCCTCCTCAAAACTCAGGGCCTCACGAGGTGGGGGAGAGGAGAATAGGAAAGGCAAGCAAAGACTCTAGCCTATGAGGCTGTGAATCCCTCCTATTTATAGAGATCCGTGTCAAACCCTAATGGGTCCTTCCCTAGTGGGTATTGGATCTGCATCCAATAAGACAAGGGCTCCGTCGGGGATATCTCATATCGAACCTCTACTCATCGCAATGCCTACCATATGTGTGTGACCCTCTAGGCCCAATATCGAAGCTGGGCGTGAGTCATACTGTCGAACTCCTTCTAACCGGGTGAATTATTATCTCTGTAATAATTCACTCGACTCATCGACTCACGGACGTGCTAGGGCCACTACGCCATAGTCCCCGGACGATATGGGGAATCAATCCATTGGACCTCTCGTCCTCGTTACCATGTACCTATAGTCCCTTATCCATCTAATATCCCGGAGACCGTATATCGAGGCATGGTGTTGTCAGACCCATACGGTTTCTACTCGAGTCTCGCTCTAATCGGATTCTCCCGGAGAACTCTTTCTCTCTCAACCCGAATGACTCTGGCCAGGGATTTGTCTGAGCAAGAACACATGGGATATTCCTCTCATGACGCCGAGAGTGGATGATCCTCTATTGATACTCAATAGCCCTCGTGAGGTCGACTACCACTCCCAATGACCAATTGTACTAGATCTGGGATAGCCAAACTTATAAGTCTGGTATCAAAGAGTGGAGCACTCATACACGACATCCTTGGTGTTTCAAGTCTAAGGACCAGATACACCACTAGGACTATGGAAGATTTGTGCGGTAATAAGGCATCATCAACCATCCGACATTTCGTAAGCGGATCAATCGGTGAACTCATTCTCCAATGAGCACAATCATTTGTATCCCTAGTGTCCCTACACGAGCAGCTATGAGACCAACTGCATCCATCATATGGACGAGTATACAGCACACCATTCTATCCGGTTATCACGATGTCCCTCTCGAGTAACCTATGACCGGGATTATTTAGGATATGTGTTTAAAGGTGAATCGATCTCATTATCGTGATCTCATCACGATCCGATTCCCATTGCACAAATCCAAGGACATCACAATATATATATGCATTTATGCAATAGTTATAAAGTGATATACGCCAAAAATATAATAAGCAAAAGATTCTATATCAAGTCACACGTGTCATCACTCACGTGATTGGCTTGCTAGGCACCTATGACTAGCACAAAGGCTACAAATGCCTTGTTTTGTGCACTAGATAAAAATGAGTTTAATCGTCTTTCAATTTGTGATTCAGCTTTTGATATTTCGAGAACTTTTGAGGTCACTCATGAAGGCACTAGCCAAGTGAAAGAGTCCAAAATCAACATCCTTGTGCACTCTTACGAACTTTTCCGAATGAAACCAAGTGAGTCCATCGGAGACATGTACACCCGGTTCACGGATGTCATCAATGGACTCAAAGCTCTTGGTAAAGATTTTACTAACTTTGAACTAGTAACTAAAATCTTAAGATCCCTCCCTAAAAGTTGGGATCCAAAAGTTACGATAATTCAAGAGGCCAAAGACCTTAAAACATTCCCTCTTGAAGAACTTATTGGGTCTCTAATGACCTATGAAATGACATGTCAAGCTCATGATGAGCTCGAGAACCCCCTTCCAAAGAACAGGAAGGATATGGCACTCACATCACAAGAAGACCACTTGAAAGGAACATCAAGTGATGAGGACAGTGACAATGACATTGCACTTTTGACTCAAATATTTTAAAAATATTTAAGAAAGAATAATTTAAAAATAATATAAAAAATAAGTTCGAACACAAGAAGGACCAAGTGATTTGCGATGAATGCAAAAAACCGGGACACTACAAGAATGATTGCCCTCAAGCCAAAAAGAGAACATCAAAGAAGAAGGCGCTTAAGGCAACGTGGGATGATTCAAGCGCGTCCAAAGAAGAGGAGTCCAACACTGAGCAAGTTACTCATTACGCCCTAATGGCCATCGGAGAAGAGGTAATAGATTTAATTGATGCAGATTTACCTTATCATAAATTATTAAATGCTTTCCATGAGTTATTTGATGAATGTAAGACAATTAGTAGAAAATATAAATTGCTAAAAATGGAACATGATAGTCTCACTTGTGATATCGATAAATTAAAAACTGAATATCATGATAGTTTAGCTCCATGTATAAAATGTCATGATCTAGAATTTCTCCAAAAGGAGAACTTGCTACTTAAGGACACCTTGAAGAAATTCGAGGTTGGTAGCAAATCTTTGAATATGATCCTTACAAATAAGGGTCAGGTTCCTAAAAGAAGTAAAATCGGATTTGCGAGAAGTCCTCACCAAAATCCAACCACCTTCATTAAAGGCCCCGTCTTACATGTTCGGCACCAAAGCAATTGCAACTTTTGTTGTAAATATGGACATAAAACTTATAAATGTCTATTCAAGAAAATTAGTCCGAATAAACTAATTTGGGTTCCTAAAGGAACCATGATCAACTCTATGCAATATGATAAACAAGTTAAATCAGTTTTTAAGGCACCCAAAAGAAAATGGGTACCTAAAAATAATCCCTTCTTATAGAAAAATACACCATCACAAGCTAGGAGCAAGAGATGGTATCTAGATAGTGGATGCTCAAGACATATGACTGGAGATCCATCTCATTTCTCTATGCTCACTAGCAAAGAAGAAGGCACGTCACCTGCCGAGGAGACAACAACCAAGGGAAAATCATTGGCAAGGGAACTATAGGTAACAAATTAAAATTTTCTATTGATGATGTCTTACTAGTTGATGGATTGAAACATAATCTCTTGAGTGTTAGTCAATTATGTGATAAAGGTTATATCATTAGATTTGAATCAAATGTATGTATTATTGAAAAACCAAACCATAACATGACTATGATTGCATTAAAACAAAATAATGTCTACACCATCAACCTTGATGAACTAAGTAATGAAATGTGCTTCTCTGTTTTAAATGATGATGCTTGGCTTTGGCATAGGAGACTAGGCCATGCAAGCATGAAACTAATATCTAAGATCTCATCTAGAGAATTAGTGCGAGGAATTCCAAATATAAAGTTTATTAAGGACAAAGTATGCGATGCATGTCAACTAGGTAAACAAATAAAAACTAGTTTCAAATCAAAAACTCAAATTAGCACCACTAGACCATTACAATTGATTCATTTGGACTTATTTGGACCAATTGATACGACAAGTCTTGGAGGAAGCAAATATGCATTTGTAATTGTGGATGACTATACTAGATACACTTGGACCTATTTCTTAGCTCACAAAAGTGATTGTTTTAAGTGTTTCTCTAAATTTTGCAAACTCACTCAAAACGAAAAAGGTTTCATGATTTCATCAATTCGGAGTGATCACGGTGGCGAATTTCAAAACCATGACTTTCAAAATTTTTGTGAAGTTAATGGATACAATAACAACTTCTCCACTCCGAGAAATCCCTAACAAAATGGAGTAGTTGAAAGAAAAAATAAAAACCTACAAGAAATGGCAAGAACTATATTAAATGAACATAGTTTACCTTAGTATTTTTGGGCCGAAGCCGTAAATACGGCTTGCTACATTATGAATAGGGTCCTAATAAGACCATCCCTATCAAAAACTCCCTATGAATTATGGAATAACAAAAAACCAAATATTTCCTATTTTAAAGTTTTCGGTTGTAAATGCTTTATTTTGAATGAAAAGGATGCCTTAGGAAAATTTGATGCTAAATCCGATGAAGGCATCTTTCTTGGTTACTCTTCCGTCTCTAAGGCCTTTTGGGTTTTTAACAAAAGAACCTTAGTAATAGAAGAGTCTATTCATGTAGTTTTTAATGAAATTTCTAATTTAAAGAAAAATGATTTTGATGATGATCTTGGTTTTGATAATTTGAATTTAAACGAACCCCCTCCTCAAAATAGTAACTTGGATGCACCTTCTTCCGAAATTTCCTTACCCAAGGAATGAAAGTATATAGATGCTTATCCAAAGGAGCTAATTATAGGAGATACATCAAAAGGGGTTCAAACTCGTTCCTCTTTCAAGAATTTTTGTGCTAACGCCACCTTTCTTTCTCAAATCGAACCTAAATGCATTGACGAGACCATAAAAGATAATTTTTGGGTTATTGCAATACAAGAGGAATAAGGTGTGGAAACTTGTTCCTAGACCTAGTGACCATTTAGTCATTGGTACTAAATGGGTCTTTAGAAACAAGCAAGACGAATACGGTATCGTGGTTAGAAACAAGACTAGATTAGTAGCCAAAGGTTTCAACCAAGAAGAAGGTATCGACTACGAAGAAATCTTCGCTCCTGTGGCAAGATTAGAAGCCATTAGGATGCTCCTTGCCTATGCTAGTAGTAATAATTTTAAACTATTTCAAATGAATGTCAAAAGTGCTCTCTTGAATGGCTTTATTTCCAAAGAAGTATATGTTGAACAACCTCCCGGATTTGAAAACTCTCTTCTTCCTAATCATGTATTCAAATTGACTAAGGCTCTTTATGGCTTGAAACAAGCTCCTAGAGCTTGGTATGAAAGGCTTAGTTCCTTTCTTATTTTAAATAATTTTACCAAAGGCAAGATTGATACTACATTGTTTATTAAACATTTTGAAAATAATTTTCTTATTGTGCAAATTTATGTTGACGATATTATTTTTGGCTCTTCGGATGAATCACTATGTGAATCATTTGCCAAATGTATGAGTCATGAATTTGAAATGAGTTTAATGGGTGAATTAACTTTCTTTTTAGGATTACAAATCAAACAACTAAAGGATGGTATATTTCTTAACCAATCTAAATATACATTAGAATTGTTAAAACGATTTAACATGGATAATTCAAAAGCAATAAACACCCCTATGAGTACTGCGACTAAGTTAGATATGGATGAAAATAGTGAAAATTTCGATCAAAAAACATATAGGGGAATGATAGGTAGTCTACTCTACCTTACTGCGACTAGACCGGATATTATATTTAGTGTAGGACTTTGCGCTAGGTTTCAATCAAATCCTAAATTATCTCATCTTAAAAGTGTTAAAAGAATATTTAGGTATCTTAAAGGAACACCAAATTTAGGATTGTGGTATCCAAAATCTGAAAATTTTGATTTAATAGCTTATGCGGATGCCGATTTTGGCGGATGTAGGATATATAGAAAAAAGTACATCCGGAACATGCCAATTTTTAGGACATGCACTTGTTTCTTGGACTTCCAAGAAACAAAATTCAGTTGCACTATCTACGGCGGAAGCTGAATACATTGCTGCAAGTGCATGCTGTGCACAAGTTGTTTGGATGAAAAATACATTAGAGGACTATGGAATTCACTTTAAAAACATTCCCATAAAATGTGATAATACTAGTGCCATATGTCTTACTAAAAATCCAATTCAGCACTCTAGAACTAGGCACATCGACGTTAGGCATCATTTCATACGCGATCATGTCCTTAACAATGATGTTGTTCTAGAATTCATTGACACAAAGCATCAATTAACAGATATATTTACAAAAGCCTTGAATGAAGACCAATTTGAATTCATTAGAAGGGAATTAGGTATGTTAAATTGTCCCTAAACAATAAACTTGTTTGAATGGATTTTTCGTAAAGTTTTTCATCTTCTCTCCGTTCCTCGGTGAATCTAATCCTTCTCCTTCAATTTTAAATGACATGTTAAATTATCTTATCCTACCGCTCCAATCTGCTCAAGATTAATGATTTTATGATATTTTGTGAATCTCGAAATTGATTTTTTGATTATGAGTTTCAAGTTGACAATTTGAATTTAAATGAGTTTGTATTCGAAATATGATCTTGACTTATTGAAGTTACTACTTGAATTTTTTTTTTCCAATCTCTTCCTTGTACATCTACAATTTCTGTTATTTATAGAAAGAAGAGATTAGATAATATGGATGCATGCTGAATTTTCTTTTAAGATGAACTCTGCGTAAATATTTTTGCATACTTAATTTTGAATGATAAAATCTTTGTATGACAAAATATGTGGTTCAGGTCTCATTTCCCTTTTTGTTGATGACAAAGGGGGAGAAAAGTGATGACTTGTATCATTTTAATAGCATGACTTATATGAATTGCAAAAGCTTTTCAAATTCTTTGAGAATATGCCTTGCAAAATCTTTGAGAAAAGTGATCGATCGATGAATATCTAATATGCCCTGCAAAATCTTTGAGAAAAGTGATCGATCGATGAATGTCTTATATGTCTTGCAAAATCCTTGAGAATATCGCAAGATCGATTGATCATATTGAAAGCAATGTCAAACATGTATATCATGAAATTCATGTTGAAAATCTTTATCTCCTGTCGTAGTAAAAATTGTCTTTATCATTCGACTTGAAAAGGATTTTCATCGAAGTTTCGCATTTACATTATGCTTAATGAGAATAATGATAAGTTCTACTGTTAGAACTTATCGGTTTATGCTTGAATTCAATGGGATGAAATTCAAGTATTTTTATCTTCTCATAATATGGCATATAGATAGGGGGAGTTATGTTTAACTCCATCATCAATTGATTGTCATCATAAAAAAGGGGGAGATTGTTGAATCTCGGATTTTGATGATAAAATCAATTGATGGGTTAAATGATCTAATCCATATTATTGAGTTAAGTGTGCAGGATTAACTACGATAACCAGAAAACACAAAGCAAGGATACCGGAGTCAAGTTCGATGGACGTTTAAGAGTCCGAAG
Organism: Musa schizocarpa; assembly: GCA_900464855.2. Lineage (NCBI taxonomy): Eukaryota > Viridiplantae > Streptophyta > Magnoliopsida > Zingiberales > Musaceae > Musa > Musa schizocarpa. Next base: position 22,165,553 of record LS990922.1, on the reverse strand, counting down.
AATCGTCGGAGATGCTGCCGGAACCAACCGAGAAGAAATCGGGAACCTGTCGGAATTTTCGGAAGTTCGCCGAAGAGATCGTCGGAGGTTCACGGAGATCACCGAGAAGGCTCGGCTACTCATTAAAGTCATCACAAGTTCGGGAGCTTGCTGGGAGCCCGTCGGAAGAAGTTCGTCGGAAAGCTCACCGGAACAAGACTCGACGTTCGCGGTTGAAAAACTTGCTTAGGATGTGTTTTGTTATCGTAGTTCACTTGTAGTTAGGATTAGGATTAAGAGATAATCCTATATCTTGGTTAGGGGCCAACTGGGCCCAAAAATAGACTTGGTTTGGGCTAAATTTGAAGCCCAACAAGTGAACCGAAGGGTCTGGCGGTGGCACCGCCCAGCACTGTCATTGTCTAACACTGACAAGCGGTGGCACCGCCACTGACAGGCGGTGGCACTGCCAGCATCGGGAACTTCAAGAGAATTCAAATTTTGGAGCCCAAATTTGAATCCTCTTGAGGCCTATAAATACCCCTCAAATCTCAACTGAGATAACAACTTTTTGAGAAGCAATTGATTGAGAGAAAAATCTTAGAAGAGTCTTTGCTAGTCTTGTTTTCAATTTGCTAGTGTTCACCTCTTTCTTTCTTGCTGAAAATCTGTAAGAGAGTGAACCACTTGTAAGAAGTTGTAAGAGGGGTATTTACCCTTCCCGTTCAAGAGATTTGCTAGTGGAAGGTGGGAGCCTCATCGAAGAGGGGCCTCGCAAGTGGATGTAGGTCATTTGATCGAACCACTGTAAAATCGGCGTGATCTCTGGTTTGCATTTAATTATTGTCATTTATATTGCTGCAAATCATTTGCACTTTAATGCTCTACTTCTTTGTCTCTGTCTTACTTATCCCTTTAAGTTAAAACACAATCGAAACGGTTTCAAACGAAAACGTACTTTTATCGTACGAAGTTTTCGAAAGGTTTTAAATCGTGAAAAGTTTATTGCACTTTACTACTGCACTAATTCACCCCCCCCCTCTTAGTGCCACTCCAATCCTAACAGTTTTGAGCTCGGAATTCAAATTGGTTTGGGGCCTATAAATACCTCACCCTTTCAACAATGAAAGGGTAACCCAAACCACCAAAGGCTTGATCTTTCTCTATGATTTTAGAGCTCAAAAGTGTTGTAAAGTCTAGAAGTTCTCCTCCCTCTTTTCTTCTAAGTTTTGATCTTTCAAGAGAGGAGAGAAATTCTATAAGGGTTGTCTCCTAAGCCCGTCAAAAGGAGTGAAACTGTAAAAGGGTGGTTGGCCTTTGCCTATTGAAGGAAGGTCTCTAGTGGACGTTGGTGATCTCGTCAGAGGAGGAAGCCGAAAGTGGATGTAGGTCACGTTTGACCGAACCACTCTAAAATCTAGTTTGCATTTCCTTTGTGCTATTCATCTTAACTACAAATTGCCTTCCTTACTTTACTTCAAATTTGTTTCCGTAAGCTTTCAAAGTTATTATCTACACAAAACGACTTTTACGTCGGAATCAGATTTCAATGTACGAACGCAATTTTAATCGTCGAAAGTTTTCCGCTGCACTAATTCACCCCCTCTTAGTGCTCTTGATCCTAACAATTGGTATCAGAGCCCGGTATTTCTCATTTCGGATTTACACCCGAGAGAAATGGCTCTTCATGGCTTTCAAGAGGGCTTATCGGTTGTTCGTCCACCGTTATTTCGTTATTTAACGGATTGGACTACACTTATTGGAAAACTCGAATGAGAGTTTTCTTGATTTCTATGAATTTGGATTTATAGAATATTGTAGAAAATATTTTTCAACAACGGCTCTAAACCGATAAACGAATGGTCGGATTTGGAGAAGAAGTATTTTTCTTTAAATGCAAAGGCTATGAATGCCTTATTTTGTGCTTTGGACAAAAATGAGTTCAATCGAATTTCTACGTGCAAGACGACTTTTGATATTTGGCGCACTCTTGAAATCACACATGAAGGCACAAGTAGTGTAAAAGATTCTAAAATAAATTTTTTGATGCATGATTTTGAGCTTTTTCGAATGAAGCCAAGCGAAACCATTGTTGACATGTACACCCATTTCACAGATGTCGTCAATGGTTTAAAGGCTCTTGGCAAATGTTTCTCGAATTATGAACTTATTAGTAAAGTTTTACGATCACTTTCTAAAGTTTGGGAATCAAAAGTAACGACAATACAAGAAACAAAAGATTTAAATATTTTTCCACTTGAAGAACTTATTGGCTCATTGATGACATATGAAATGGTGTGCAATGCACATGATGAACAAAACAACCTTCCAAAGAATAGGAAAGATTTGGAACTCCGGACAAATGAATACCACTTGAGACTCAAGTGATGAGGACAATGATGAACTTGAACTTCGAACACTAAATCTTAATAAGTTTATTAAACAAAAATCTAAAATAAACAATGAACTTGAATGGAGGAAGAGGCCAAAGAAGAAAAATACAAAGTGGGATGAATCGAGCTCCTCCGAAGACAAGGAGAAAATCAAGAAAGGCGAGGTGGCAAACTACGCCTTAACCGCTTTCAATGATGAGGTAATTGAAATCCCCCTAATTTATTTTGAAATTACTTGATGCTTTTATGATGTATTTTTTTTTTAGTTTAGAATTAATTTTCTTAAAAATTACATATTTAAAAATAAAAATATAAAAATTATGATCATGCTAGTAATTTCGAAAATGATAATATTGCATATTTTATGATAAACAAACAAAATGACTTTGATTGAAAATATGAAATCATGGTTAAGAAGTAATAATGTTTTTCATGTTGATTTCGATTGTTATTTCTTGATTTTTAATGAAATCATGTTTGATTTGAAGTAATGCATAAAGTTGTAATGAAAATATTGAAATACCATGATTTGATAAGCATGTGTTATTTTCATGAGTGTATTTGAAAAACTATGACAAAAATGTGCTCGAATGCATGAACTTGTTAAGATTATTTTTCGGACTTTCTTGATTCAATGATCAAATCACTTAATTGCCATGATGATTTTACACTATTACATGCCTTAATAACATGTTGGAAATTATATGTTTTGGATACAAAAATTTCCATGATCATGAGCATGTTTTATCTTCATGATTGAACTTGAAAATCTATAGCAAAACCTTGTCTGAATGCATGAAAGTGTTAAATTTCATTTTCGGATCTTCTTGATCCTAACAATCAGATTTTCTCGATACATTATTCTTTTTCGAACTTAATAAACAAATGTCATATCGAGTTTGATTCATATAATTGATTTTTGAAATATGGAATCAACTAGAAAATGCATCTCTCATAGACTTATCATGTGAAAAATATCTTTTGACAAATGGATTTGATGATTCCTTTTTATATCTTTAGAGAAATAGTTTTATGTGCAATGATTTGATTCACACATATCTTGATCCTTGTAAAAATGAAGTGTGCTTTAATATCTTATCAATTTTAACTTCATTCGAGTAAGCTCGCAAGTGACTTTCCTCCATGCAAAAAGATAATAACAAATAAAGAGGAAGAAGTAATGAAAGCTATCTCCAATGTCATGTTTTTCTTGAGATGTTTGTATAATTGATATCCTATCACTCATTATTGAAAAATGACATAAACCTAGTTATGGCATGAATCATTACTGCACTTACGTTTAAAATTTGTTTATATCATTCTCCTTTTTGTTGATAACAAAGGGGGAGAAATATATGAATTGATACTATTAGTGCCATATTTGAATTTAAATTATGTTAAGATATCAAGAACTTGCATCGTAATTTTACTTGCTGATATCTTGCTATGTGATGAAATACTATAATTTGTTGCTAAAATGATGCATGCAATACTTATGTCTTTTATTATGATGTTTGTGATGTATTGCATATGATGTGAATCATGATTAAAATTACCTTAATTTGAATTCAAGGTTTATCTCAATTATGAAAATTTGAAATAAGAATGATTACTCACCTTTGTCATAATCTGAAAATTGATATAAGGGTCTTCCCTTCTTTTTGACAATGACAAAGGGGGAGCAAGAATTTCTAGCGTGGACATCATGAAAAGAGGCAAACTAGCTAGCTTGCAGAATTCAAGACGAAAGCTAAAATTCAACTTCTCAAAAGAGAAGAAATTGCTATCTTGAACATCACCAATAATTGCTAGCTTGAAATCTCAAGAAAATGTAAAAATGTTCTATCTTGCCTATCTCAAGATGCTAAACATGCTAAACTTGCACTTTGCAATGAAAGCAAAATTGCGAGCTCAAACATTGCAAAGGAAGCAAGAATCATGTGCTTACACAAGAAAGCTATCTTGCATTAGCTTTCGAAATCTTTGCTAGCTTGTATTTAGTAAAACTTGCATATCATAAAAATTACTAGCTTGCAGTCTAAAGAGAAGCAAACAGTTGCTATCTCATGAAAAGCAAACATGCTAAACTTGCACATCTTTGATTGCTAGATTGCATGATGATAAAACCTGATATTATGTTTTTCATGCAATAAGTTGAACCTATATTCCAAACACAAGAATAGTTGGACTTCTCCGTTTTGTTGATGATAAAGGGGGAGAAGTATGATGTTATACATAAGTTTATGCATAAGTTCATGATGACGTGTTGCAAGTATTCATGATGAATATTGCAATGACTTGAATTCAGTTTGAATTCAAGGTTCTATCAATATGGCATATTGATAGGGGGAGTTTGTTTAAACTCTAGGAGTTAAGGTTAACTCCGTCAACAAGTGGTTGTCTTAATCAAAAAGGGGGAGATTGTTGAATCTCGTATTTTGATGATGAAACCACTTGATATATATTTATGATTTAATCTATGTTTTGAGTGACGTAGGATGCTTCGATCAGGATGAGACAATTAAAACAGGAAAAATTATGTTGTGCCGGAGGAACATGTCAGAAGATTAGACGTCGGGCTGGTGGATCGGTCGACGTATCGACATAAGGCTTTGGGTCGTGGACTCGGGCATCGGGCCAAGAAGAGCGGGTATTGCACCAAGGATATCGGAGTTGCAGAGTCAACTGGCCGATTGGGCAATAGGCCGCAGGAGAGGACGATGCGCCGAAGAATCAGATGAAGCGTCGAGGGACCATTGACATGTTGGACAACTTGGTTAATTGCTTAGGATTAATTGTCTCGATCGAAGTTTTGTTTTACATGTGCAGGATTAACTATGATGAAAGTAAGACATGTAGTAAGAGTTGCACTGGAGTCAAGACTGTGATCACATTGGGAGTTCGAGAGTTCAATGGAAGTTCGGACGGTTGTCAGAGGTTCTGCGGGAACAAATCCGAGAAGTCCAAGAGCTTACCAAAAGAAGCTCGTTGGAACTCGCCAAGTGGATCGTCACAAGTCTAGGAGTTTGCCAGAAGTCTGTAGGAGCATCACCAAGGGTTCATCGGATGATCGACGGAAGTTCGCCGGAAGCTCGCCGGAAGAAGCGATTAACACACCGGAGCAAGTTGCAGTAAATGTATTAAGAAATATCATAGTTAGCACTATGATTAAGTTAGAAATGAGAGGTGATCCCATTAACTTAATCTTGGGGCAATTGGGCCCTTGACAGACCCAAATTGGGCCAAATGGATCAGCCCATTCGGACCCAGATTTCTTGGCTAGCGGTGGTACCGCCTGGGTTGGTGGTGGCACCACCCAAGGCTCAGTCTCCCAGCAAGACTAGGCGGTGGAACCGCCAAAGCTCGGTCTCCGAGCTCTGCCAAGTGGTGCAACCACCCTAGTCAGGCGGTGGCACCACCTAGGCTCAGTCTCCATGCGAGACTAGGCGGTGAAACTACCCCAGTCAAGCGGTGGCACCGCTTGGGCTCAGTCTCCGAGCGAGACTAGGTAGTGCAACCGCCCCTATCAGGCGGTGGCTCAACCTAGAGGCTCAGTTTCTGAGCTCTGCCAAGCGGTGCAACCACCCCTAATAGGAGGTGGCACCGCCCAGAGGCTCAGTCTCCGAGCTCTACCAGGCGGTGCAACCGCCAGACCCCAGAATTCCGGGAGATGATAGTTTTGAGCTCGGAATTCAAACTGGTTTGGGGCCTATAAATACCCCACCCTTTCAGCAATGAAAGGGTAACCCAAACCACCGAAAGCTTGATCTTTCTCTATGATTTTAGAGCTCAAAAGTGTTGTAAAGTCTAGAAGTTCTCCTCCCTCTTTTCTTCCAAGTTTTGATCTTTCAATAGAGGAGAGAAATTCTGTAAGGGTTGTCTCCTAAGCCCGTCAAAAGGAGTGAAACTATAAAAGGGTGGTTGGCCTATTGAAGGAAGGCCTCAGTGGACGTCAGTGACCTAAGTAGAGGAGGAAGCCAAAAGTGGATATAGGTCACGTTTGACCGAACCACTCTAAAATCTGGTTTGCATTTCCTTTGTGCTATTTATCTTAACTACAAACTGCCTTCCTTACTTTACTTCAAATACGTTTTTGTTTGCTTTCAAAGTTATTATCTACACGAAACGACTTTTACGTCGGAATCGGATTTCAACGTACGAATGCAGCTTTAATCGTCGAAAGTTTTCCATTGCACTAATTCCCCCCCCCCCTCTTAGTGCTCTTGATCCTAACATTAAGGAGACTAAACTTGCGGGGGCAAAGTTAGGTTGAGAAGGCCTTGGCATAGAGCAAGAGGATGTGGAGACAAGTACTCTTAAAGAATATGCCATAGTGTTGTGATTCAAGTTGCCATGAAGGAAACGGTGCACAACAAAGATTGTGCTAGTAGGGGCAAAGGGCCAGGATCCAAATAATGGAACACCAATTTCAGCAAAGTCGGTGGACTTCATGAGTTACTAGGCGACAGAATATCCTAGAGCTATATTTCGTCTGAGTGTGACCCGAGAGCGGGTGGATAAAGGTCGATTGCCAAAGGAACGAACAAAATCGAAGGTGGAAGAGGTCTTACGATGTGTAGGCAGAGGCCACACATGGAGGGATCACAATCCGAGTTCATACCACAAGGATTAGAATGCAATGGAGATGTCACCAGGAGGCGACATGGTACAATGGATCATGGTGGAATAGTTCAAGGCAATGTTATCTAGGATCAAGCACACTAAGAGGGGGGGGAGGGGGTGAATTAGTGTAGCGACAAACTTTCGACGATTAAAACTGCGTTCGTACGTTGAAATCTGATTCTGATGTAAAAGTCATTTTGCGCAGATAATAACTTTGAAAGCTTATAGAAATATATTTGAAGTAAAGTAAGGAAGGCAGTTTGTAGTTAAGATAGAAATCAGAATGTAAGCGCAAACTGAAATATGATGTTTGTACGATAAAATCGATTTCTATCTTAATGCCGATTCAGAAAATACTTAACTAAGAAACATTTTTGTAAATGAGCAGAAGGCAGTAAGCTACTGAGGAGGTTTGCAGTAAAGATAAGATGCTCAAAGTAAATGCAAACCGAGATTTAGAGTGGTTCGATCAGTCTTGACCTACATCCACTTTTGGCTTCCTCCACCAACGAGGTCACCGACGTCCACTAGAGGCCTTCCTTCAATAGGCAAAGGCCAACCACTCTTTTACAGTTTTACTCCTTTTGATGGGCTTAGGAGACAACCCTTACAAACTTTTCTCTCCTCTCTTGAAAGATCAAAACTTAGAAGAAAAGAGGGAGGAAAACTTCTAGACTTTACAACACTTTTGAGCTCTAAAATCACAGAGTAAGATCAAGCTTTCGGTGGTTTGGGTTACCCTTTCATTGCTGAAAGGGTGGGGTATTTATAGGCCCCAAACCAGTTTGAATTGCAAGCTCAAAACTGTCATCTCCCAGAATTCCGGGGTATGGCGATTGCACCGCCTGGCAGAGCTCGGAGAAGGAGCCTCTGGGCCGTGCCACCTCCTGTCAGGGGTGGTTGCACCACTTGGTAGAGCTCGGAGACTGAGCCTCTGGGCGGTGCCACCACCTGACAGGGGCGGTTGCACCACCCAGTCTCGCTTGGAGACTGAGCCCAAGCGGTGCCACCGCCTGACTAGGGTGATTGCACCGCTTAGCAGAGCTCAAAGACCGAGCTCAGGCAGTTCCACCGCCTGTTAAGGGTGGTTGCATCGCCTAGTCTTGCTCGGAGACTGAGCTTTGGGTGGTGCCACCGCCGACCCAGGCGGTGCCACCGTTGGCCAAGAAATCTAGGTCCGAATGGGCTGATCCATTCGGCCCAATTTGGGTTTATCAAGGGCCCAATTGCTCTAAGATTAAGTTAATGGGATCACCTCCCATTTCTAACTTAATCATAGTGCTAACTACGATATTTCTTAAGACATTTACTGCAACTTGCTCCGGTACGTCAATCGCTTCTTTCGGCGAGCTTCCGGAGAACTTCCGTTGATCATCCGATGAACTCTCGGTGATGCTCCTACGGACTTCCGGCAAACTCCTGGACTTGCGATGATCCACTTGGCAAGTTCCAACAAGCTTCTTTTGGTAAGCTCCTAGACTTCTCGGATTTATTCCCGTAGAACCTCTAACGACCGTCCTGACTTCCGTTGAACTCTCGAACTCTCAACGTGATCATAGTCTTGACTCCGGCACAACTCCTACTGCATGTCTTACTTTCATCATAGTTAATTTTGCACACTTATCCCAACATATGAATTAGATAACAAATGACAATTGACTTCATCATCAAAATCCGAGATTCAACAATCTCTCCCTTTTTGATGATGACAATCAATTGATAATGGAGTTAACCTTAACTCCCCCTATCTATATGCCATATTTGAGATAAGTCATTCTTGAATTCAAAGACTTTGAATTCAAGAGACATATTGATAAGTTAAAATCATTTAACCTTATCAAGACTCCCATCATGATGTATCTCTCTGAAAATGATGTCAAGGCTTGACATCCATTTTCAAATTTCAAATATGAATGATGGTAAGGGTAGCAATTCATCATATGGTAAGATATCAACATGTAAAATTTCGAAGTAAGATTTTGATATCTTAACATGATGCACACATTTCAAGTGTTTTAGCAACCATAGCATTTCATCACATGGTAAGATATCAACATGTAAAATTTCAAAGTAAGATTTTGATATCTTAACATGATGCACACATTTCAAGTGTTTTAGCAATTATAGCATTTCATCACATGGTAAGATATCAACACGTAAAATTACGATGCAAGTTCTTGATGTCTTAACATGATGCAAACATAGCATAATGCAAATATGACAATCATAGTTATCATCAATTCATATATTTTCGATGATGCAAGCATGCCATAGCATCAATACTCATAGCATCAATTCATATATCTCTCCCCCTTTGTCATCAACAAAAAGGAGAATGATATAAGCAAATTTTAAGCATAAGTGCGGTAATTATTCATGCCATAACTAGGTTCATGTCATTTTCCAACAGTGAGTGATAGAATACCAATTATGCAAACATCTCAAGGAAAACATGACATGGAGATAGCTTTTAATATTTCTTCCTTTTTATTTGTTATTATTTTTTTGCGTGAAGGAGAAAGGCTATTTGTGATACCAGCTATTTGTGAGTTTACTTTGAATGAAGTTAAAATCGATGAGAGATTAAATCATACTTCATTTTTACAAGGATCAAGATATGTATGTGAAACAAATCCTTGCAAGTAAAAACACTAACATCCATATTTCAAGAAGGAATTTACAAGCAGGAATCATTTTATCAATCCCATTTCTCAAAAAAAATATTTCACATGATAAGTGTATGAGAGATGTTTTTGCTAGTTGAATCCATATGTCAAAAATCAATTATGATAATCAAACTTGATATGACATATGCTTATTAAGTTCATAAGAGGATAATGTATCGAGAAAATCTGATTGTTAGGATACCACTAGTTAAGAGAATCCGAAAATGAAATTAACACTTTCATGCATTCGGATAAGACTATACTATAGATTTTCAAATACAATCATAAAGACAAAACACGCTCATTGTTATGGAAATTTTTGTATTAATTTTCAACATGTTATTTTAGGCATGTAATGGCAATCAAGTGATTTGATCATTCAATCAATAAAGTCTGAAAAATAATTTTAACAAGTTTATGCATTCGGACACATTAACATTCCTAATTCTCTTCTAATGAAATCAAATTGTTCTTCGTTTAGAGGTTTTGTAAAAATATCAGCTAGTTGATGTTTAGTATTATGGCAATACAATGACACATTAACATCATGGCAATACATCAACATCATGGTAACATCATGACACATTAACATCATGGTAATGATACATCAATTTCATGGCTATATTACTTTCTTAAATCATATTTATCATGAAAATCAAGACACAAGATTTTCAAAGTAGGCATTATAGAAACATTTAATTTCAACGTGAAATCCGATAATTAGTAACGAGATTAAATAACGTGACCCTGCATATTCTCACCAATTAATACATCAAGTAACCATATCAAAGATTAGTAGTTATCAAGGCATTGTGATAAAGGTGAGTAACATAAAGAGTTTACAACAACGTAATTGTTACAACAAGAGGTGATTGTGTCCACATATACAAGCTTATTCAGGAGGTGAAAAATTAAAATGCCAAAATAAAGATTCAAATTGTCGATGAATTTGCTGCAGCTCATATAGGATTTGATCTTGTCGATGTTCAAGCCGATCTTATCTTTGTTCAAATCGGTCCATCCGAATCCTAATGTCTTCAATAGATAATGCAGGAGCTTGCTCAAATAGATGTGTTTCCTCAAAGGGACAGATCGGAGGAGATTGAGTACCCCTAAAGACTGGTGTTTCGGGTTCTGGTTCAGGTTGAGGGGGATTGGTTCTTCTAGGCATTCTAACCCAATTATCATTTCTATAAAAACATCTCAATCGGTGAAGTAGAATTTTATTTATTATGCTAAACCTGTCTACTTTCATCACTTCTTCGTCGAGTGGTATTGGAATATCGTAGGCTTTAAGTATTCTAGTGATTATACCACCGAAGCATCATGTCTTTCTTAGATAGTTTTATCATTTTTTGTTGGATAAGGTAACCAAAACAAATGTTATGTCCTTTCATGATCCAATACATGGTTCCTAATTCCATTTGACTTACTTCATCATGATGGTATTGTTTAGGGAGAATGATGCTAGTTAGGATATGATGAAGTACATTAGTGTTTAGTGGTAGTAGATGTTCACAGCTTTTAGGAACTATCACTAAGTTGGGATTACCGAAAATTGTTCCTAAGGCTTCAACATATGTTGTCCCAACTGTTTCATTATCCCATGATCGTCTAAAATAAAGACATCTATTTTTTATGGGAATGCCTATCATGTCGTAAATAAATCTATCCATAATGGAGATGTGTTGTCCTAAGAGATAGGTAGACACTCTTTCTTCTTCATCTACTTGTAGATTGTTGTAAAACAAACTAACAAGTCTTGGATAGATAGGTTCACTAATTTGTAAAATTGGGAGTAGATCTAAGTTTGCAAACCATTAGATTGTCTTTAAGTCTCTTAGTTTATCTAGATCTACATATTTTCCCTTATTGACACTTCTAAATTCGAAGGAAGAAAAATTTTCAGCATGATATTTTGAATCGAAAAGGGTAAGATCAAAGTCTTCTTCTAATCTCCTCTTCCCTTTGTCCCTAGAGGATCTTCTAGAGCCCATAACTACTGCTATTTAAGAAGATAGTAATGAGCAAGAGTAAATGACTTAAAAATAGAATTTAAAGGCTTCTTAGAGAATACCTTAAGTGAGATCCTTAAGAGAAGGAGAGATTGCTGATATTTTGCTTCGAAATGAGGAGAACTTGGGATGCGAAGATGGGAGAAGCTTTAGTGGTGTAAAGAGGGGAAGGGAGTGAGTTGGGGTCGGTTCCACCGTCGGCCCTAGCTCGGTTTAAAAGGGGCAAGATTACGGGCGGTTGCATCGCTGGTTGGGGCGGTGCAACCGCTTGCAACCCGTGACAGCCGGCAGTGTTATCGCCAGTTGGGCAGTGCCACCGCCTACAGGTGGTGAGCACTTGTTTGGGGGCTGTATAGGTTGATTTGGATGTTTTTAACTTGAGGAGAGTTTTCATTTGTAGAGCAATCAACTTTACTTTCATAATTACATAAGAGTTTCCATTTCAAGATGAGAAATTTCATACGTTCAAAATAGATCTTGTGATGTGCATATTCTACTTTAAATGTCATACACAATTTTAGACATGTTCATGACTTATTATTTAAGTTTGTAAGCTTCGCAAGTTTATGACAAACTTTGCTTGCATGACGTAAGTTCATGATATAGTAGGATCCGAAGATAAAGAAGAAATCAATTCGATGAGTTCAGAAATCCGGAGGGTATGTGAAGGGAGAATTATGAGTTTCAAAATCTGAGGGATTAAACAGGATTGTATTAGTATCACTCTGCGATATTAATTTTCTAATCCTCTTTTTACTATTTAGGCTAGAGAGCATTACGTGTTCTTTTGGATCTCGAGTCATGAATATTGAGTACCCAAAAAGCAAAATATTATCTCTTGCTCCTAGCTTTTGATGGTGTGTTTCTACAAGAATGGGTGATTTTTAGGTACTCATTTACTTTTAGGTGCCTCAAAAACTGATCTACATTGTTTATCATGTTGCATAGAGTTTATCATGATTCCTTTAGGAACCCAAATCAGTTTGTTCAAACTAATTTTCTTGAATGGACAATGATACGTTTTATGTCCATGTTTGCAACAAAAGTTACATTTGCTTTGGTATCGAACATGTAAGATAAGGCCTTTTATGAAGGTGGTTGGATTTTAGTGAGGACTTCTCACAAATCCGATTCCACTTCTTTTGGGAACATGATACTTATTTGTAGGGATCATGTTCAAAGACTTGCTACCAACCTCGAATTTCTTCAAGGCGTCCTTAAGTAGCAAGTTCTCCTTTTGGAGAGTTTCTAGATCATGACATTTTTCACATTGAGATAAACTATCATGATATTTAGTTTTTAATTTATCAAAATTGCTAACAAGACTATCATGCTTATTTTTCAGCAATTTATATTTTCTACTAATTGTTTTACATTCATCAAATAAGTCATGTAAGGTATTTAATAATTCATCAAATGATAAATCTGCATCAATTAAATTTGTTACCTCCTCTCCGATGGCCATTAAGGCATAATGAGCAACTTGCTCGGGGTTGGACTCCTCTTCTTCGGTCGCGCTTGAGTCATCCCATGTTGCTTTGAGCGCCTTCTTCTTTGATGTTCTCTTCTTGGCTTGGGGACAATCACTTTTGTAGTCTTCTGGCTTTTTGCACTCATAGCAAATAACTTGGTCATTTTTGGGTTCAAGTTTATTTTTTTTGTCACTTCTAAACTTGTTTCTCTTAATGAATTTTTTGAATTTCCTTGTCAGAAGTGCCAAGTCATCATCACAGTCCTCATCACTTGAGTTTTCTCTTAAGTGGTCATCTAAAGTTCTAAGTGTCATATCCTTCCTATTCTTTGGAAGGATGTCTTCTTGCTCTTCATGAGACTTGCAAGTCATTTCATAGGTCATTAATGACCCAATTAGTTCTTCAAGAGAGAAGTTGTTTAGATCTTTAGCCTCTTGAATAGCAGTGACTTTAGGGTCCCAACTCTTAGGAAGAGATCTTAGAATCTTATTTACGAGCTCAAAATCCGAAAAACTTTTATCGAGTCCTTTTAGACCATTGATGACATCCGTAAAACAAGTGTACATGTCGCCAAAAGTCTCGCTCGGTTTTATTCGGAAAAGTTCGAAAGAATGTATCAAAAGATTGATTTTTTACTCTTTCACTCTACTTGTGCCTTCTTGAGTCACTTCGAGTGTATGCCAAATATCAAACGCGGTTTCACAAACCGAAACATGATTGAACTCATTTTTATCTAGCGCACAAAATAAGACATTCATAGCCTTTGCATTAGGAGTGAAAGTCTTCTTCTCCAATTCATTCTAATCGATCATTGGAAGAGAAGACTTTGAAAATCCATTTTCGACAAGATTCTAAAGTTCAAAATCCATTGAAATAAGGAAGATCCTCATTCGGGTCTTCCAATAGGTGTAGTCCGTCCCATTGAACATGGGTGGAAGTGTAATAGAGTGGCCCTCTTGGTTTCCGGTGTATGCCATCTCTCTTGGGTTTTAATCCATTTGAGAGTTAACCCTGCTCTGATACCAATTGTTAGGATCAAGAGCACTAAGAGGGGGGGGCGGGAGGGGGGTGAATTAGTGCAGCGGAAAACTTTCGACGATTAAAACTGCGTTCGTACGTTGAAATCCGATTTTGATGTAAAAGTCATTTCATGCAGATAATAACTTTGAAAGCTTACAGAAATGTATTTGAAGTAAAGTAAGGAAGGCAGTTTGTAGTTAAGATAGAAATCAGAATGTAAGCACAAACTGAAATATGATGTTCGTACGATAAAATCGATTTTCGTCTTAATGCCGATTCGGAATATACTTAACTAAGAAATACATTCATAAATGAGCAGAAGGCAGTAAGCTACTAAGGAGATTTATAGTAAAGATAAGATGCTCAAAGTAAATACAAATTGAGATTTAGAGTGGTTCGGTCAGTCTGGACCTACATCCACTTTTGGCTTCCTCCACCAACGAGGTCACTGACATCCACTAGAGGCCTTCCTTCAATAGGCGAAGGCCAACCACCATTTTACATATTCACTCCTTTTGATGGGCTTAGGAGACAACCCTTACAAACTTTTCTCTCCTCTCTTGAAAGATCAAAACTTGGAAGAAAAGAGAGAGGAGAATTTCTAGACTTTACAACACTTTTGAGTTCTAAAATCACAGAGTAAGATCAAGCTTTCAATGGTTTGGGTTACCCTTTCATTGCTGAAAGGGTGGGGTATTTATAGGCCCCAAACCAGTTTGAATTCCGAGCTTAAAACTGTCAACTCCCAGAATTCCGGGGTCTGGCGATTGCACCGCATGACTGTGGCGGTTGCACCGCCTGGCAGAGCTCAGAGACTGAGCCTCTGGGCGGTGCCACCTCTTGTCAGGGGTGGTTGCACCACTTGGCAGAGCTCGAAGACTAAGCCTTTAGGCGGTGCCACCGCCTGATAGGGGAGGTTGCACTGCCTAGTCTCGCTCGGAGACTGAGCCTAGGCAGTGCCACCACTTGATTGGGGCAGTTGCACCGCTTGGCAGAGCTCGGAGACCGAGCTTAGGCGGTTCCACCGCCTGTCAGGGGCGGTTGCACCGCCCAGTCTTGCTCGGAGACTGAGCTCTAGGCGGTGCCACTGTCAACCCAATCATTGCCACCGCTGGCCAAGAAATCTAGGTCCGAATGGGCTGATCCATTCGGCCCAATTTGGACGGCCCAATTGCCCCAAGATTAAGTTAATGGGATCACCTCCCATTTTTAACTTAATCATAGTGCTAACTATGATATTTCTTAAGACATTTACTGCAACTTGCTGTAGTGCATCAATCACTTCTTCGGCGAGCTTCCGGCGAACTTCCATCGATCATCCGATGAACCCTCGGTGATGCTCCTACGGACTTCCAGTAAACTCCTGGACTTGCGATGATCCACTTGGTGAGTTCCGATGAGCTTCTTTTGGCAAGCTCCTAGACTTCTCGGATTTGTTCCCGTAGAACCTCCGACGACCGTCCGGAGTACTCTCGAACTCCCAACGTGATCATAGTCTTAACTCCAGCACAACTCGTGCTGCATGTCTTACTTTCATTGTAGTTAATCCTGCACACTTATCTCAACATATGGATTAGATAACAAATGACAATTGATTTCATCATCAAAATCCGAGATTCAACAGGATACACATGAATCTAGTCCGGTGAGGGACTATATCATACGGAGGTATGATCGGGAGCTACTGGGAGGTCCACTTCAGTGAACAATACGATGGCAAGAAGGGCTATGGATTCAAGAAGTGAAAGCCATGTTGAATCTCGTATTTTGATGATGAAACTACTTGATATATGTTTATGATTTAATCTGCGTTTTGAGTGACGCAGGGTGCTTCGATCAGGATGATACAATTAAAGCAGGAACATCATGTTGTGCCGAAGGAACATGTCAGAAGATTGGACGTCGGGCCGGTGGATCGGTCGACGTATCGACGAAGGCTTCGGGCCGTGGACTCGGGCATCGGGCCAAGAAAGAGCGGGTATTGTGCCAAGGATATCGGAGTTGCAGAGTCAACTAGCCGATTGGGCAATAGGCTGCAGGAAAGGACGATCGCGAAGAATCGGGATGGCGTCGAGGGACCAATGACATCTTTGGACAACTTGGTTAATTGCTTTGGATTAATTGTCTCGATCGAAGTTTTTGTTTTGTTGTGCAGGATTCACTACGATGAAAGTTAGACAAGCAGCGAGGAGTTGCGCCGAGTCAAGATCATGATCACGTTGGGAGTTCGACGGAAGTTGGACGGTCGCCGGAGGTTCTGCGCGAGAACAGATCCGAGAAGTCCAGAAGCTTGTTGAAGTTTAAGCTTCGTAGGAACTTCGCCAAGTGGATCGTCGCGAAAGTCCAGGAGTTTTGCGGATGTCCGCAGAAGAATCACCGAGGGTTCATCGGATGATCGACGGAAGTTCGCCGGAAACTTCGCGGAAGAAGCGATTGACGATCGGAGCAAAGCTGCAGAAGTTGTCTTAGATTTAATCATAGTTAGCACGTTGATTAAGCTTGAAAATGAGAGGTGACCTATTAGTTTAATCTTGGGGCAATTGGGCCTGAAAAAAAGATTGAAATTGGGCGAATGGAGCTAACCATTGGGACCCGATTGCACCAGGCGGTGCAACCGCCAGGCCAGGAGGTGCAACCGCCGGGGCTGTGTCTCCCAAGCGAGACTGGGCGGTGCAAACCGCCCAGCCAGGAGGTGCAATCGCCTGAGCTCGATCTGACGAAGGCTAGGCTGGTGCAACCTCCCCGACGAGAGGTAGCACCGCCTGAGCTCGGTCTCCGAGCTCAGAGAGGTGCAACCGCCTCAATCAGGAGGTGGCAATTTGGGGGGCTGGATCTCGAGCAGGTTCAGGCGGTGCAACCGCCCCCGACGAAGAGGTGCAACCGCCTGGGCTCGATCTCCGAAGCTCTGCCCGGCGGTGCAACCTCTCCGATCAAGAGGTGCAACTGCCTGATCCCGGAATTCCAGGATTTGATCGTTTTGAGCTCCAAATTTGAACTGGGTTGGCGCCTATAAATACCCCACCCATTCGGCACTGAAGAGACACAGATCCACACCGAATTCTTGATCTTTTCAGTGATTCTAAGAGCTCAAATTTGTGTAAAGTCCAAAAGTTCTCCTCTTTCTGTTCTTCAAGTCTTGAGTTGTAAAGAGAGGAGAGAAAGGATCTGTAAGGGTTGTCTCCTGAGCCCATCAAAAGGAGAGAAACTGTAAAAGGGCAGTTAGCCTTTGCCCATTGAAGGAAGGTAGCTAGTTGACGTCGGTGACCTCGTCGGAGGAGGAAGCCAAAAGTGGAGTAGGTCAAGACTAACCGAACCACTCTAAATCTCTGGTTTGCTTTTACTTTGAGCACTTTATCATTACTGCAAACCTCCTACATTGCTACTGCCCTCTGCGCGTTTACGAACGAGTCTCTAAGTTCTGATCTTTCTGAATCTGCATTCAGACGTAAATCGGTGTTTTCGTACGATCTTTACACTGCAGTTTACGCTTACATTTTGATTCCATTTATAACTGCAAATTGCTTTCTGCGTATTCATAAAACGCTTTTCAAAGTTCAAAACTGCGTTTAGACGTAAAATTACGTTTAGACGTAAAACTACGTTTAGACGTAAAATTGCGTTTAGACGTAAAACTGCGTTTAGACGTAAAACTTCGTTTAGACGCAAAACTGCGTTTAGACGTAAAACTACGTTTAGACATAAAACTGCGTTTAGACGCAAAACTGCGTTTAGACGTAAAACTGCACTTAGACGTAAAACTACACTTAGACGTAAAACTGCGTTTAGGCGCCAAACCGCGCCAAGCGCAAACTGGCGCTTTAGACGCATAAACTGCGCTTTAAACGCAAACTGTGTTTAGGCATAAACCGCGCTTTAGACGGAAAAACTGTGTTTAGACGCGAAACTGTGTTTAGGCGCAATCTCGCGCTTAGACGCAAACGCGCTTTAAATGCAAACCGCGCTTAGAGCGAAATCTGCATTTAGACGCAAACTGCATTTAGACGCAAACTGGCGTAAACTACAAACCGTGAATCGGCAATTACATCGAAATCGTTTTATCGGACTAACGCGGCTTTTTTTTTTAAATCGCTGAAAGTTTTCCGCTGCACTAATTCACCCCCCCCCTCTTAGTGCTCTCGATCCTAACAATTGGTATCGAGGCGGGTATTTCTCATTTCGGATTTACACCCGAGAGAAATGGCTCTTCAAGAGGGCTTTTCGGTCTTTTCGGCCCACCGTTCTTTAATGGATTGGACTACACTTATTGGAAAAAACTTCGAATGAGAGTTTTCTTGATTTCCTAAATCTGGATTTATGGAATATCGTTGAAAAGCGGTTTTCAACTTCCCTCTAAACCGATGAGCGTATGGTGGATTTTAGAGAAGAAGTATTTTTCTTTAAACATAAAGGCTATGAATGCCTTTTTTTGCTTTGGACAAAAATGAGTTCAATCGGGTTTCTTTGTGCAAAACGACTTTTCGATATCTGGCACTCTTGAAATCATGCGAGGGAACTAGTAGAGTCAAAGACTCGAAAGTTAATATTTTACTGCATGATTTTGAGCTTTTCATATGAAACCAAGTTTAAAACCGTTGTTGACATGTACACCCATTTTACGGATGTCGTCAATGGTTTAAAATCACTTGGTAAAAGCTTTTCGGATTTTGAACTCGTTAACAAAGTTTTTTGTGCTCACTTTCTAAAACTTGGGATTCAAAAGTAACTGCTATTCAAGAATCGAAAAAACTTGAACCAATTTCCACTTGAAGAACTAATTGGTTCATTGATGACATATGAAATGGTGCACAATGCACATGATGAACATGTTGAACACAATCACCTTCAAAGAACAGGAAGGATTTGGAACTCTGGACAAATGAATGCCACTTGGCGATGACTCAAGTGATGAGGACAATGATGAACAAAACAACCTTCCAAAGAACAGGAAGGATTTGGGACATAGAACATTTGAAGACCACTCGAGCATAAGCTCAAGTGATGGTGAACTTAAACTGCAAATGAAACGAAAATTAAAAAGCAAAAAAGAATGGAACTACTTGCTTTGAGCGCAAGAAGAAGAACAAAAATTGGGATGAATCGAGGCTCCTCCGAAGACGAGGAGAAAATCAACAAAGGCAAGGTGGCAAACTACGCCTTTACGCCTTTCAACGTTGAGGTAATTAAAATGCCTTTGGTTTATTTTGAAATTACTTGATGCTTTCATGATGTATTTTCTTTTTTAGTTTAGAATTAATTTTCTTGAAAATTACATGTTTAAAAATAAAAATACAAAAATTATGATCATGCTGGTAATTTCGAAAATGATAATATTGAATATTTTATGATAAACAAACAAAATGATTTTGATTGAGAAATCATGGTTAAAAAGTAATAATGTGTATCATGTTTGATTAATATTGTTGAATGAAATCACGTTTGATTTAAAGTAATGCATAAAGATGTAATATTAAATGGTTATGATACAATGATTAACAATTTTATGCATGAGATTTTAAGTTATCCATGATCATGAGCTTGTTTGATCTTCATGATTTAATTTCAAGATCTATAGCAAAAATCATGTCTGAATATATGAAAGTGTTAATTTCATTTTCGGATTCACTTAACAATTGGTATCCTAACAATCGGATTTTCTCATACACTTATGAAAAATATTTTTCTAAAATAGATTTGATGAAATGATTCCTGCTTATAAATTCCATCTTGAAATATGAATGATAGTGTTTTTGCTAAAGAGAATAATTATTAAAATCATGATCTTGATAATTATAACATGAAGCTATTTATAAATTCATTATGCTCCCTACATCTATCAAAAAGGAGTTCTTCAAATGAAATGCAACTTGTCTTTTGATTTCTTAGAATTCAATGAAGTGTCATATTGATATCTTGAAACTTGGAATATTTTAAAATGTGATCTTGATAAGAATGTTACAAGTTGTTCTTTGTACTGTATCTTTTCAAATGAATCATGAGCCTTGATATCATATATTTCATAATATAGAAATAACAAGATTTCTTTGCCTTATGTCTTGAACCTTCATGCTTATCTTAATTTGGCATATAAAGACTAAGGCATGCTTAGATGAAAAAGAATCACGAATCATAACTTGATCTATGATATAAATACCTTGAAATGGTTGAAATATTTAACTTTTATGCTCTTCCCCCTACTTTCTTCTTGTTTTCAATGATAAAATGGGGAGAAGTTTTGATCATGCATGGTAGGATATAATTTGACAAAATTGATACCATCATGATATGAAACATTTATAATGTGCAATTATGCATGCAATACTTGTGCTTTCTAATTATGATATGATGTATTGCATATGATGTAAATCATGATTTAAAATGCTATGAGTGCTAAGTTACACACTTTGAGAAAAAATTGCTATATTGAAACATTAATGTAATTATGAATGGTGATATGAAATTATGCATGTAATACTTCAACCTATGATAACGATGCATGCAATGATATTCATGATGAAAAATTGTCTTGACATTCATGACTTGATTATTCATCCTTTGTTATGATTTTGAAATCATTGTAAAAGGAAAAAGAACTACAAAACTGTATTCTTCCTTTCTTTTTGACAATGACAAAGGGGGAGATAGCTAGCTTGTACAATTCAAGAAGATGCAAAAACTTGATTGTTAGCTTACCTATCTTAAGTAGCAAAGATTGCTAACTTGCTTATTTCAAGAAGAAAAATTGTCTTCTTGAACATCACTATCTTGAATATCTCAAGAAGCAAAACTTGCAATTTGCACATTGCAATAGGAAGCAAGAATCATGAGCTTACACAAGAAAGCTATCTTGCATTTGCTTTCGAAATTTTTGCTAGCTTATATATTGTGAAACTTGTATATCATAAAAATTGCTAGCTTGTTGGTCTAAAGAGAAGCAAAAAGTTGCTATCTCAAAAGAAGCAAATGTGCTATCTTGCCTATCTCAAGAGGCAGAAATGCTAACTTGCGCATCTAGCAAAGTGAACAAAATTTTCAAGAAGCAAGAGTTGCCTTCTTGAACATCTCTAATTTGCTAGCTTGCATGATGTAGAACTTGCTATCTTGAACATTACCAAAAGTGCTATCTTATATGCTATAAAACTTGCATATCTAAAACTTGATAGCATGAATGTTCTAAGCATGATATAACACTTGCTAAATCTTCTAGCTCCAAGATTGCATGATGATAAAACTTGATACTATGTTTTTCATGCAATGAGTTGAATCAATATCACAAACGATTGATTGTGATACTTCTCCTTTTTGTTAATGACAAAGGGGGAGAAGTATGTTGATGAAAGTATGTTGATGACATGACATGTGATGCATAAGTTTATGCATATGTTCATGTTGACGTGTTGCAAGTATTCATGATGAATATTGCAATGACTTGAATTCAGTTTGAATTCAAGGTTCTATCAAAATGGCATATTGATAGGGGGAGTTTGTTTAAACTCCGGGGGTTAAGTTTAACTCCGTCATCAAGTGGTTGTCATCATCAAAAAGGGGGAGATTGTTGAATCTCGTATTTTGATGATGAAACTACTTGATATATGTTTATGATTTAATCTGCGTTTTGAGTGACGCAGGATGCTTCGATCAGGATGAGACAATTAAAGCAGGAAAATCATGTTGTGCTGAAGGAACATGTCAGAAGATTGGACGTCGGGCCGGTGGATCGGTCGACGTATCGACAGAAGGCTTCGGGCCGTGGACTCGGGCATCGGGCCAAGAAGAGCGGGTATTGTGCCAAGGATATCGGAGTTGCAGAGTCAACTGGCCGATTGGGCAATAGGCTGCAGGAGAGGACGATGCACCCAAGAATCGGACGAAGCGTCGAGGGACCAATGACATGCCGGACAACTTGGTTAAATTGCTTAGGATTAATTGTCTCGATCGAAGTTTTGTTGTGCAGGATTAACTACGATGAAAGTTAGACAAGCAGCAGGAGTTGCGCCGGAGTCAAGATCATGATCACGTTGGGAGTTCGAGAGTTCGACGGAAGTTCGGACGGTCGTCGGAGGTTCTACGAGAATAGATCCGAGAAGTCCAGAAGCTTGCCAAGCAAAGCTCGTCGGAACTCGCCAAGTGGATCATCGCAAAGTCCAGGAGTTTGCCGGATGTCCGCAGAAGAATCACCGAGGGTTCATCGGATGATCGACGGAAGTTCGCCGGAAACTCGCCGGAAGAAGCGATTGACTCATCGGAGCAAAGCTGCAGAAGTTGTCTTAGATTTAATCATAGTTAGCACATTGATTAAGCTTGAAAATGGGAGGTGATCCCATTAGCTAACCATTCGGGCCCCTGAAAAGATTGAAATTGGGCCGAATGGAGCTAACCATTCGGACCCTGATTGCACCAGGCGGTGCAACCGCCTAGGCCAGGAGGTGCAATCGCCAGGGCTGTGTCTCCCAGCGAGACTGGGTGGTGCAACCGCCCCAGCCAGGAGGTGCTACCACCCAGAGCTCAGTCTTCAAGCTAGACTGGGCGGTGCAACCTCCCTGACAGAGAGGTAGCACCGCCTGAGCTCGGTCTTCGAGCTCAGGCAGAGAGGTGCAACCGCCTCAATCAGGAGGTGGCACCGCCTGGGGCTCAGTCTTCGAGCCAGACTCAGGCGGTGCAACCGCCCCTGACAGAGAGGTGCAACCGCCTGGGCTCAGTCTCCGAGCTCTGCCAGGCGGTGCAACCTCTCCAGTCAAGAGGAGCAACCGCCTGATCCCGGAATTCCGGGATTTAATCGTTTTGAGCTCCAAATTTGAACTGGGTTGGGGCCTATAAATACCCCACCCATTCAGCACTGAAGAGACACAAATCCACACCGAATTCTTGATCTTTTCAGTGATTCTAAGAGCTCAAATTTGTGTAAAGTCCAAAAGTTCTCCTCTTTCTGTTCTTCAAGTCTTGAGTTGTAAAGAGAGGAGAGAAAGGATCTGTAAGGGTTGTCTCCTGAGCCCGTCAAAAGGAGAGAAACTGTAAAAGGGTAGTTAGCCTTCGCCCATTGAAGGAAGGCAGCTAGTTGACGTCGGTGACCTTGTCGGAGGAGGAAGCCAAAAGTGGAGTAGGTCAAGACTGACCGAACCACTCTAAATCTCTGGTTTGCTTTTACTTTGAGCACTTTATCATTACTGCAAACCTCCTACATTGCTACTGCCCTCTGCGCGTTTACGAACGAGTCTCTAAGTTCTGATCTTTCCGAATCTGCATTCAGACGTAAATCGGTGTTTTCGTACGATCTTTACACTGCAGTTTACGCTTACGTTTTGATTCCATTTATAACTGCAAATTGCTTTCTGCGTATTCATAAAACGCTTTTCAAAGTTCAAAACTGCATTTAGACGTAAAATTACGTTTAGACGTAAAACTGCGTTTAGACGTAAAACTGCGTTTAGACGCAAAACTGCGTTTAGACGTAAAACTACGTTTAGACGTAAAACTTCGTTTAGACGCAAAACTGCGTTTAGACGTAAAACTGCGTTTAGACGTAAAACTGTGTTTAGACGCAAAACTGCGTTTAGACGTAAAACTGCACTTAGACGTAAAACTGCACTTAGACGTAAAACTGCGTTTAGATGCAAACTGCGCTCAAACGCGAAAACTAAACAGAGCGCAAAACCGCGCTTTAAACGCAAAACTGTGTTTAGACGCAAACCGCGCAGGCGCAAACTGTGTTTAGATGCAAACTGTGTTTAGACACAAACTGTGTTTAGACGCAATCTCTTTAGGCATAAACTGCTTTTTAAATGCAAACCGCGCTTTAGACGCAATCTGCATTTTAGACGAAAACTGCATTTAGACATAAACTGCGTAAACTACAAACTTTGAATCGACATTTACATCGAAATCGTTTTTATCAGACGAACGCAGCTTTTGTTTTTAAATCGCTGAAAGTTTTCCGCTGCACTAATTCACCCCCCCCCCCCCCTCTTAGTGCTCTCGATCCTAACAAACCATGGTATCGCAGAGGCGGGTCTTCCGTGCGTGCATTGAATTTTACATCTGATATAAGCCTTGGTCATCAACATAGGGGGGTTGTGTACCATTGAGAGAAAAATTTGAATACAAGTACCAATGAGTCCCATTGTAAGGACTTGATAATGCAGAGGTATGATTAAAGCAGTTGGAGAGTTGGACTACTCTAGAGCCTATATTCGCTTAAGGGAGCTTGGTAAGTCAGCGAATAAGGTCGAGTAAGCGAACGTTGCTACCAAGGAAGTTAAGGAGAATAGAATCGGTGCAAACCCTATAACATGGTGGCAGAGGCCATGCATGGGAGTTGCAGTCCGTCTTCCTGTCGACCAAGGGGAACTGCTTGGAGAACACATAGGTGTTGAAACAGGGGGTCGAAAGGGGCGAGGAAGCGATGACGAGTCCAGAGAGACTTAGCTACCCAAAATAAAGCATTGGTTAGAATGGAGGTGGACTCAAAAGAGTGTCACAGAGGCAGATCTACCGATCATGAAGAAAAGGGATGCAGATGCGAGGCAATGGATAGTAGGGTCATGGGCATGGTAGTGCCATGGTACCGTAAAGGCAGGACTTCCGTGAAGTTATAGATCCCTTGCTCTCATGGAGGGAGAGTGCTTGGTCATGAAAGGGGCTGAGGAGGTTGACCATCTAGAGGCAAACTCTAAGTACTAAGACAAGGCTGAAAGGCAGATGCCAAGGAACTTCGTAAGACCGATGTCAATGGGCTTCGCATCAATATAGCCAAAAGTGAAGGACTTTGGGTTATGTAAGAGTGCACAACCTAGGAACAAAGCAGGTAGTACATAGTATTGTACCTTTGCTACTTAATGTAGTAGGCGGCAGGGTTGATGGAGAAGACGGTACAATCCTAAAGGTGACCAAAACTATTAGAGACTTACTCCAAGTTAGGGTGAAAACTTCCTGCATTTGAAAAGTTCAATGACATTTAGAAGGTGAATCATAGTAGTTAACTCAATGCAAGAAGTACAAACACTTTAAGTGCTTCAGAAGTGTGTGCAAAGAGCAGGCGAAGGCTAGTAACTAGCTCAATGCTTAGAGTACAACCCTCGAGGATGCGGGTGAAGTCAAATAAACTTTACCTTCTCAACTCTTAAGAGAATGGGCGAAACCGAGTACCCAAATTCTCTTATCTATCCAGTAGAGGAGCTCTACACAGGATCAAAGACCCTCCAAAGATAATGAAAGATAATAGTTGTCAAATCCTCACCAATGGTGATCAATACTACTGAGAGTAGATTATCCACTTCATTTCCCAATAGAATGTCAATCAAAAGCGAAAGTGATGCGAATATACTTGGAAGTGACAACTAAGTGAAAGAAGAGTCCATGGACAAATTTTGTAAAGGAAGGACCCAAAACTTCAACAAGTTTGTGAGGCGATGCTCGTTAAAGCTCCAACAATCATCCACCCAATTTAAGCAGCTTGAGGCATTTGAGAGACTAGCGTATAGTAAGGATGGTCTTTTCCTTCATCTGAAGGATCTGCAAGAACCAACAAGAATCAAAATAACTCAGCCAACCCCACACTAGAGTCTGAGTCATTGGCGAGTTAAAGCATCATGGCGGATCAAAAGTTTGACTACTCAACAATAGCAGTGGAAAGCAATTGGAAGCCAAGAGACGCATTGCAACTGGAGTAAAAGATTAAAGACTCAGCAAAGGTGAGGAGTTGTAGTGTCAGCAAAGGCTTAGACGAGGACGTCGAAGGAATAAGTGAGGGAGAATGTCACGGACAAAATTCTAAATAGGATATTTGAAAAAATACTTATGTATGTCTATGTCTTTTAGTTTGTTCATGCTTTACATAGTATGTAGAGGGATGGTCGAAGGCTTAACAGCCCCATTTTAGTTGGGTTTGGTGGCCGTTTTAGGCTTATAAAAAAAAATTGTGTCATGTGGACACATGTGAGAGATATTCGATCTGTATTAGACCATTTTGACCCTTTGTTGTGTAACCATTCAGAGCTTGTAAAGTCTATTTATAATTTGCATTGGCTATAAAGTATTTTCTGAAATGTTTGCTTGTGGATCCCGAATGAGGCACTTTCTCTAACTCGTTTTCTCTTTTGTAGGTCCTTAGGGAATATGGGAGGTTTCGAGGAGGCTGACCTTTGCGAACAGATATACGAGGGTATCGCACGACTTAGGTAAAAGCAACTAAGTCCGTGACAAGACATGGGAGACTTATGTTTGGTGGTCATTAAAAAATGAATGAACTATATTATGTTATGATCCCACTTCACCTTCTATGTGTTTGACATGATATCCAAAGCTTTGGTTATGTGTTTCTATATGCACTTTGGATAAGAATGAAATGAATGCAATATCATATGTGTCATTTGAGCTTCTGTTTCATATTTATTCTTTGATATGCTTCGAAATGTTTATATGTCTTCGATATGCTTTGAAACATTCCATATGTCATAGATATGCTCCTTATGCCAATGATATGCTCCAATTTGCCTTTACTCCTTTTTTATGAACGAAACATGCTTCGAACGAAACGATATTGTATGCATTTGACGAGTGGCTATCTTTGAACTTTTGTATCTCTACCTTGTATTTTGAAACCTTATTTGTTTGAAATTGTCCTCTTTGCCATGGATATATTAGTCACTTGCTAAGCTTTATATGCTTACTCCATTGCTATATAATTTATTTAGGATAGCTTGTTGCTCGCTAAAATGTTTAAATTTGGCTGAGGCAGTGGAAGACTAGAAGATTTTTGGGGCAAATCTTTCGTAATTGAAAGCTGGTTGATCTATAAGTATATTTTGTATGTAATGAAATATTAATAACAAATCTGGATTGATGTATCTTGTAAATATTTGAAAAGTACCTCTCAGAATTATTGGAAATGTTAAGTTTAAATTATATAATGATATAAACATGTGGTACATGTTGGTTATGTGATTGTATAGATTCCCACACTTATAGATTTATGATATGGTTATGGTTTAGTTGAGTTGGCTTTGGATTTTATGAATCATTAAGTGATATGATGTGTGATTATAAACTACATAGGTTTTATGTATTATGAATTATAACGGTGAATTCTGACTTGAATGTTTCTTAATGGCCTCAAATGTGTGTTTAGATCCTGGATTATTTATTAATTATAATATTATTAATTTTGAGTTAGGTTCACACCTCCTAAATGAGAATTAAATTCAGGGGGCATGACAGAGGTGGTATCAGAGCATGATTTGAGGGTCACTAAGATTTTTGATATGCTAGATGTGCAATAAAAAATTGGAGGTTTAGTGACTTTTATTCAGAGATTGATCACAAATTTCTCTTTTGTTGTTTATAGGAAGCGATGATGATGAGGTCATCTAGTTCTCCTGTTGCATCTACTGCTAATCAATTGAGTGGAATTATGAGAACTCTGGAGACTATAACACAAGTGATGCAATTGTTAAATCTCAGATTTTGATGATGAAATCAATTGATTGGTTAATTAATCTAATCCATATTATTGAAGTTGAGTGTGTAGGATTTACTACGATAGCCTAAAAACATAAAGTAAGGATACTGGAGTCAAGTTTGATGGACGTTTGAGAGTTCGAAGATTCGTTGGAGATGCTGTTGGAACCAACCAAGAAAGATCGGAGACTTGTCGGAACATTCGGAAGTCTGCCGAAGAGATCATTGGAGGTTCGCAGAGATCACCGAGAAGGCTCGGCTACTCGTTGAACTCGTCACAAGATCGGGAGCCTGCTGGGAGTCCGTTGGAAGAAACCAGAGGGCGTATCGGAAGTCCACCGGAAGAACGCGGGAAAGCTCGCCTTAACAAAACTTGATATTGGCCGGTTAAATACTTGCTTAGGATTATGTTTTTAGGTATGTAGTTAATATGTAATTAGGGTTAGGATTAAGGGACAATCCTATACCTTGGTTAGGGGCCAATTGGGCCCAAAAGAGACTTGGTTTGGTCGGACGTAAAGCCCAACCAGAAAGTTCTAAGGATGGGCGGTGGAATCATCGGACTGGGCGGTGGCACCGCCCAGAACCCGAAGTGACAGGCGGAGGCACCGCCAGACTAGGCGGTGGCACCGCCAAACTAGGCGGTGGCATCGCCCAGCATCCGAGACCAGGCGATGGTGCCTGACAAGACATTGACAGGCGGTGGCACCGCTAGTCTCGGAAACCCAAGAGGAATTCAAATTTGGAGCCCAAATTTGAATCCTCTTGGGGCTTATAAATACCCCTCAATTCTCAGCTGAGAATACACCTTTTGCAAAGCAATAGTTTGGGTTAAGAGCTTTAGAATAGTCTTAGCAAGTCTTGTTTTTATATTGCTTAAGTGTTCACCTCCTCCCATCTTGTTGAAAAGAATTGTAAGAGTGTAAACCACTTGTAAAGGTTGTAAGAGGGGTATTAGTCCTTCCCCTATAAGAGATTTGCTAGTGGAAGTTGGGAGCCTCTTCGTAGAAGGCTTCGCAAGTAGATGTAGGTCATTTTGACCGAACCACTTTAAAAACTGTTACGTTATCTGGTTTGCATCCTACTCTTATCATTTGCATACTGCAAACTTCTCTACTTAGTCACTATGCTTCCATACGTTTCTAAGTTATCAAGCTTCTAAAATCGGTTTCCATTGACATTGCTTTTATCGTATGAAAATTTTTTCCAAAACTGAAGTTTTAATCCGCTGCACTAATTCACCCCCCCCCCTCTTAGTGCCGCTTCGATCCTAACAATTGGTACCAGAGCGAGGCTCACTCTCATGCATGCATGAGGGACATTCTATCACACGTCCACCTATGTTTAATGGGTCGGATTACACGTATTGGAAGACCCGTATGAAGATCTTCCTCATTTCCATGGATTTCGAGCTTTGGACTATTGTCGAAAACAGATTTTAAAAATCTTCTTTTCCGATGAGCGAATGGAATGAATCAGAAAAGAAGATTTTTGCTTTAAACCCAAAGGCTATGAATGCCTTGTTTTGTGCACCAGACAAAAATGAGTTTAATCATGTTTCAATTTGTGATTCGGCTTTTGATATTTGAAGAACTCTTGAGGTCACTCATAAAGGCACTAGCCGAGTGAAAGAGTCTAAAATCAACATCCTTGTGCACTCTTATGAACTTTTCTGAATGAAACCAAGTGAGTCCATCGGAGACAAGTACACCCGTTTCACGGATGTCATCAATGGACTCAAAGCTCTTGGTAAAGATTTTTCTAACTTTGAACTAGTAAACAAAATCTTAAGATCTCTTCCTAAAAGTTAGGATCCAAATGTTACGGCTATTCAAGAGGCCAAGGACTTCATAACATTCCCTCTTGAAGAACTTATTGGGTCTCTAATGACCTACGAAATGACGTGTCAAGATCATGACGAACTCGAGAACCCCCTTCCAAAGAACGGGAAGGATATAGCACTCACATCACAAGAAGATCACTTGAAAGGAACATCAAGGTGATGAGGACAGTGAAAATGACATTGCACTTTTGATTCAAAAATTTAAAAAAATTTTAAGAAAGAACAAATTTAAAAATAATACCAAAAAAGGACTTGAACATAAAAAGGACCAAGTGATATGCTATGAATGCAAGAAGCCAGGGCATTTCAAAAATTAATGCCCTCAAGCCAAGAAGAAGCAACCAAAGAAGAAAAAAGCTCTAAAGGCAACTTGGGACGATTCAAGTGATTCTGAAAGTGAAGAAGCTAGCAATAAAGAGGAGGCAAACTTTGCGCTAATGGCCTTAGGAGAAGAGGTATGTGATTTAATTAATGAAGATTTATCTTTTGAAGAACTCTCTATTGCTTTTCATGAATTATTTGATGAATGTAGAACTCTTAGTAAGAAATTAAGTATCTTAAAGAAAGAGCATGTTATACTACAAAATAAGTTTGATAGTCTTCAAACTCCTCCATGCTATAAGTGTGAGCATTTAGAAGCAATAAAAAATAAAAATTTACTTCTTAAAGAAACCTTAAACAAGTTTAAGGTTTGTAGCAAAGGATTAAATATGATCCTTGCAAACAAGGGTCACGTCGCAAATAGAAGTGGAATTGGATTTGTAAAAGGATCACATCAAAATTCTACCACTTTCATAAAAGGACCTACATTACATGTTTCATCTTATATGAAATGCAACTTCTGTTGCAAATCCGGACATATTGCCTACAAATGTTCATTTAGGAAAATTAGTTCACAAAAATTAATATGGGTTCCTAAAGGAACTATAAATGATTCAATAATAAATAACAAAGCTAGTGGATCAATTTTTTAGGCACCCAAAATCAAATGGGTACCTAAAAATCATCCTCTTTTGTAGACAAACCCACAAGCTAGGAGCAAGAGATGGTATCTCGATAGTGGATGCTCAAGACATATGACTGGAGATCTATCTCATTTCTCTATGCTCATTAGCAAAGAAGAAGGGTACGTCACCTTCGGAGACAACAACAAAGGCAAAATCATTGGCAAGGGAACTATTGGTAACAAATTAAGTTTTTCTATTGATGATGTTTTACTAGTTGATGGATTGAAATATAATCTCTTGAGTATTAGTCAACTATGCGATAAAAGTTATATCGTTAGATTCGAATCAAATGTGTGTATTATCGAAAAACCAAACAATAACATGAGTATGATTGCATTAAAATAAAATAATGTCTACACTATCAACATTGATAAACTAAGTAATGAAATGTGCTTCTCCGCTCTAAATGATGATGCTTGGCTTTGGCATAGGAGATTAGGTCATGCAAGTATGAAACTA
The DNA here is from genome assembly GCA_900464855.2 of Musa schizocarpa. Classification (NCBI taxonomy): domain Eukaryota; kingdom Viridiplantae; phylum Streptophyta; class Magnoliopsida; order Zingiberales; family Musaceae; genus Musa; species Musa schizocarpa. The sequence goes on along the minus strand of LS990922.1, from coordinate 22,134,627 downwards.
ATATCTAAGATCTCATCTAGAGAATTAGTACGAGGGATTCCAAATATGAAGTTTACTAATGACACAAAGTATGCGATGCATGTCAACTAGGTAAACAAATAAAAACTAGTTTCAAACCAAAAAATCAAATTAGCACCACTAGACCACTACAATTGATCCATTTGGACTTATTTGGACCAATTGATACAAGTCTAGGAGGAAGCAAATATGCTTTTGTAATTGTGGATGATTATACTAGGTACACTTGGACCTATTTCTTAGTCCACAAAAGTGATTGTTTCAAGTGCTTCTCAAAATTTTGTAAACTCACTCAAAACGAAAAGGGCTTCATAATTTCATCAATTCGGAGTGATCACGGTGGTGAATTTCAAAACCGTGACTTCCAAAATCTTTGTGAAGTTAATGGATACAATCACAACTCCTCTCCAAGAAATCCTCAACAAAATGGAGTAGTTGAAAGAAAAAATAGAAACCTACAAGAAATGACAAGAACTATGTTGAATGAACATAGTCTACCCAAGTATTTTTGAGCCGAAGTCGTAAATACGTCTTGCTACATCATGAATAGGGTTCTAATAAGACCATCTTCATAAAAAACTCCCTATGAATTATGGAATAACATAAAATCAAATATTTCTTATTTTAAAGTTTTTGGTTGCCAATGCTTTATTTTGAATGAAAAGGATGCCTTAGGAAAATTTGATGCTAAATCCGATGAAGGCATCTTTCTTGGTTACTCTTCCGTTTCTAAGGCTTTTCGTGTTTTTAACAAAAGAACCTTAGTTATAGAAGAGTCTATTTATGTAGTTTTTAATGAAATTTATGATTTAAAGAAAAATGATTTTAATGATGATCTTGCTTTTGATAATTTGAATTTAAATGAATCCCCTCCTCAAAATAGTAACTTGGATGCATCTTCTTCCGAAATTTCCTTACCCAAGGAATGGAAGTATGTGGATGCTCATCCAAAGGAGCTAATTATAGGAGATACATCAAAAGGGGTTCAAACTTGCTCTTCTTTCAAGAATTTTTGTACCAACGCTGCCTTCCTTTCTCAAATCGAACCAAAATGCATTGACGAGGCCTTAAAAGATGATTTTTGGGTCATTGCAATGCAAGAAGAATTGAACCAATTTGAGAGGAATGAGGTATGGAAGCTTATTCCTAGACCTAGTGACCATTTAGTCATTGGTACTAAATGGGTCTTTAGAAATAAGCAAGACGAATGCAGTATCGTGGTTAGAAATAAGGCTAGATTAGTGGCCAAAGGTTTCAACCAAGAAGAAGGTATCGACTACAAAGAAACTTTCACTCCTATGGCAAGATTAGAAGCCATTAGGATGCTCCTTACCTATGCTAGTAGTAATAATTTTAAACTATTTCAAATGGATGTCAAAAGTGCTTTCTTGAATGGTTTTATTTCCGAAGAAGTATATGTTGAACAACCTCCCAGATTTGAAAACTCTCTTCTTCCCAATCATGTATTCAAATTGACTAAGGCTCTTATGGCTTGAAATAAGCTCCTAGAGCTTAGTATGAAAGGTTTAGTTCCTTTCTTATTTTAAATAATTTTACCAAAGACAAGGTTGATACTACATTGTTTATCAAACACTTTGAAAATAATTTTCTTATTGTACAAATTTATGTTAACGATATTATTTTTGGTTCTTCGGATGAATCGCTATATGAATCATTTGCCAAATAAAAGTATATCCGGAACATGCTAATTTTTAGGACATGCACTTGTTTCTTGGACTTCCAAGAAACAAAATTCAGTTGCACTATCTACGGCGGAAGATGAATACATTGCTGCAAGTGCATGCTGTGCACAAGTTGTTTGGATGAAAAATACATTAGAAGACTATGGAATTCACTTGAAAAACATTCCCATAAAATGTGATAATATAAGTGCCATATGTCTTAACAAAAATCCAATTCAGCACTCTATAACTAAGCATATAGATATTAGACATCATTTCATACGCGATCATGTTCATAACAATAATGTCGTTCTAGAATTTATTAACACAAAGTATCAATTAGCAGATATTTTTACAAAAGCCTTAAATGAAGACCAATTTGAATTTATTAGAAGGGAACTAGGCATGTTAAATTGTCCCTTAAAGTAAGTTTGTTTGAATGTACTTTTCAAAGAATGTCTTATCCATGTTCCGTTCTTTTGTGGATTTGATTTCATCCTCTTCTTTCGATTCCAAATGATATATTAAAGTACAACTCAATATCTCAACCTTTCTTGAGTCAAACACCTCTGGAAATCAAGAAGGGGGAAGAAAAATTTTCTTTCTTTCTTCCGCGGCAAGCCAGCGGTGGCATCGACAGAATCAGCGGTAGCACCGCCTGAGCGCTCGGGCGCCAGGCGGTGGCACCGCTTGTTTTGGTGGTGGCACCGCCTGAGAGCCCATTTATAACCCAAGGGGTTAGGGCCGGCAGTGACACCGCCCCCAACTCGTGAGAAATGCCTCAAGCTCTCCCACATCCTCTCTAAACCTTCATTCCAGCATTTGGAAGCCTTAAAGAGTGATTTTTGTTGATCCAAGCTCTCCATCTTCTAAGAGATTCTCAATAAGGTAAAATCTGAAATTTTTCCTCTCTTCTCTTATTTTATCTACTCCTTATAGGTTCTTTCATCTATCATCTTGTCTAGAAAATGGCTCCTAAAAGATTAAAAGGGAAAAGGGTTAAACGCGGTTCATATGACCAAGACCTTTTTAGATCCAAAGAAGAAGCTCTTAGGTTTCCAAACTTCGAAACAAGATGTATCCATAAGGGTAAACATGTTGATCTCAATGAACTAGGGAACTTAGAACCCATTAGGTGGTTTGCATATCTAGATGCCCTACCTCTGCTACAAATAAATGAACCAATTTATCCTAGGTTAGTTAGGCTATTTTATGCAAACTTATATGTGGATAATGATAGCCTAAGTACTTACTTATGAGAAACACAAATTAGAATTTTTGATAGTACTATTTGTGAACTAATTGGAATCACTGAAAAAGATAGGGGCTGTTATTTTAGAGGTAAATGGGATGTCAATATCATCGGAGCAACTTACTCCGAAGCCGTCGAAACTATTTTTGCAAATCCTGACCTCGGCATAATACCCAAGAGTTGTGAGCACCTACTGCCCTTTAACTCTAAAGTCCATCATATCATAACTAGCATACTATTCCCTAAGCAATTTCATCTTGATGAAATGAGTCAAATAGAAATAAGCACTATGTATTGGATTATGACCGGTCAACATAACTATTTTGGATACTCAATCCGGCAACACATGCAAGATATTGTAGCTAAAGACACTATGTTGCCATATGGAGGGTTAATCACTCGATTCCTACTTGCCCATAACATTTGTATCCCACCCGATGAAGAAACAATTCAAAGTGATTAGTATAACATCATCAATAGAAATCTGCTGAAAAGACTTAGGTGCACATTTAGCAACGGTATATGGGTTAGCTAACCTAGAAGGACTGATCCAATTCTCCCATCAGTAGAACACCCCGAAACACCAATTCTTAAGGGAAATGAATCTCCTCCTCCTAGTCCCTTTGGCGCAGCACCTTCGGCTCTTGTTTCATCTTCCGAAGAACTCATTATGGCAGAATTGAATTAGATCAAATTGCAGCAAGAACAAATTCAAATCCAGCAAATTGAAATTTTGAAGGAACTACGACAAATGAATCAAAAAATAGATATCATATATCAGCACTGTGGCTTACCTCCTAAGGAATAATCGATATAGTTTCTTGTTCTGTTCTGATTACTCTTCATGTGAAGTTAGAAGTCCATCATCTTTTGTTGACAAAAACTGAACCTTTGTTTAAGATGTATTGTTAAATTCTGGATGTTTGCTGATTTGGTTTTGAATCTGGATAAATATTCCTTGCGACATTAATTTTGAATGATGAATTTCGTATGATTAATCTTTATGCTGACTTCTTTTGATCACAAACTGTGTACTTCAAGTTTCATCTCCTTCTCTTTTTTTTTTTTTATTGATGACAAAGGGGGAGAAGTGATGACTTGTATGACTTATGCGCATCGATAGCATGACTTATATGAATTGCAAAAGCTTGTCTTATATGCCTTGCTTGTCTTACATATCTTATTCTTTGGGTATATCGCAAGATTGGTTGATCATATCATATCATGAAATTCATGTTGAAAATCTTTATCATATTTTTTATCTGTCGTTAAAGTAAAAATTGTCTCTTATCATTTGACTTGAAAATGATTTTCAATAACTAAATATTATGAGAAATACGAAGGTTTGTATTTGCTCATGCTTAATAAGACAACGATAAGTTCAACGTTAGAACTTATCGATTTATGCTTGAATTCAAAGGGATGGAATTCAAGTGGTTTTATCTTCTCACAATATGGCATATAGATAGGGGGAGTTATGTTTAACTCCGTCATCAATTGATTGTCATCATCAAAAAGGGGAAGATTGTTGAATCTCGGATTTTGATGATGAAATCAATTGATGGGTTAATTGATCTAATCTATATTATTGAAGTTGAGTGTGCAAGATTTACTACGACAGCCTAAAAACATAAAGCAAGGATACCAAAATCAAGTTCGATTGACGTTTGAGATTCTGAAGATTCGTCGGAGATGCTGTCGGAACCAACCAAGAAAGATCGGAGACTTGTCGGAACTTTTGGAAGTCTGCCGAAGAGATCGTTGGAGGTTCGCAGAGATCACCGAGAAAGCTCGGCTACTCATTGAACTCATCACAAGATTGGGAGCCTGCTGGGACTCTGCTGGAAGAAACCAGAGGGCATAATGGAAGTCCACAGGAAGAACGCGGGAAAGCTCGCCGAAACAAAACTTAACGTTGGTCGGTTAAATACTTGCTTAGGATTATGTTTTTAGGTATGTAGTTAACATATAATTAGGGTTAGGATTAAGGGACAATCCTATACCTTGGTTAGGGGCCAACTGGGCCCAAAAGAGACTTGGTTTGGGTCGGACGTAAAACCCAACCAGAAAGTTGTAAGGATGGGCAGTGGAACCGCCAGACTGGGCGATGGCACCACCCAGAACCTGAAGTGATAGGCGGTGGCACCGCCCAGCACCCGAGACCAGGCGGTGGCACCGCCAGTACACCTGCCTGACAAGACATTGACAGGTAGTGGCACCGCCACCGACAGGCGGTGGCACCGCCAGTCTTGGAAACCCAAGAGGAATTCAAATTTGGAGCCCAAATTTGAACCCTCTTGGGGCCTATAAATACCCCTCAATTCTCAGCTAAGAATACACCTTTTGCAAAGCAATAGTTTGGGTTAAGAGCTTTAGAATAGTCTTAGCAAGTCTTGTTTTTCATATTGCTTAAGTGTTCACTTCCTCCCATCTTGTTGAAAAGAATTGTAAGAGTGTGAACCACTTGTAAAGGTTGTAAGAGGGGTATTAGTCCTTCCCCTACAAGAGATTTGCTAATGGAAGTTGGGAGCCTCTTCGAAGAAGGCTTCGAAAGTGGATGTAGGTCATTTTGACTGAACCACTTTAAAAACTACTGCGTTATCTGGTTTGCATCCTACTCTTACTATTTACATACTACAAACTTCTCTACTTAGTCACTACGCTTCCATACGTTTCTAAGTTATCAAGCTTCTAAAATCGGTTTCCATTGACATTGCTTTTATCGTACAAAATTTTTTTCCGAAACCGAAGTTTTAAGCCGTTGCACTAATTCACCCCCCCCTCTTAGTGCCGCTCCGATCCTAACAATAATAACAAGTCCGATAAGGAAGAAATGATGGAACAGGGACATCAAACCAGATTAGGTTGGGAATTGAATAGTTTAAGAAGCTTAGTCCTCCTAATTTTAGTGGTGAGCCTGATCCAATGGTAGCATAATGATGGATGATTCAGATAGAGAAAATATTTGACGTCTTAAATTGCCATGATTATCATAAGGTTTCTCTTGCCACCTTTATGTTGGAAGGAGAGACTAAGCACTGGTAGTGAATGATAAAAGAATTTTTGAAGTCAAACATGAGCCAATCACATGGAAGGTATTCATAGAAAAGTTCAACGATAAATATTTTCGAGATTGCATTAGAGAGCCGAAAGAATTAGAGTTCTTATATCTCATCTAGGAAAATTTGACGGTTGCAAATTATGAATCTAAATTCACTAAGCTCTCCAGATTTGCCACTCATATAACCAATGATAAAACTAGAAAAGCAAGAAAATTTAAAAGAGGCCTAAGGCTAGCCATAAGAAGTCAGATATCAGTATTAAAACTCTAAGCTTATGTCAATGTGGTAGAAAGGGCTTTGATAATTGAAAGAGACTTGGAAGAAATTTAGGAGATCAGGGACAAGAAAGATAAGGAGAAGTTTATCAGCAAAAGTAATAGAGGGAATGAATCTGAAACAAGTTATAAGAGAGTTAAGACATCCAGATTTAGGAAAGGAAAACCACCGCAGAGGACTCAGTCATGTGCTAAATGCGGATTAAATTATAAAACAAGTCAGTGTTTACGGACGATTGGAGCTTGTTTTGCCTGCGGGAAGTTAGATCATAAAGTAAGAGATTGTCCAGAAGAAAGAACTATTGCCTACTAAATCAACAGCCCATGCTAGAGTATATGCTATCACTAAACAAGATTCTAGAGCCTCTAAATTAGTGGTTGAAGGTATTCTGCATGTTTCTAAAAGAAATGCAAAAGTTTTGTTTGATTCTGGTTCCAACTTATCTTTTATTTCATAATACTTTGCTTGTTACTTGGGAATTCAACCTAGACCCCTAGATTATATATTATGTGTAACTACTGCTGTTGGGGATTCTTTGACAACAAACTTGGTTTATCTATCTTGTTCGATTTCTATCAGAGGATATGAACTTCTTGCTGATTTGATTCTCTTAGCAATCTAGGGTTTTGATATTACACTTGGTATGGATTGACTATCTTCCTATCATACTAGTATTGTAATCTATACAAAAATAATTACTTTCTGCATACCAGATCAACCTATATTTTACTTTGAGGGTATTAGGCATGATTTACCTCCTTGCTTGATATCAACACTTCAAGCTTATCGTCTTATGAAAAAGGGTTGTTTTTGTTATATTATGTGTGTAAAGAAGCAGTCAAATCAAGAAACTCATCTAAATGAAATTTCAGTGGTTAAAGAGTTTCCTGATGTATTTCTAGGTGACTTGCATGGTTTACGTCCAACTAAATGGTGTATCCAAAATGAGGAATCGTACACTATTAGATATGGTGTGGTCTATGATGAGTTTCGCTGACCTCCTCGTCTCATTCTAGGGATATGTCCTAGAGACCACAGCTTACTTTCTTAACAGAATTCCAACTAAGTCGGTGGTGTCTACTCCATATGAGATATGGAAAGGGAAGAAGCCCGATCTTAGGGTTGTTAAGATTTGGGGCTGCCCTGCCTACATCAAACAACACAACCTCGATAAATTAAAATCCGAGATGGAATGGTGCATATTCATGGAATACCTCAAGAAAACTAATTGATATTATTTCTATCACCTCATGGACCAAAAAGTTTTTGTAGCCAAGAGAGTAGTGTTCCTTGAGAAGGAACACATTCTTGGTAGAGACAATGGGAGCGTAGTAGAGTTGAGCGATCTTGGAGAACCTAGTTCAAGCACCATTCCATTGCTTGAGTTTGTTCATGTACCAAGCACACAAGTTCCGACTTAACATAGGCCCAATAGAGTATCTCATCCTCTTGAGAGATATGTGGGTATTAGAACCCTTGCAGATTCTAAGCTTGGGGTTGATCTCTTTAGGAGATCAACCTCCTTGGAACTCTATAGGGGTTCCTTCCTCCAGGTTACTACTCAAAGGCTACTAAGAAGATTCATCTATTTCTTGTCAAAAGAGGATGAACGCATGACTATTTATAGAGCTTCTAAACTCCAACTCCTAATAGGACTTCTACTCAAGACTCATACTTCTAACCAACTCCTAATAAGACTCCTACTCTAAGAAGCAATCTCCCAACTAACCCTAACCCTAGCCGGCCTCTTCACCTCTTTAATAAGGATCGACTAGGTAAATTTTACATAAATGCCCCTTTCAATAAAATTCAATTAGGACTCTCCTAGCTGGAGTCCTAATAGAGCCCTCTTCAAATCAGCTTTGTCCTCGAGGTTGACGATCCATGAATTATGGGAATTTGATCTTCAAGTCGTCATAATTCTCCCAAGTGACATCTACTGGTAAGTTCGCCCACTATATTAGTACTTTCATAGTGGGTCATCATCATCGAGTGATGATCTGTCGATCAATAATGGCACTCAGCTAGGTTTGGAGTTCTCCTTGGGTAATCATATTTGGTAAATGGCTAAGGGCTGTCTTATTTTGTCCCAACTTGAGCTTTAAACATGACACGCGGAAGACTAGATGGATTCGGGAGCTAGCAGGTAACTCCAATCTGTATGCTACTGCTCTGATACGTTCCAAAATTTGGTAGGGTCTATAGAACTGAGGTAAAAGCTTCATAGATGCTATGGTCTAGATTGATGTTTGCTTGTATGGCTGGAACTGTAAGAAGACCCAATCTCCTACTGAAAATTCACTTTCGCCTTTGTGTTGATCATATTGATGTTTCATCTTTGCTTGAGCTTTTCCTTGTGATGAGGGAAGCCCTTCGGTGAAGTCCATTAATATATTAGTCCATATTGAGTCCAGGATGTGTAAGGGTTGTAGCTTTTCGGGTCTTGCCATTGTCTTGCCTTTATGTCATTAACATACATCACATTGTGCCACAAATTTAGCAATAATATTTTTCATCCCTTCTCGATAAATTTTTTTCATAATTCTCTTATAGGTTCTAAGGAACTCGGAGCGCTTGGCCACAGGTGTCGAATGCATCACTTGAAGGATGGTCTTTATGCAATTAGAATTTGGCACAAGCACAATGTATCCCTTATAATGCAATTCTTTTGAGTCTCATCTATATTGAGCCACGAAGATTGGTGCTTCCTCCAATTTTTTTATGATCTTACTAGTCTCCAGATCTTCCTGCCATTACCTCTTAATATCCTTAAGGAAGTCGCTAGTCGGAAATGAAATGGTTGAAAATTCAGCTTGCTCGGGTAGTCATGAAAGCACATCTGCAATAACATTCTCTTTTCCCTTTTTGTAAGTTCTTTCATAATCATATCTAAGAAGCTTTGTTACCCATTTTTGCTGCTCGAGAAAAAATATCTTCTGCTCCAAGAAATGTTTTAGGCTCTTATGGTCGGTCTTGATTTGAAAGTGTTGCTCGATCAAGTACGGTCTCCATTTGGTCATTGCATGCACAATCGTGAGCATCTCTTTATAGTAAATAGTCATCTTGAGATGGGAAAGAGATATTGCCTTACTAGTATAAGTGAGGGGGCAGCCATCTTGCATTAGTACAACACCAATTCTGACTCCAGAGGCATCGGCTTCAATCACAAAAGTCTTGCCGAAGTCAAGTAGTGATAGTATCGGTGTTGTCATCATTGCGGCTTTAAGTTCGTTGAAGACGATGATGGCTTTTTTCGACCATTGGAAAGTATCTTTTTTTAGTAAGAAAATAAGGGGTGTACTGATCTTTCTATATTTTTTCATGAACTTACGGTAGTAGCCTATTAAACCGAGAAAGCCGTGTAGCGATTTTATGTTCCTTGGGTTGGCCAGTTCTACATTGCTTCAATTTTGGAGGGGTCCACTGCCACACCTTCCTTTGATATGATATGCCCAAGATATTCCATCTTCTATTGAAGAAAGCTGCACTTTGATTTTTTGACAAAAAGAACATGTTCTCGCAAAATCGTCAAAACAAGTCATAAGTGTTGAAAATGACTTTCAAAAGAAGGGCTATAAATAAGGATATCGTCGAAGAAATCCAACACAAACTTATGAAGATAATTCTAAAAAATATCATTCATAAGGCTTTAGAAGGTGGATGGAGCAATGATGACACCAAAGGGCATTACCAAAAATTTGTAGTGGTCGTTGTGTGTTTGAAAGACGATTTTCGGTATGTCTTCTTCGTACACTTGTATTTGATGATACCCGGATAAAAGGTCCAGCTTTATGAAGACTCATGCTCCATTTAATTCATCAAGCAATTCATCTACTACTGGAGTAGGGTATTTGTCCTTGACGGTTATGTCGTTGAGAGATCGGTAATCAATGCACATTCGTCATGTTCCGTCCTTCTTCCATACGAGGAGCACCAATGAAGAGTAGGGGCTGCAACTTGGTCAAATAACTCATGTTTCAAGCATCTCTTTTACAATACTTTTTATTTCATCCTTCTGGAGATATGGATACTGATATGACCGAGTATTTGCTAGAGGTTTAACCGATAGAATCGTTATATAATGATCATGCTGACGGGTAGGAGGTAGGTTGCGCGGTACGATATCTGAAAATTCAGCAAGCAAAGAAAGTAGATTTAGATCTTCAAATTTTGTTGGCTCTCCCTTAGTTTGCTGGTTAAGTTGTACTAAAAACCCACTACATGCTTTGTGCAAAACTTTCTTCATTCGTTGTGTACAAATCGTCGTTATGTCGCCCCCACGTTTCCCGTGCAATATCACCTATTTCCCCTTAATATAAAATTTCATAATTAGTTTCATAAAATTCTAGGAAACATCACCTAATTTCATTAGTTATTCGATGCCGAGCATGGCCTCATAGTCATCAAGAGGGAGGAGGAAGAAATCTACAATTATCTCTTGATCCTACAGCAACAGTTTCACCCACGGGCACCTATAATCACACTTCAAAATTCGTTTGTCGGTGACCTTAATGTCAAATCTGCTGTAATTCTCGATAGGTAAGGCCATTCAGACAATAACCTTGCTGTTCATAAAATTATTTGTACTCCCGGTGTCAATAAGAATGGTGATAGGTTGTTGCTTCAGAAGTCCTCCCACTTTCATCGTTTGCGGGTTCGCCTAACCGACAATGGCATGCATCGTAATATCAACTGGCTACTGTTCTTCATCCATGATCTCTTCCTTATGCTTCTGGACCTCCTCCTCCATATCTTCAAGAGGTTCAATTAGTAGGAGGTGGCCCCTTTTGAGCGTTGATCGTGGTTCCACGGCTCATCACAATGCCAATAAAGACCCTTTGTTGATCGGTCACGTAGTTCCTCTCTTGTCAATTGTTTTGGCAGTGAAGGATGCTGGGACCAAAAGGAGGTTTATATGTCATGGGCCTAGGAGAGGTTCTCATCCTCCGAGCATCTTGGTTGAGTTGTTCTTCTTATATTCGGACGAAAGAAATCCTAGCTACCATAGTATTGTGCTACCGCACCTTAACCTCCCCTTTTATCTCTGGCTTGAGTCCATTGATGAATGTTCCTAACAAATGATAGTTAGTCCAATCACGAGCAAGGTACGATAGCTTCTCAAATCTGGTTTGATACTCTTGAATCGTAAAGGTTTGTCGAATCTTTGTGAGTTGGTCATCGATATTTTCATACTTCCTAGGTCCGAAATGATTCAATAGTAGTTCTTAAAATGATTCCATGTTGGAGTCCCATGATTGTATTCCAGCCAATTATACCATTGAACAACATCTCCTTCAAGGTGGATGATAGCAATTTCCACCATAGCATCATCCGACATTCGGTATTAGCGAAAGAAACATTCAGCACGCAAAATCCACCTCGCCGGGTCTCCTTCTTCCCATTGCAGGAAGTCCACCCTCATGCGTGGCTAATGTTAGGATCGGAGCGGCACTAAGAAGGGGGGGGGTGAATTAGTGCAGCGGTAAAGTACGATAACATTTCACGATTTAAACACTTTTCGGAAACTTCGTACGATAAAAGCAACGTTTTTGTTTAAAATCGTTTCGATTGCATTTTAACTTGAAGAGATAGGTAAGACTGAGACAAAGCAGTATAGCATTAAAGTGCAAATGGTTTACAGTAATGTAAATGACAATAAGTAAATGCAAACCAGAGATCACGCCGATTTTACAGTGGTTCGGTCAAGTGACCTACATCCACTTGCGAGGCCCCTCTTCGGTGAGGCTCCCACCTTCCACTAGCAAATCTCTTGAAAGGGAAGGGTGAATACCCCTCTTACAACTTTTTACAAGCAGTTCACTCTCTTACAGATTTTTCAACAAGAAAGTAGGAGGTGAACACTACCAAATTGAAAAGAAGGCTAGCTAAGACTTTTCTAAGGCCTTTCTCTCAAACACTTGCTGCTCAAAAAGTTGTTCTCTCAGCTGAGATTTGAGGGGTATTTATAGGCATCAAGAGGATTCAAATTTGGGCTCCAAAATTTGAATTCTCTTTGAGTTCCCGATGCTGGCGGTGCCACCGCCTGTCAGTTGCGATGCCACCGCCTGTCAGTGTCAGACACTGACAGTTCTGGGCGGTGCCATCGCCCAGCCCAGGCGGTGCCACCGCCCAGCTCTCGGGCGCTGGGCAGTGCCACCGCCCAACCCAGGTTGTCACGGACAAACTTCTAAACAAGGGGTTTGATGTAATGCTTATGTATGTCCGTGTCTTTTGGTATGTTCATGCATTGTACAGCATGTAGGGGGACGGCCGAAGGCTTGATAGTCCCATTTTAGTTGGGTCGGTGGCCGTTTTAGGCTTGTAAATAAAGGTTGTGTCATATGGACACGTGTGAGAGATTTTCGGTTTGTAATGGACCATTTTACCCTTTGTTGTGCAACTGTGCAGAGCTTGTTAAGTCTGTTTGTAATTTGCATTGTCTATAAAGTTTTATTCGGAGATGTTTGTGTGTGGATCCCGTGTGAGGCCTTTTCTCTGTCCTGTTCTCTCTTTTGTGGGACCTAAGGGACCATGGGAGGCTTCGGGGAGGCTGACCTTTGCGGACGGACACGCAAGGGTGCCGCATGACTTAAGCAAAACTAGCTAAGTCCGTGACAAATGGTATCAGAGCAGGACAAGCACTCATAGAAATACTTAGCATGCAAACGTGGGGGACCTAGTAGGACTGCGTTGAGGGCAATCAGCACACGCGCGACCGTTTGGGGGAAAACGGGCATGGAGATGTTGGGAAGAGGAGTCGCCCAAAGGAGCGGGCATCTGAGATTGGCATTCAGAGGAATTGCCAACCCTTCGCACAAGAGGCACCACGAGAACAGACAAGCTTGGAAGAATGTGAAGCGCACAAAGGTTGGGATGGTTGAGTTTGAGCTACGGCTCAACGTTGACAACTATACTTGATGGTGCTCAAGGCAAGCGAGGTGCTTGGTAAAGGATGAGACCATCCAAGGTGGAATGAGTTGCTCAACGACCAAAAGAGTTATGCAAAAGCTCACAGAGGTCAGGGGAATTGCTAGCTCGAAGAATTTGGTACTCATACATGGGCTTGTATGCGGACGACGGAATGTTCGTGGCCATCCCAAGGCGACCGAAACTCGGCGCCATGGAGCATTGAAACTTTCTCTTCGGCATGCAAAGGATACATCCATAGGAGGCTGAATGGTGCAACTAGTTCAGCATGTTGCTAGGCCCTGAGGGGTTCAACGGGGGTTGTATTGACGTGGAGTCGCAATCTAGCAAGTGTGTTTGCAGGAGGCAGAACAATGCACAGTTTGTTCAGCAGATCGGAGTAGTCCAAGGGGATGGTGGTCTCCGAAACGAAGAGAGATGTTGCTCCAATGGGACAGTTATCCAGGAGGGATAAGTCTCGGCTCTCCAGAGGGAGAATCATGTGGGACGGACCTCACAAGTTGAGGAGGAGTACCTCAACAAACAACAACTCCACGAAGCTCAATGGGCTGAGCAAGCGAGAGGAGTCGTCGCATGATCTCGCTTGAGAGAATGCATTGGTGGATGCATTGCGAGATCAAGTGGGGGAGTGACCCAAGGCAACACAAATGAAGGCACACTTGGAGTCGACACGGAGATGGGACTCAAGGGAGGGCTGACCCGTGGAATGGTGGGCTGAGGGCCACCATCAACTCAATGCAAAAGCGAGGAGCCGAGCAACTTGGGTGTAACTTGGTGAAGTACCCAAGCCGCTTGAAGGAGCCAAGCATAAAAGTTGGAACATGGAGCAGAGGCACGTGCTTTCCTTAGACAGAGGTCAAGGACATGAACTCTTGTAGAGGCAAGAGTAAGATCATGTTGTTCCATGGGTCCTTCATTCGGGACGGCGGACTCATCTTGCATGGTGCCAACGACGAAGGGAGCTTCGGGGCACATGCACCTTATCTCGGAGGAGCATTTGATGGAGGAAATAAGGCGACTCAATTTGCGGAGGCGAAGTTGGGATCAGAAGGCCTTAGCACGGGGCAAGAGGACGCAGAGGCGGGTACTCTTGAAGAATATGCCATAGTGTTGTCATTCAAGTTGCTATAAAGGAGGCGCGGCGCAGCTTAAGATTGTGCTTTGGTAGGGGTAGAGGCCCAGGATCCGCATAATCGTGCACTAATTGCAGCTAAGTCGAAGGGGACTTTGGGAGCTACTAGGCGACGGACGGTCCTAGAACGGTGCTTCATCGTGGTGTGACCCAAGAGCGGGTGGATGAAGGTCGATTGCCAGAGGAGCGAACAAAATCGAAGGTAAAGGAGACCCTGCGATGTATTGGCAGAGGCCACACATGGAGGGTTCACAATTCGAGTTTTTCCACAAGGATCAGAATGCAATAGAGATGTCATCAGGAGGCGAAATGGTGCAGCGGATCGTGGTGGAACAGTTCGTGGCATTGCGATACACACAACCTAGCCCCGTGAGGGACTAGATCATACGGAGGTATGATCGGGAGCTACTGGAAGCTCCACTTCGGCGAACAACACGATGGCGAGAAGTGCTATGGATTCAAGGAGTGAATGCCATGGTACCGCAGAGGCGGGTCTTCCGTGCGTGCATCGAATTTTGCATCGGATGAAAGCCTTGGTCATCAGCATATGGGGGCTGTGTTCCACCGAGGGAAAAGTTCGAATGCAAGTACCAGTGAGTCCCATGGGAGGGACTTGATCATACAGCGGTATGATCGAAGCAGCTGGAGAGTTGGACTGCTCCAGAGCTCATATTCGCTTAAGGGAGCCCGACAAGTCAAAGGACAAGGTCGAGTCACGGACAAACTTCTAAACAGGGGGTTTGATGAAATGCTTATGTATGTCCGTGTCTTTTGGTATGTTCATGCATTGTACAGCATGTAGGGGGACGGCCGAAGGCTTGATAGTCCCATTTTAGTTGGGTCGGTGGCCGCTTTAGGCTTGTAAATAAAGGTTGTGTCATGTGGACACGTGTGAGAGATTTTCGGTCTGTAATGGACCATTTTACCCTTTGTTGTGCAACTGTGCAGAGCTTGTAAAGTCTGTTTGTAATTTGCATTGTCTATAAAGTGTTATTCGGAGATGTTTGCTTGTGGATCCCGAGTGAGGCCTTTTCTCTGTCCTGTTCTCTCTTTTGTGGGACCTAAGGGACCATGGGAGGCTTCGGGGAGGCTGACCTTTGCGGACGGACACGCAAGGGTGCCGCACGACTTAGGCAAAACCAGCTAAGTCCGTGACAAATGGTATCAGAGCAGGACAAGCACTCATAGAAATACTTAGCATGCAAACGTGGGGGACCTAGTAGGACTGCGTTGAGGGCAATCAGCACACGCGCGACCGTTTGGGGGAAAACGGGCATGGAGATGTTGGGAAGAGGAGTCGCCCAAAGGAGCGGGCATTTGAGATTGGCATTCAGAGGAATTGCCAACCCTTCGCGCAATAGGCACCACGAGAACAGACAAGCTTGGAAGACTGTGAAGCGCACAAAGGTTGGGATGGTTGAGTTTGAGCTACGGCTCAACGTGGACAACTATACTTGATGGTGCTCAAGGCAAGCGAGGTGCTTGGTAAAGGATGAGACCATCCAAGGTGGAATGAGTTGCTCAACGACCAAAAGAGTTATGCAAAAGCTCACAGAGGTGAGGGGAATTGCTAGCTCGAAGAATTTGGTACTCATACATGGGCTTGTATGCGGACGACGGAATGTTTGTGGCCATCCCAAGGCGATCGAAACTCGGCGCCATGGAGCATTGAAACTTTCTCTTCGGCATGCAAAGGATACATCCATAGGAGGCTGAATGGTGCAACTAGTTCAGCATGTTGCTAGGCCCTGAGGGGTTCAACGGGGGTTGTATTGACGTGGAGTCGCAATCTAGCAAGTGTGTTTGCAGGAGGCAGAACAATGCACAGTTTGTTCAGCAGATCGGAGTAGTCCAAGGGGATGGTGGTCTCCGAAACGAAGAGAGATGTTGCTCCAATGGGACAGTTATCCAGGAGGGATAAGTCTCGGCTCTCCAGAGGGAGAATCATGTGGGACGGACCTCACAAGTTGAGGAGGAGTACCTCAACAAACAACAACTCCACGAAGCTCAATGGGCTGAGCAAGCGACCGAGGAGTCGTCGCATGATCTCGCTTGAGAGAATGCATTGGTGGATGCATTGCGAGATCAAGTGGGGGTGTGACCCAAGGGAACATAAATTAAGGCACACTTGGAGTCGATATGGAGATCGGACTCAAGGGAGGGCTGACCCGTGGAATGGTGGCGCGAGGGCCACCATCAACTCAATGCAAAAGCGAGGAGCGGAGCAACTTGGGTGTAACTTGGTGAAGTACCCAAGCCGCTTGAAGGGAGCCAGCATAAAAGTTGGAACATGGAGCAGAGGCATAGTGCTTTCCTTAGACAGAGGTCAAGGACATGAACTCTTGTAGAGGCAAGAGTAAGATCATGTTGTTCCATGGGTCCTTCGTTCTGACGGAGCGGACTCATCTTGCATGGTGCCAAAGACGAAGGGAGCTTCGGGGCACATGCACCTTATCTGGGAGGAGCATTTGATGGAGGAACTAAGGTGACTCAATTTGCGGAGGCGAAGTTGGGATCAGAAGGCCTTAGCACGGGGCAAGAGGACGCAGAGGCGGGTACTCTTGAAGAATATGCCATAGTGTTGTCATTCAAGTTGCTATAAAGGAGGCGGTGCGCAGCGAAGATTGTGCTGGTAGGGGTAGAGGCCCAGGATCCAGACAATCGTGCACTAATTGCAGCGAAGTCGGGGGACTTTGGGAGCTACTAGGCGACGGACGGTCCTAGAACGGTGCTTCATCGTGGTGTGACCCAAGAGCGGGTGGATGAAGGTCGATTGCCAGAGGAGCGAACAAAATCGAAGGTAAAGGAGACCCTGCGATGTATTGGCAGAGGCCACACATGGAGGGTTCACAATTCGAGTTTTTCCACAAGGATCAGAATGCAATAGAGATGTCATCAGGAGGCGAAATGGTGCAGCGGATCGTGGTGGAACAGTTCGTGGCATTGCGATACACACAACCTAGCCCCGTGAGGGACTAGATCATACGGAGGTATGATCGGGAGCTACTAGAAGCTCCACTTCGGTGAACAACACGATGGCGAGAAGTGCTATGGATTCAAGGAGTGAAGGCCATGGTACCGCAGAGGCGGGTCTTCCGTGCGTGCATCGAATTTTGCATCGGATGAAAGCCTTGGTCATCAGCATATGGGGGCTGTGTTCCACCGAGGGAATAGTTCGAATGCAAGTACCAGTGAGTCCCATGGGAGGGACTTGATCATACAGCGGTATGATCGAAGCAGCTGGAGAGTTGGACTACTCCAGAGCTCATATTCGCTTAAGGGAGCCCGACAAGTCAGAGGACAAGGTCGAGTCACGGACAAACTTCTAAACAGGGGGTTTGATGTAATGCTTATGTATGTCCGTGTCTTTTGGTATGTTCATGCATTGTACAGCATGTAGGGGGACGGCCGAAGGCTTGATAGTCCCATTTTAGTTGGGTCGGTGGCCGTTTTAGGCTTGTAAATAAAGGTTGTGTCATATGGACACGTGTGAGAGATTTTCGGTTTGTAATGGACCATTTTACCCTTTGTTGTGCAACTGTGCAGAGCTTGTTAAGTCTGTTTGTAATTTGCATTGTCTATAAAGTTTTATTCGGAGATGTTTGTGTGTGGATCCCGAGTGAGGCCTTTTCTCTGTCCTGTTCTCTCTTTTGTGGGACCTAAGGGACCATGGGAGGCTTCGGGGAGGCTGACCTTTGCGGACGGACACGCAAGGGTGCCGCACAACTTAGGCAAAACCAGCTAAGTCCGTGACAAGGTGGTGCTACCGCCCAGCTCTCGGGTGCTGGGTGGTGCAACCGCCCAGTCTGGCGGTGCCACCGCCAGACCCTTCTGTTCACTTGTTGGGCTTCAAATTTAGCCCAAACCAAGTCTAATTTTAGGCCCAGTTGGCCCCTAACCAGGATATAGGATTAACTCTTAATCCTAATCCTAATTACAAGTGAACTACATAACAAAACACATCCTAAGCAAGTTTTCAACCGCGAACGTCGAGTATTGTTCCGGCGAGCTTTCCGACGAACTTCTTCCGATGGGCTCCCAGCAAGCTCCCGAACTTGTGATGACTTTAATGAGTAGCCGAGCCTTCTCGGTGATCTCTGTGAACCTCCGACGATCTCTTCGGTGAACTTCCGAAAATTCTAATAGGTTCCCGATTTCTTCTCGATTGGTTCCGGCAGCATCTCCGTCGATTCTTCGAACTCTTAAACGTCCATCGAACTTGACTCCGGTATCCTTGCTTTGTGTTTTCTAGTTATTGTAGTTAATCCTGCACACTTAACTCAATAATATGGATTAGATCATTTAACCCATCAATTGATTTTATCATCAAAATCCGAAATTCAACAATCTCCCCCTTTTTGATGATGACAATCAATTGATGACGGAGTTAAACATAACTCCCCCTTTCTATATGCCATATTATGAGAAGATAAAAACACTTGAATTCCATCCCATTGAATCCAAGCATAAACCGATAAGTTTTAATAGTAGAACTTATCGTTATTCTCATTAAACATAATGTAAATGCGAAACTTCGATGAAAATCCTTTTCAAGTCGAATGATAAGAGACAATTTTTACTACGACAGGAGATAAAGATTTTCAACATGAATTTCATGATATACATGTTAGATATGCTTTCAATATGATCAATCGATCTTGCGATATTCTCAAGGATTTTGCAAGGCATATAAGGCATTCATCGATCGATCACTTTTCTCAAAGATTTTGAAAAGCTTTTGCAATTCATATAAGTCATGCTGTTAAAATGATACAAGTCATCACTTTTCTCCTCCTTTGTCATCAACAAAAAAAAGGGAAATGAGACCGGAAGCACATATTTTGTCATACAAAGATTTTATCATTCAAAATTAAGTATGCAAAAATATTTACGCAGAGTTCATCTTAAAGGAAAATTCAGCATGCATCCATATTATCTAATCTCTTCTTTCTATAAATAATAGAAATTGTAGATGTACAAGAAAGATATTGGAATAAAAAAATTTCAAGTAGTAACTTCAATAAGTCAATATCATAATTCGAATACAAACTCATTTAAATTCAAATTGTCAACTTGAAACTCATAATCAAAAAATCAATTTCGAGATTCACAAAATGTCATAAAATCATTAATCTTGAGCAGATTGGAGCGGTAGGATAAGATAATTTAACATGTCATTTAGAATTGAAGGAGAAGGATTAGATTCACCGAGGAACGGAGAGAAGATGAAAAACTTTATGGAAAATCCATTCAAACAAGTTTATTGTTTAGGGACAATTTAACATACCTAATTCCCTTCTAATGAATTCAAATTGGTCTTCATTTAAGGCTTTTGTAAATATATATGCTAATTGATGCTTTGTGTCAGTGAATTCTAGAACAACATCATTGTTAAGGACATGATCGCGTATGAAATGATGCCTAACGTCGATGTGCTTAGTTCTAGAGTACTGAATTGGATTTTTAGTAAGACATATAGCACTAGTATTATCACATTTTATGGGAATGTTTTTAAAGTGAATTCCATAGTCCTCTAATGTATTTTTCATCCAAACAACTTGTGCACAGCATGCACTTGCAGCAATGTATTCAGCTTCCGCCGTAGATAGTGCAACTGAATTTTGTTTCTTGGAAGTCCAAGAAACAAGTGCATGTCCTAAAAATTGGCATGTTCCGGATGTACTTTTTCTATCTATTCTGCATCCGCCAAAATCAGCATCCGCATAGGCTATTAAATCAAATTTTTCAGATTTTGGATACCATAATCCTAAATTTGGAGTTCCTTTAAGATACCTAAATATTCTTTTAATACTTTTAAGATGAGATAATTTAGGATTTGATTGAAACCTTGCGCAAAGTCCTACACTAAACATAATATCCGGTCTAGTCGCGATAAGGTAGAGTAGACTACCTATCATTTCCCTATATGTTTTTTTATCGAAATTTTTACTATTTTCATCCATATCTAACTTAGTCGCAGTACTCATAGGGGTGTTTATTGCTTTTGAATTATCCATGTTAAATCGTTTTAACAATTCTAATGTATATTTAGATTGGTTAAGAAATATACCATCACTAAGTTGTTTGATTTGTAATCCTAAAAAGAAAGTTAATTCACCCATTAAGTTCATTTCAAATTCATGACTCATACATTTGGCAAATGATTCACATAGTAATTCATCCGAAGAGCCAAAAATAATATCATCAACATAAATTTGCACAATAAGAAAATTATTTTCAAAATATTTAATAAACAATGTAGTATCAACCTTGCCTTTGGTAAAATTATTTAAAATAAGAAAGGAACTAAGCCTTTCATACCAAGCTCTAGGAGCTTGTTTCAAGCCATAGAGAGCCTTAGTCAATTTGAATACATGATTAGGAAGAAGAGAATTTTCAAATCCGGGAGGTTGTTCGACATATACTTCTTCGGAAATAAAACCATTCAAGAAGGCACTTTTGACATCCATTTGAAATAGTTTAAAATTATTACTACTAGCATAGGCAAGGAGCATCCTTATGGCTTCTAATTGAGCCACAGGAGCGAAGGTTTCTTCGTAATCGATACCTTCTTCTTGGTTGAAACCTTTGGCCACTAATCTAGCCTTGTTTCTAATCACGATACCATTTTCGTCTTGCTAGTTTCTAAAGACCCATTTAGTACCAATGACTAAATGGTCACTAGGTCTAGGAACAAGTTTCCACACCTTATTCCTCTTGTATTGCAATAACCCAAAAATTATCTTTTATGGTCTCGTCAATGCATTTAGGTTCGATTTGAGAAAGGAAGGCGACATTAGCACAAAAATTATTGAAAGAGGAACGAGTTTGAACCCCTTTTGATGTATCTCATATAATTAGCTCCTTTGGATGAGCATCTATAAACTTTCATTCCTTGGGTAAGGAAATTTCGGAAGAAGGTGCATCCAAGTTGCTATTTTGAGGAGGGGGTTCATTTAAATTCAAATTATCAAAACCAAGATCATCATCAAAATCATTTTTCTTTAAATTAGAAATTTCATTAAAAACTACATGAATAGACTCTTCTATTACTAAGGTTCTTTTGTTAAAAACCTGAAAAGCCTTAGAAACGGAAGAGTAACCAAGAAAGATGCCTTCATCGGATTTAGCATCAAATTTTCCTAAGGCATCCTTTTCATTCAAAATAAAGCATTTACAATTGAAAACTTTAAAATAAGAAATATTTGGTTTTTTGTTATTCCATAATTCATAGGGAGTTTTTGATAGGGATGGTCTTATTAGGACCCTATTCATGATGTAGCAAGCCGTATTTACGGCTTCGGCCCAAAAATACTTAGGTAAACTATGTTCATTTAACATAGTTCTTGCCATTTCTTGTAGGTTTCTATTTTTTCTTTCAACTACTCCATTTTGTTGGGGATTTCTCGGAGTGGAGAAGTTGTGATTGTATCCATTAACTTCACAAAAATTTTGAAAGTCACGGTTTTGAAATTCGCCACCGTGATCACTCCGAATTGATGAAATCATGAAACCTTTTTCGTTTTGAGTGAGTTTACAAAATTTAGAGAAACACTTGAAACAATCACTTTTGTGAGCTAAGAAATAGGTCCAAGTGTATCTAGTATAGTCATCCACAATTACAAATGCATATTTGCTTCCTCCTAGACTTGTCATATCAATTGGTTCAAATAAGTCCAAATGAATCAATTGTAATGGTCTAGTGGTGCTAATTTGAGTTTTTGATTTGAAACTAGTTTTTATTTGTTTACCTAGTTGACATGCATCGCATACTTTGTCCTTAATAAACTTTATATTTGGAATTCCTCGCACTAATTCTCTAGACGAGATCTTAGATATTAGTTTCATGCTTGCATGGCCTAGTCTCCTATGCCAAAGCCAAGCATCATCATTTAAAACAGAGAAGCACATTTCATTACTTAGTTCATCAAGGTTGATGGTGTAGACATTATTTTGTTTTAATGCAATCATAGTTATGTTATGGTTTGGTTTTTCAATAATACATACATTTGATTCAAATCTAACGATATAACCTTTATCACATAATTGACTAACACTCAAGAGATTATGTTTCAATCCATCAACTAGTAAGACATCATCAATAGAAAATTTTAATTTGTTACCTATGGTTCCCTTGCCAATGATTTTCCCTTGGTTGTTGTCTCCGAAGGTGACGTACCCTTCTTCTTTGCTAGTGAGCATAGAGAAATGAGATGGATCTCCAGTCATATGTCTTGAGCATCCACTATCTAGATACCATCTCTTGCTCCTAGCTTGTGATGGTGTATTTTTCTATAAGAAGGGATTATTTTTAGGTACCCATTTTCTTTTGGGTGCCTTAAAAACTGATTTAACTTGTTTATCATATTGCATAGAGTTGATCATGGTTCCTTTAGGAACCCAAATTAGTTTATTCGGACTAATTTTCTTGAATAGACATTTATAAGTTTTATGTCCATATTTGCAACAAAAGTTGCAATTGCTTTGGTGCCGAACATATAAGACGGGGCCTTTAATGAAAGTGGTTGGATTTTGGTGAGGACTTCTCACAAATCCGATTCCACTTCTTTTAAGAACGTGACCCTTATTTTTAAGGATCATATTCAAAGATTTGCTTCCAACCTCGAATTTCTTCAAGGTGTCCTTAAGTAGCAAGTTCTCCTTTTGGAGAGATTCTAGATCATGATATTTTATACATGGAGCTAAACTATCATGATATTCAGTTTTTAATTTATCGATATCACAAGTGAGACTATCGTGTTCCTTTTTTAGCAATTTGTATTATCTACTAATTGTCTTACATTCATCAAATAACTTATGGAAAGCATTTAATAATTCATAATAAGGTAAATCTGCATCAATTAAATCTATTACCTCTTCTCCGATGGCCATTAGGGCGTAATGAGCAACTTGCTCGGTGTTGGACTCCTCTTCTTCGGACGCGCTTGAATCATCCCACGTTGCCTTGAGCGCCTTCTTCTTTGATGTTCTCTTTTTGGCTTGAGGGCAATCGTTCTTGTAGTGTCCCAATTTTTTGCATTCATAGCAAATCACTTGGTCCTTCTTGTGTTCGAACTTATTTTTTGTATTATTTTTAAATTTGTTCATTCTTAAATATTTTTTAAATTTTTGAGCCAAAGTGCAATGTCATTGTCACTGTCCTCATCACTTGATGTTCCTTTCAAGTGGTCTTCTTGTGATGTGAGTGTCATATCCTTCCTGTTCTTTGGAAGGGGGTTCTCGAGCTCATCATGAGCTTGACATGTCATTTCATAGGTCATTAGAGACCCAATAAGTTCTTCAAGAGGGAATGTTTTAAGGTCTTTGGCCTCTTGAATTGCCGTAACTTTTGGATCCCAACTTTTAGGCAGAGATCTTAAGATTTTAGTTACTAGTTCAAAGTTAGTAAAATCTTTACTAAGAGCTTTGAGTCCATTGATGACATCCGTGAAACGGGTATACATGTCTTCGATGGACTCACTTGGTTTCATTCGGAAAAGTTCATAAGAGTGCACAAGGATGTTGATTTTGGACTCTTTCACTCGGCTAATGCCTTCATGAGTGACCTCAAGAGTTCTCCAAATATCAAAAGCCGAATCACAAATTGAAACACAATTAAATTCATTTTTATCTAGTGCACAAAACAAGGCATTCATAGCCTTTGCGTTTAAAGCAAAAACCTTCTTCTCCGATTCATTCCATTCGCTCATCGGACGAGAAGATTTTTGAAATCCGTTTTCGACAATAGTCCAAAGTTCGAAATCCATGGAAATGAGGAAGATCCTTATACGGGTCTTCCAATACGTGTAATTCGACCCATTAAATATAGGTGGACATGTGATAGAGTGTCCCTCATGCATGCCGGAGTAAGCCATCTCTCTTAGGTATTAAACCAAATATGAGAGTGAGCCTTGCTCTGATACCAATTGTTAGGATCGGAGCAGTACTAAGAGGGGGGGGGGGTGAATTAGTGCAGCGGTAAAGTGCGATAACTTTTCACGATTTAAACACTTTTCGGAAACTTCGTACGATAAAAGCAACGTTTTTATTTAAAATCATTTCGATTGCGTTTGAACTTGAAGAGATAGGTAAGATTGAGACAAAGCAGTATAGCATTAAAGTGCAAATGGTTTGCAGTAATGTAAATGACAATAAGTAAATGTAAACCAGAGATCACGCCGATTTTATAGTGGTTCGGTCAAGTGACCTACATCCACTTGCGAGGCCCCTCTTCGGTGAGGCTCCCACCTTCCACTAGCAAATCTCTTGAAAGGGAAGGGTGAATACTCCTCTTACAACTTTTTACAAGCAGTTCACTCTCTTACAGATTTTCAACAAGAAAGTAGGAGTTGAACACTAGCAAATTGAAAACAAGGCTAGCTAAGACTTTTCTAAGGCCTTTCTCTCAAACACTTGCTGCTCAAAAAGTTGTTCTCTCAGCTGAGATTTGAAGGGTATTTATAGGCCTCAAGAGGATTCAAATTTGGGCTCCAAAATTTGAATTCTCTTTGAGTTTCCGATGCTGGCGGTGCCACCGCCTGTCAGTGTCAGACACTGACAGTGCTGGGTGGTGCCATTGCCCAGCTCTCGAGCGCTGGGCGGTGCCACCGCCCAGCTCTCGGGCACTGGGCGGTGCCACCGCCCAGCTCTCGGGTGCTGGGTGGTGCAACCGCCCAATCTGGCGGTGCCACCGCCAGACCCTTCGGTTCACTTGTTGGGCTTCATATTTAGCCCAAACCAAGTCTAATTTTGGGCCCAATTGACCCCTAATCAAGATTTAGGATTATCTCTTAATCCTAATCCTAATTACAAGTGAACTATATAACAAAACACATCCTAAGCAAGTTTTGAACCGCGAACGTCGAGTATTGTTCCGGCGAGCTTTCCGACGAACTTCTTCCGATGGGCTCCCAGCAAGCTCCCAAACTTGTGATGACTTTAATGAGTAGCTGAGCCTTCTCGGTGATCTCTGTGAACCTCCGACGATCTCTTCGGCGAACTTCCAAAAATTCCGACAGGTTCCCGATTTCTTCTCGGTTGGTTCCGACAGCATCTCCGACGATTCTTCGGACTCTTAAACGTCCATCAAACTTGACTCCGGTATCCTTGCTTGGTGTTTTCTGGTTATTGTAGTTAGTCCTGCACACTTAACTCAATAATATGGATTAGATCATTTAACCCATCAATTGATTTTATCATCAAAATTTGAGATTCAACAGCTAAGTATGTCCGAGGGCTGTCACTCCTTCTCTGGAGGCCTCTTTAAACACTCTCCTTGTTGAAATTTTGTTTGACTTGGTGGTTGTCCAATTCTGAATTCTGCAAACAAAGTAGGCAATTTGTCCTCCAAGCGCGATTCAAGCCGTGATTCAATTCGAGATTCCCATGCTTCAAATTTGGCATCAATTTGATCTTGAGAAGCCATAGCATATGCTTGTAGATCAGAGATATCCTTGTCTTTTTTCTATTTAAGGGTTAATGGCATGGGGTGGTGGAAGGTTCAGAAAAATTGAGGATCACAGAAAGGTACTGCAGTAGATTTTTACATCTAAAGTGTAGCAGCTTGGACGTAAAAGGTCAGTGGTTTATATTAAAAATTATTTGATGAAACTAAAAGAAAATATACTATTAGGAAATGTCAAAATTGTTAGAAAAGTTGTTTAGAGATTTGGATAGAAAAAATGTAGTAGCAAGATCAAACAAACTATACTATACGGTTGGAATTCTGTAGTGCATCTAGCAGTTTGGACGTAAAAGATTAGTATTTTATATTGAAATTTTTTTGACAAAACCAAAGATAATCTGCTTTTAGGAAGTGTTAAAGCTATCATAAAAATTTCATAAAGATTTGGATAGAAAAAATGCAGTAGCAAGATCAAACAATTTGTGCTATGCAGTTGGAATTCTACAGTACATCTAGTAGATTGGACGTAAAATATCATTGGTTTATATTGGGAATTTTTTGACAAAACTAAAGGAAAATCTGCTTTTAGGATGTATAAAAGCCGTCCTAAAAATTTCATAGAGATTTGGATAGAAAATATGCAGTAGCAAGATCAAACAAACTGTGCTATGCAATTGCAATTCTGCAATGCATCTTTCGTCGTAGAGATAAAAATTTTGTGACGAAAAGTTTATGCAGCAATATATGAACGATTTTTTTGGATTTTTGAATAAGGATAACTAAATTGCAGCAGCAATAATGTGGGAAACCAGAGCTTATTGCAATTCACTGGGAGATCAAAGGATGATCCGCGATGGTGGAGATGATGGCAGAATTCAGCAACGATCTTTTAAGCAATTGTGGGAATTACTTTGGGCGGCTATGGAGGGTTGATGGATGGCTGTGGAAAGGCAGTGAGATGCCAAGAACGTTACTCTAATACCAAGTGTTAGAACCCTTACAGATACTATACTTGGGGTTGATCTCTTTAGGGGATCGGCCTCCTTGGAACTAGATAGGGGTTCTTTCCTCCAGGTTGTTGCTCTAAGGCTGCTAAGAAGATTTATTTATTTCTTGTTAAAAGAGGATGAATACATGACTATTTATAGGACTTCTAAACCCCAACTCCTAATAAGACTCCTACTCAAGACTCCTACTTCTAACCAACTCCTAATAAGACTCAAACTCTAAGAAGCAACCTCCCAACTAACCCTAAACCTAACCGGCCTCTTCACCTCTTTAATAGGTGTAGGCTAGGTAGGTTTTACATGAATGCCCCTTTCAATAAAATTCAATTAGGACTCTCCTAGCTAAAGTCCTAATAGTGGAACATATTGGGGGAGAGGATGTTGAGGATATTGATCCTCAGACCTATGAGGAGGCCATTACAAGTATAGACTCCGAGAAGTGGCAAGAAGCAATGAATTCTAAGATGGATTCCATGTACTTCAACAAGATTTGGAACCTAATTGATGCACTTAAGGGTATTATACCCATTAGTTGTAAGTGGATCTTTAAGAAGAAGATCGAAGTAGATGGAAAGATAGAGACTTATAAATCAAGGCTAATAGCTAACTGGTATCATCAATGTTGAATCTCGGATTTTGATGATGAAGTCAATTATAAATTGTTTGATCTAATCTATATGTTGAGATAAGTGTGCAGGATTAACTATGATAGCAGTTGAGGAAACTTGAGTCTCATTAGAAGTATTAGGAGGAGGTTCCAGCTTATTAGAGAGATCATGGCCCAAGGAGATGTAGTAGTGGAAAAAGTTCGATCCAAAAATAACATCGCAGATCCCTTGACAAAACCATTGTCTCATATTGCCTTTGAGCATCATAGAGGTCTGATGGGGATCAGACACATAGGTGATTGATTTTAGGTCAAGTGGAAGATTTCTAGTCATAGGTGCCCTGCAAGTCAATCATGTGAGTGATGGCACGTGTGACATGATACATATTTTTTTGCTTATTATATTTTGATATTTTATCACTTTATATTGCTTGTTGCATATATGCATATATATTATGATGTCCATAGGTCTGTGCAATGGGAATCAGATCATGATGAGATCACGATAATAAGACAGATTCACCTTTAAACATAGACCCTAAATAATCTTGGTCATAGGTTACTCAAAAGGTACATCAAGATAACCGAACAAACTATTATGCTGTATACTTATCCATATGAAAGAGGTAGCTAGTCTTATAGCTACTCATGTGGGGAAACTAAGGATACAATACAGGTGCTCATTGGAGAATAAGTTCACTGATTGATTCGCTCACGGAATGCTAGATGGTTGATGATACCTTTCTGTCAAACAGTGATTTCATAGTCCTAGTAGTGTATCTAGTCCTTAGACTTGAGACACCAAGGATGTCCTATATGAGTACTCCACTCTTTGATACCGGACTTATAGGTTTAGAAGTTTCAGATTTTGTACAACTGGTTATTGGGAGTAACAACCAACCTTATGAGAGCTTTTGAGTGTCGATAGAGGATCATCTGCTCTCGGTATCATGATAGGAATATCTTGTGTATTTTTACTTAGACAAATATTTGGCTAAGGTCATTTAGATTAAGAGAGAAAGAGTTCTCTAGGAGAATCTGATTAGAGTGAGACTCAAGGAGAAACCATATGGGCCTGATAGCACTATCCCTAGTATATGGTCTGGGATATTAGATGGTTGAGGAACTATAGTTATATAGTAACTGAAGATAGATAGGTCCAATGGATTAGATTCTTATATCGTCTAGGGACTACGACATAGTGGCATAGTACGTCTGCAATCGATGAGTCGAGTGAATTATTATGAAGATAATAATTCATAGAGCCAGAAGGAGATCTGAAAAGTATGACTCACGACTAGCTCGATATTGGGCCTAGAGGGTCATACACATATAGTAGGTATTGCAATAAGTAAATAAAGCAGTTTGTAATGAAGTTAAATAGCTTAAAGTAAATGCAAATCGAGTTTTATAGTTGTTCGATCATCATGACCTACATCCACTCCTGATTCCTCTTCCATCGAGACCATTGGCATCCACTAATGATCTTCCTTCAAAGGGCGAAGATCAACTACCATTTTACACTCTTTCTCCTTTTCACGAGTTTAGGAGACAACCCTTACAAGCCTCTCTTTCTTAGACCTCACTTCTCCCTTTAGATGAACTTCTAAATACTAGGAAGAAGTGATCCTAAATCCTAAGAGAGCTTCCTAATTTTTTTCAAGTATTCTTTCCTCCTTTTACAACTCAATTTCATGCTCAATTCTTCCTCATCCATGCAAGAATAGCTAAAGTATTTATAGATCCCAAATGACTTCGAAATTGGAGTCAAAAAAGATTTCATCCTAGGTTTCCCGGGTACTAGTGGTACCACTACCTATGCTAGGCGGTACTATCGCCTGCAACACTAACACTGGGTGGTACTATCACCTAGTCTGGTGGTACCACCGCCTGACATAGTTTGGAAGACTGTGCTTGGGCGGAACCATTGCCTAGACTGGCGATACCACCACCGGACACTAGGCGGTATGATAAGACCCTAAAGTCTTATCGTCGCTCTGATACCAAATGATAAGACCTTAAAGTCTTATCATCGAAGAAAGGGGAGAAATGGGGATGATAATGATCGCTTCGAGGGGATCGGCCTCCTTGATCGCTTCGAGGGAATCGGCCCTCCTTGATCACTTCGAGGGGATCGGCCCTCTTTGATCACTTTGAGGGGATCGGCCTCCTAGGGTTTGTCAAAAGACAGAATAGTATTTTTCATAGATTACTAAAAAGAAGCAGTTACATCCCTATTTATAGAGTTCCACCTAGAGTCCATCATGACTTGAACTCTAATAATAAATAAATATTAGATAAACCTCTACTTGACTCTAACTGAACCAAACCGACTCAATAAACAAATGGACTAAACAGACTCAATAAACATTATTCAAAAGCTCAGAAAAAGGGTCCTAATAGTTCCTCCCTCTTCAAATCGGCCTTGTCCTCAAGGCTGAGCAGTATCAATCTCAGGGAGCTTCTCTTTCAGCACTTTAGCCAAAGATTATCTGCAACGCATCACAACCCGTTGATCAAGTAAGTATGGTCTCCACTTTTTGACAGTGTAAGAAATAAGTCAATCTTTCAGTGTAGTAATCGTTGCAAGAAATTCTTAGCCTTTGCTATCATAAGTTAAAATTCGTCCATCAGCTTCGAATATATCACAGCCTTTAATGTGGTGGGCTAATTGGGCTGTAACTTTCCTGTCCATAAAATTATTAATGCTATCTGTATCAATCCAAATAGTGATAGGTTGCTGCTTCAAAGTTCCTCCGATTTTCATAGTTTGTAGATTAGTGTAGCCAGCCAATACATGCATTGTATGTGTGATGGCTTCAATATCTTCATTAGTTTTCATACCTTTATGATTGGAGTCCAACTCTTTTACTTCTGGTTCCTCTCTAATTGGCTCAATCATCAGAAGTTGCTATTATTTACATCGGTGCTCCATACTCCACTTTTCATCATAGTACAAACCCTTTGCTGATCTTTCCTTAAGTTCTTCTTGGGCTAGTCTTTGGGTTTCAAGGCTTTGGTTGGGAATAGATAGGGCTGGTGGCTTACTGATCATCTGGTTATTGTCACTTCTATTTCCATGATTTTCCCTGTTGATTTTTTTCTCATGTAGATATGCGAATGAGATCGCAGCTATCATAGTGCGAGGTTGACGAGTTTTAACTTCACACCGGATCTCTGGAATAAGACCTTCAATAAATGTATCCAGAAGTTATCGTTCTGACCAGTCTTTAGCTTGATTTGATAATCTTTCAAACCTACTCTGATATTCCAACACTGTAGAAGTGTGACAAATTTTTGAGAGTTGTCCATGCACCTTCATGTATGAGTAGATTGTGTCATAATCTTGGGGCCCTTTTCTAGTATTTTCATATCTGTGTAATATAGAACTTGAGCTCCCACCTTGTTGAAATTTACTAAGGCTTCGTAGTAAGTCCTTTTTGAAATCATTAAGTACTTCTTGTTACTGATTCTCAATTTTAATTTCCAATGCTTCCATTTGTACTTTCACTGAGTTATCAATGGCCATTTCGTAAGACTGTAAATCTGTAATCTCAACTCTTATTTTTGGTGTTGGTCAAGGGCATCAATCACTGCCCTATTCGGTGCTGCTATTGTGATGCAGTCGGTGGCAACACTATGGGAATGAAGGGTTGCTGCGAGGATGCGGGGATGTAGCTGTGGTCGTCGCGTGGGAGGCAGCGATGCTTGTTGCAGTCACTGCGTAGAGAGATCGTTGTTGCTGAGGGCTTGGAGGCAGCGATGGTGGTGCGGCTGAGGTAGCACCGCCAAGGGCTCATCGATGTGATGGCTGCGACGACGCGGATGGAAGGCAACGTTGCTCTGTTTCTGTCACACTACGGAAGGAGGCGTTGGTGAGAGGCAACAATGCTTGTTGCAGTCGCTGCGTGGATGGATCACTGCTGCTGAGGGCTGGGAGGCAGCGATGGTGGTGTGGTTGGGGGCAGCGTCGGTAAGGACTCGCCGCTACGGTGGTTGCGATGGAGGAAGAGTTGCTACCCTATGTTTTTGTCACTGTATGAGATGAGAGCGCCGAGGCTGAAAGGCGACGGTTGTGACTGCTGTGACCCAAGGAAGCAATCGCCGAGCAGCCGGGTTGAGGCTGCGGTGATGACAACCAACAACTACAGAAGCGGAGGCAAAACAAGAGAGAGGTGGCGTTGAAGCGGTCGGGGTTGAGGCTGCAGTGGTGGCAACCGGTGGCAGCGGCAAAGATGCAGAGCAAGGGGGCTGCAGCAACGGTGCAGATCGAGGGGGTTGAGGTGAAGGCTGCGGTGGCTGGCAGCAGTAGTCGTTGCTGGCCGGAGCACAGCGGCGGCGGTGGAGAAGGAGGCAGCGAGGGTCGTGGCAGGCTGGGCGGCGAGCGGCGTCGTTGCTAGCTGGGCAGCAGTGGCGACGGTGGTGGCAACTGGCGTTCGCAGAAGCAAGGGGATCCGCGACTTCGGCAGCAAGGGGACCCGCGATTGCGACGGTGGTAACTGCCCTGTTTCGGTCACCACGGATGCAGAGCAAGGGGGAGCAGCGGCTGGGAAGCGAGTGGGAACAGCGGCTGGGAGGTGAGCGGCAGTCATCGCACGGGAGAGCAGCGGTTGGAAGGCGACGGCGACGGCGCTCAAGGCGACGGCGGCGGCTGGAAACAAGGGCAGCAGATGTGAGTTGCCCGTGATTGCCCTGTTTCGGTTACAAAAGATGCAGAGCAAGGAGGATCGGCTGCTGGGAGGCGTGTGGCGGTCGTCGCATGGTGGCCCGCAGCGGTGATGGGTCGGCTGGGCGGCGACGACGCTGGAGGGGAAGAGGAGTGCTGGAGGCAGCGCGGTTGGTGGAGGCGCGGCTGCGATCAACGAGGGGCTGCGGCAACAGAGGAACTCTGTTTCTGCAACCATTGCAACGAGGGGCTGCGGCAACAGGCGGCTGCGGCTGCGACCCAAGTGGGGGGCACGGCTAGGGTTGCGATGGAGAGGCAGCGGTGGTGGCGCGGCTGGGAGCAAAGTCACCAACGATCGCCGAGGAGGAGAGTCGAGCGGCTGCACTGCAAGGCAAGGGGAGGCGGGTGGCGGCAGTAGGGCTGGGATGGACGCTGGTAGCGTCGCCTCCTGGCCGGAGAACAGCGGCGGTGGTGTTCACCGGCCGGGAAGCGGGGCGATGGTGGGCGCTAGCCGGAGAGCAGCAGCGGCGGGTGGGCTGGCCGGAAGCAGGGGACGCAGGGGTGGCTGCGGCTTCTTCTTCCTCTCGTGTTTCTTCTTTTCTTTTTTCTTTCTTTTTTTTTTTTTTTGAACGAGATGAGGCAGCGAGGAGGTCGAGCAGTGGTCGAAGGTCGGGGAAGAAGGGAAGCAAGATTACGGCGGGTTGCCCCAAGGATCGTTGCTCTGATACCAAATTGTTGAATCTCGGATTTTGATTATTAAGTCAATTATCATTTGTTGTCTAATCTATGTGTTGAGATAAGTGTGCAGGATTAACTACGATGAAAGTTAGACATGCAGCAGGAGTTACGCCGGAGTCAAGACAATGATCACGTTGAGAGTTCGACGGAAGTTCGGACAGTCGTCGGAGGTTCTGCGGGAACAAATACGAGAAGTCCATAAGCTTGCAAAAAGAAGCTCGTGGGAACTCACCAAGTGGATCGTCGCAAGTCCAGGAGTTTGCCGGAAGTCCGTAGGAGCATCACCGAGGGTTCATCGGATGATCGACGGAAGTTCGCCGGAAACTCGCCGGAAGAAGCGATTGACGCACCGGAGCAAGCTACAGAAATTGTCTTAGGATTCATCGTAGTTAGCACAATGATTAAGTTGAAAATGAGAGGTGATCCCATTAGCTTAATCTTGGGGCAATTAGGCCCTTGAAAAACCCAAATTGGGCCGAATGGATCTACCCATTCGGACCTTGATTGTTGTGGGAGATGCAACCGCCCAAGCCAGGAGGTAGCACCGCTTGGGCTAAGTCTCCCAGGGAGACTGGGCAGTGCAACCGCCCCAGCCAAGAGGTAGAACCGCCTGGGCTCAGTCTCCGAGCGAGACTGGGCAGTGCAACCTCCCTTGACAGGAGGTAGCACCGCCTGAGCTCGGTCTTCGAGCTTTGGCAGGCGGTGCAACCGCCTTAGTCAAGAGGTGCAACCGCCTGAGCTCGGTCTTCGAGCTCTAGCAGAGAGGTGCAACCGCCCCTGACAGAGGTGGCACCGCCCAGAGGCTCAGTCTTCGAGCTTTGCTAGGCGGTGCAACCGCCCCAGTCAGGAGGTGCAACCGCCTGATCCCGGAATTCCGGGAATTGACAGTTTTGAGCTCCAAATTTGAACTGGGTTGGGGCCTATAAATACCCCACCCATTCAGCACTGAAAGAACAGAACTTACACTCGAAATCTTGATCTCTTTCTGTGATTCTTAGAGCTCAAAATTGTTGTAAAGGCCAAAAGTTCTCCTCTCTCTATTCTTCGAAGCTTTGAGTTGTAAAGAGAGGAGAGAATATTTCTGTAAGGGTTGTCTCCTAAGCCCGTCAAAAGGAGTGAAACTGTAAAAGGGTGGTTGGCCTTCGCCTATTGAAGGAAGGCCTCTAGTTGACGTCGGTGACCTCGTCGGTGGAGGAAGCCAAAAGTGGAGTAGGTCAAGATTGACCGAACCACTCTAAATCTTGGTTTGCATTTACTTTGAGTATATTATCTTTACTGCAAACCTCCTCTAAAGCTTACTGCTTTCTGCACAAATACGATCGGGTTTCAAGCTTTGCACTTTTCGAATTAGAGTTTAGACGTAAATATGCTTTTTCGTACGATCATCATATTTCAGATTACGTTTACGTTTTGATTTTTACCATAACTGCAAACTACCTTTATACCCTTGCTTAAACAGCATCTCGCCTAATCAAGTGATTTACGAATCAGCATTTAGACGTAAATCAGTTTCTTCGTACGAACGTCGTATTTCAGTTTGCGCTTATATTCTGGTTTTAATCATAACTGCAAACTGCCTTCATAGATTGACTTTAACATCATCTTGCTTGATCTTAAGTTAAAGTAATCTTAGAATCGGCTTTCAAACAGAAATCGTTTTTATCGTTCGAACGCAGTTTCGTTTTAATCGCAGAAAGTTTTCCGCTGCACTAATTCACCCCCCCCCCCCCCCTCTTAGTGCTCTTGATCCTAACACAAATGATAAGACCCTAAAGTCTTATCGTCGCTCTGATACCAAATGATAAGACCTTAAAGTCTTATCATCAAAGAAAGGAGAGAAATGGGGATGATAATGATCGCTTCGAGGGGATCGGCCCTCCTTGATCACTTCGAGGGGATCGGCCTCCTAGGGTTTGTCAAAAGACAGAATAGTATTTTTCATAAATTACTGAAAAGAAGCAGTTACATCCCTATTCATAGAGTTCCACCTAGAGTCCATCATAACTTGAACTCTAATAATAAATAAATATTAGATAAACCTCTACTTGACTATAACTGAACCAAACCGACTCAATAAACAAATTGACTAAACAGACTCAATAAAATTATTCAAAAGCTCAAAAAAAGAGTCATAACACGGTACTACTGCCTAACACAGTCTAGGTGACTGTGTCTTGGAGACTGATCCTTTGGTGGTGCCACCACTTGATCAAACTTTTGGGTCACTGAATGGGCCTTTCTCTTGGCCCAAAATAGCCTCACTTTAGGCCTAATTAGCCCTTAATTAAGTTGGCTTAATTACATTCTATACCAACCCAATTTTGACCTAAACTAACTCGATCTAGATAAATTATTACAATGTATGAATCATCTGTTGTCCGGCATGTCATTGGTTCTTCCGACGCTTCGTTTGATCCTTCGGCGCATCATCCTCTCCTTCGACGTATTGCCCAATCGGTATGTTAATACTTACAACTTCTGATCTCCTTGGCACTATTGGGATATGTAGGGGGCGACATCAGATGTGCAGTGGAAGAACAAGAGAAACAAAATCCCCGATTCCCAAAGAGATATTCATCGTCGTGCGAAGATTGGTGCGCAAAATCCGCAAAACTTAAAACTGCGTATAGACTAGATTGTGTTACCTAGGGAGATTGTATATCCCTGTTTCCTTGCAGATCTTTAGGAGAGGGTGAAGGAGGTCAAGCGTCCTCCTCTCTAGCGGTGATCCACACAGCAGGGCTATGACGACGCTCCTCAAAACTCTAAGCCCGCTCTGAGGTGGAGAGGGGGAGGAGAATAGGAGAGGCAAGCAAAGGCTCTAGCCTATGAGGCTCTGAATCCCTCCTATTTATAGAGGTCCCCTGTCAAACCCTAATAGGTCCTCCCCTAGTGGGTATTAGATCTGCATCCAATAAGACAAGGGCTCCGTCGGATATCTTATATCCGAACTTCTACTCATCGTAATGCCTACCATATGTGTGTGAC
The DNA here is from genome assembly GCA_900464855.2 of Musa schizocarpa. Classification (NCBI taxonomy): domain Eukaryota; kingdom Viridiplantae; phylum Streptophyta; class Magnoliopsida; order Zingiberales; family Musaceae; genus Musa; species Musa schizocarpa. The sequence goes on along the minus strand of LS990922.1, from coordinate 22,098,868 downwards.
CCTCTAGGCCCAATATTGAGCTGGCCATGAGTCATACCTGTCAGAACTCCTTCTAACTCAGTAAATTATTCTCTATAATAATTCACTTGACTCATCGACTACGGACTTACTAGGCCACTACGTCGTAGTCCCCAGACGATATAGGAGAATCCAATCTATTGGACTTGTATGTCCTTAGTTACCGTGTACCAATAGTTCCTTATTGTTAGAACCCTTGCAGATTCTAAACTTGGGGTTGATCTCTTTAGGGGATCGGCCTCTTTGGAACTCTATAGGGGTTCCTCCCTCCAAGTTGCTGCTCAAAGGCTGCAGAAAAGATTCATCTATTGCTTATCAAAAGAGGAGGAATACATGGCTATTTATAGGGTTTCAAAACCCTAACTCCTAATAGGACTCCTACTCAAGACTCCTACTTCTAACCAACTCCTAATAGGACTTCTACTCAAGACTCCTATTCCTTTACAACTCCTAATTCATCTCTAAGAAACAACCTCTTAACCCTAGCCAGCCTCTTCACCTCTTTAATAGGGGTCGGCTTAGGTAGGTTTTACATGAATGTCCCTTTCAATTAGGACTCTCCTAGCTAGAGACCTAATAGACCTGCCCTCTTCAAATCAGCCTTGTCTTCGAGACTAACGATTCATGAATTTTGGAAATTTAATCTTCAAGTCCTCATAGTTCTCCCAAGTGGCATCTTCTGTTGGTAGGTTCACCCACTGTATTAGCACTTTAGTAGTAGGTCGTTGTCGTCGAGTCACGATCCGTCGATCAATAATGGCACTTGGCTAGGTCTAGAGTTCTCCTTAGATAGTCATATTTGGTGGGTGGCTTTGGGCTGTCTCCAAGCACCTATTTATAACTTTTGTCTGACCGTTGATTTGTGGGTGATATGCCGTACTCCTTTTCAATTTAGTACCCTATATATGGAATAACTTTGTCCAAAATCTGCTCGTGAAGATACAAGTAGAATTTATCATAAGTACAATGTGTCTCTTATAGTGTAATTCTTTTTAGTCCCAAATGTAATGAGCCACGGAGCTTGGTGCTTCCTCCAATTTTTTTATAATCTTACTAGTCTCTAAATCTTCCTGCCATTCCATCTTAATATCCTCAAGGAAGTCGCTGGTCGGAAGTGAAATGGCCGAAACTTCAGCTTGCTCAGGTAGCTGCGAAAGCGCATCTGCAAGAATATTCTCTTTCCCCTTTTCGTAGTTATTTCATAATCAAATCCAAGAAGTTTTGTTACCCATGTTTGCTGCTCAGGAGATGATATCTTTCACTCCAAAAAGTACTTGAGGCTTTTATTGTCAGTTTTAATTTAAAATTGTCGACCAATCAAGTAGGGTCTCCACCTCGTTGCTGCACGCACAATGGCAAGCATCTCCTTATCATATGTTGACTTATTTTGATGGGAAAGAGATAATGCCTTGCTAGTGTATGCGAGTGGTCGACCATCTTGCATGAGAATGGCTCCAATTCTGACTCCAAATACGTCGACCTCAATAATGAAGGGTCGGTTGAAATCTAGTAGTGTTAGCACTGGCGTCGTCGTCATGGCTGCCCTAAGTTTGTCGAAGGCAATAGAGGCTCTTTCTAACCATTGGAAGACATCTTTTTCCAGTAACAAAGTAAGTGGTGCATTGATCCTTCCATAGTTTTTCACGAACTTATGGTAGTAGCCTATTAAACCTAGAAAGCCATGTAGCAATTTTATGTTCCTCGGGGTAGGCCAGTTTTGCATTACTTCAATTTTGAAGGGGTCCACCATCACACCTTCCTCTGATATGATATGCCCAAGATATTCCACCTTCTGTTGAAGAAAGCAAAAATTCGTAGTGGTTGTTGTGTGTTCAAGAGGTGGTTTTCAGTATGTCTTCTTCGCACACTCATATTTGATGATACCCGGATCAAAGGTCCAGTTTTGTGAAGATTTGTGCTCCCTTTCATCTAGCAATTAATCTGCTATTGGAATAAGGTATTTGTCCTTGATGGTTATGCCATTGAGAGCTCGGTAATCAACACATATTTGCCATGTTCGCGTACAAGTAGCACCGGTGAAGAGTAGAGGTTGTAACTTGGCCGAATAACTCCTGTTTCAAGCATCTCTTTTACAATCCTTTCTATTTCATCCTTCTGGAGATGTAGATATTGATATGGCTGAGTATTTGCTGGAGGTTTGACTGAAAGAATCATCATATAATGATCATGCCGACGGGTAAGAGGTAGGTTGTACGGTTCGTCAAATATATCTGAAAATTCAGCAAGCAAAGGAAGTAGGTTTGGATCTTCAAATTCTATTGACTCTCCCTTAGTTTGCTACTCAAGTTGTACCAAAAATCTATTGCATGCTTTATACAAAACCTTCTCCATTTGTTGTGTGCAAATCGTCGTTACGTCGCCCCCATATTTCCCGTTCAGTATCACCTGTTTCTCCTTACTATAAAATTTCATAATTAGTTGCATAAAATTTCAAGAAATATCATCTAATGTCGTCAACCATTTAATTATGAGCATGGCCTCATGATCATCAAGAGGGAGAAAGAAGAAATATGCAATTATCTCTTGGTAAGGCCTCATGATCAGCAACAGTTTCACTTGCGGGCGCCTACGATTATACTTCAAAATCCATTCATCGGTGACAATAACGTCAAACCTATTGCAATTCTCGATAGGTAAGGTCATCTGGATAGTAACCTTACTGTTTAGACCTTAGTGTCAAACCTTCCTTGTTGTTTGAGAAGGCCTCCAACTTTCATCGTTTGCGGGTTTGAGTAGCTAGCTAGTGTATGTACCGTAACTTCGGTCGATTGTGGCTCTTTTTTTGCATCTTCTTCTTCATGTTCAAGGCTCTCTTCTGGATATTCAATGACCTCTTCTTCTATTAGTTCAATCATAAGAAGTCTCCCTTTACTACAGCGATGCTCACGGCTCCACGACTCGTCACAATGCCAACATAACCCCTTCGCATATCGCTCCCGAAGCTCTTCTCTTGTTAACCTCTTTGGTGTAGGGACTTGGTCGATAGTAGGGGGGGCTGAGGGCTTCAATATTACTGGTTAAGGAACGACCCTAGTCCTCTGAGCTTCATGGTTCAATTGCTCCTCTTGATGTTGTGCGAAAGAAATGGCTGCCATAAGCGTATATGGTTGTCGCGCTTTAACTTCTTCTCAGATCTCCGGCTTCAAGCCCTCAATGAAGGTCCTCAATAGCTATTTTTGAGACCAATCACAAGTTTGATTAGATAACCTTTTAAACCTGGTTTGGTACTATCACGCCCCCTCAAATAATATCGATAATATTATAAATTTCATCACAAACCAATCCAGGATCTAAACTAACATTTGAGGACACTGAAAAACATTTTATCAAATTCACATCTATGAAACCTGTGCAGTTTATAATCATATATCACATCACTTGATAATTCACATTTATGGCAACCCAAGCCAACTTAAACTAACTTGATAAACATAAACAACATTTATAAATCCACAAGCTACGATCAGAACTCCAATTATTCACCACAAGTTCATATCATCATAAACTAGACTTAACATTCCGAAATTTCAATAAGAGAGATCATCTAATACTTTTACAAGGTATATTCATTTCGGTTCATTGACAATATTTCATTACATACAAAATATGCTTATACAACAATAACATAATAACCAACAAGACTTGCCTATAATTCTGATTAGCTCTCCACTGCCTCAGCCCAATTCAAAACATGTCAAAGAGTGACAACTTGACTTGAAAGATTTATATAACAACGGAGTGAGCTAAAAACAGCTCAGCAAGTGACAAAGCATATTCAGAACAAAAGGAACAGTTTCAAACAAGTAAGATATCATATGTGTCATGTCATTCAAAACCTATTTGGTTCATAACAAATGGAGCATAGAGTAATTGGAGCATATCAATAGCGTATGAAATGTTTCGGAGCATATCAAGAGTGTATGGAACATTTAGGAGTATAACAATAGCAAATGAAACATTTCGGAGTATATCAAAGGCGTATGAAATATTTCGGAGCATATCAATGACAAATGAAACATTTCGGAACATATCAATGGTTTGTGAAGCATTTTGAAGTATATCAATGGCATAGGAAACATTTTGGAGCATATCAATAACGAATGAAACATTTCAGAGCTTATCAACGGCGTATAAAATGTTTCGGAGCATATCAATGACAAATGGGATATTTCGAAATATATCATTGGCATATGGACCATTTCGAAGCATATCAAAGAACGAATACGAAATAGAAGCTCAGACGTCGTACCCTAGCATAGTGCATGTGAGGTTTAACTCAGTGGTGGCTCCATGCCGTGATGAGTTTGTTGAATCTCGGATTTTGATGATAAAATCAATTGATAGGTTATTTGATCTAATCCATATTATTGAGTTAAGTATGCAGGATTAACTACGATAAACAGAAAACACAAAGCAAGAATACCGGAGTCAAGTTTGATGAACCTTTAAGAGTTCGATGAATCGTCGGAGATCTTCCGGAACCAACCGAGAAGAAATCGGGAATCTGTTGGAAGTTCACGAAGAGATCGTCGGAGGTTCGCAGAGATCACGAGAAGTCTCAGCTACTCATTAAAGTCATCACAAGTTGGGAGCATGCTTGGACCCCGTCGAAGGAAGTTCGTCGGGAAAGCTCATGGGAACAAGACTTGACGTTCATGGGTTATTAAATTGTTTAGGATGTGTTTTGTTATGTAGTTCACTTGTAATTAGGATTAGGATTAAGAAGATAATCCTATATCCTGGTTAGGGGCCCAACTGGGGCCAAAGTCGATTTGGTTTGGGCTAAAAGAAAGCCAAACCAAGTGAATCGAGAGCTGGGGTGGGGCACCACCCAGCACCGAAAGTGCTTGGGCGGTGACACCTCTCGAAGTTGGCGGTGGCACCGCCATCAAAACGCCGCTAGGCGGTGGCACTGGCTTGGCTGGCGGTGGCACCGCCAAAGATCGGGAACCCAAAGAGGATTTGAATTTTGGAGCCCAAATTTTGGAGCCCAAATTTGAATCCTCTTGAGGCCTATAAATACCCCTCAAATCTCAGCTGAGAACACAACCTTTTGAGCAGCAAGAGTTTGAGAGAAAAATCTTAGAAAAGTGTTAGCTTTCTTTCTTTTCAATTTGCTAGTGTTCACCTCATCTCTTCTCGAAAATCTGTAAGAGAGTGAACTGCTTGTAAAGAGTTGTAAGAGGGGTATTTACCCTTCCATTTCAAGAAGCTTGCTAGTGGAAGGTGGGAGCCTCATCGAAGAGGGGCCTCGCAAGTGGAGTAGGTCATTTGACCGAACCACTCTAAAATCGGCGTGATCTGTGGTTTGCGTTTCATTACTGTTATTTATAATCTTCTTACATGCTCTGGTTCCTTATTACTTTTGCTGCGCATATTTAAGAATACGCTTTCAAGATTAAATTTGTTAAGTTCGCTCTCTCTTCATCTTAAAGATTTTTTTTATAAAACCGAAGTTTTTATCCGCTGCACTAATTCACCCCCCCCCTCTTAGTGCTGCTCGATCCTAACAATTGGTATCGAGCAAGGTTATCTCTCATATTTGGTTTAACACCCAAGAGAGATGGCTTACTCCGCATGCAAGAGGGCCATTCTATCACTCGTCCACCTATGTTTAATGGGTGGGATTACACGTATTGGAAGACTTCGAATGAGGATCTTCCTTATTTCTATGGATTTCGAGCTTTGGACTATTGTTGAAAACGGATTTCAAAAATCTTCTCTTCCGATGAGCGAATGGAATGAATCGGAGAAGAAGGTTTTTGCTTTTAAATGCAAAGGCTATGAATGCCTTGTTTTGTGCACTAGACAAAAACGAATTTAATCGTGTTTCAATTTGTGATTCGGCTTTTGATATTTGGAGAACTCTTGAAGTCACTCATGAAGGCACTAGAGAGTGAAAGAGTCCAAAATCAACATTCTTGTGCACTCTTACTGAACTTTTCGAATGAAACCAAGTGAGTCCATCGGAGACATGTACACCCGGGTTTACGGATGTCATCAATGGACTCAAAGCTCTTGGTAAAGATTTTACTAACTTTGAACTAGTAACTAAAATCTTAAGATCCCTCCCTAAAAGTTGGGATCCAAAAGTTACTGGCCATTCAAGAGGCCAAAGACCTTAAAATATTTCCTCTTGAAGAACTCATTGGGTCTCTAATGACCTCTGAAATGACATGTCAAGCTCATGACGAGCTCGAGAACCCCTTCCAAAGAACAGGGAAGGATATGGCACTCAAATCACAAGAAGACCACTTGAAAGGAACATCAAGTGATGAGGACAGTGACAATGACATTGCACTTTTGACTCAAAAATTCAAAAAATATTTAAGGAAAAACAAATTTAAAAATAATACAAAAAATAAATTTGAACAAAAAGAAGGACCAAGTGATTTGCTATGAATGCAAAAAAAACCGGGACACTACAAGAACGATTGCCCTCAAGCCAAAAAAAAAAGAGAACACCAAAGAAGAAGGCTCAAGGCAACATGGGATGACTCAAGCACATCCAAGAAAGAGGAGTCCAACACCGAAAGCAAGTTGCTCACTACGCCCTAATGGCCTTGAAGAAGAAGAGGTAACGGATTTAATTAATGCAGATTTACCTTATCATGATTTATTAAATGCTTTCCATGAGTTATTTGATGAATGTAAGACAATTAGTAGAAAATACAAATTGCTAAGAAAGGAGCATGATAGTCTTACGTGTGCCTTTGATAAATTAAAAACTGAATATCATGATTGTCTAGCTCAATGTGTTAAATGCCATGATTTAGAAACTCTCCAAAATGAGAACTTAGTACTTAAGGACACCTTGAAGAAATTGAGGTAGGTAGCAAGTCCTTAAACATGATCCTTACAAATAAGGGTCACGTTCCTAAAAGGAGTGGAATCGGATTTGTGAGAAGTACTCACCAAAATCCAACCACCTTCGTTAAAGGTCCTATCTTACATGTTCAACATCAAAGCAATTGCAACTTTTGTTGCAAATATGGACATATAACTTACCAATGTCCATTCAAGAAAATTAGTCCGAACAAATTGATTTGGGTTCCTAAAGGAACCATGATCAAGTCTATGCAACATGATAAACAAGTTAGATTGGTTTTGAGGCACCCAAAAGTAAATGGGTACCTAAAAATAATTCCTTCTTGTAGAAACATACACCATCACATGCTAGGAGCAAAAGATGGTATCTTGATAGTGGATGCTCAAGGCATATGACCGGAGATCCATCCCAATTCACCAAGCTCACTAGCATGGGACGAAGGCTATGTCACCTTCGGAGACAACAACAAAGGCAAAAAATCATTGGCAAGGGAACCATAGGTAACAAATCAAGTTTTTCCATTGATGATGTGTTACTAGTTGATGAATTAAAACATAATCTATTGAGCATTAGTCAATTATGCGATAAAGGTTATATCGTTAGATTTGAATCAAATATATGCATTATTGAAAACCAAATCATAACATGACTATGATTGCTTTAAAAACAAAATAATGTCTATACCATCAATCTTGATGAACTAAGTAATGAAATGTGTTTCTCCGCCATAAATGATGATGCTTGGCTTTTGGCATAGGAGATTAGGCCATGCAAGCATGAAAACAATATCTAAAATCTCATCTCAAGAATTAGTACGAGGGATTCCGAATATAAAGTTTATTAAAGATAAGGTATGCGATGCATGTCAACTAGGGAAACAAAAAAAAACAAGTTTCAAAAAAAAAAATCAAATTAGCACCACTAGACCGTTACAATTGATCCATTTGGACTTATTTGGACCAATTGATACAACAAGTCTAGGTGGAAGCAAATATGCTTTTGTGATTGTGGATGACTACTCTAGATACACTTGGACCTATTTCTTAGCTCACAAAAGTGATTGTTTCAAGTGTTTCTCAAAATTTTGTAAACTCACTCAAAAGCGAAAAAAGGGTTCATGATTTCATCAATTGGAGTGATCATGGTGGCGAATTTCAAAACCATGACTTCCAAAATTTTTGTGAAGTTAATGGATACAATCATAACTTCTCCACTTGAGAAATCCCCAACAAAATGGAGTAGTTGAAAGAAAAAAAATAGAAACCTACAAGAAATGGCAAGAACTATGCTAAACGAACATAGTTTACCTAAGTATTTTTAAATGAAGCCGTAAAATACGGCTTGCTACATCATGAATAGAGTCCTAATAAGACCTTCCTTATCAAAAAAAAAAACTCCCTATGAATTATGGAATAACAAAAAACCAAATATTTCCTATTTTAAAGTTTTAGGTTGTAAATGCTTTATTTTAAATGAAAGGGATGCCTTAGGAAAATTTGATGCAAAATCCGATGAAGGCATTTTTCTTGGTTACTCTTCCGTTTCAAAAGCTTTTAGGGTTTTTTAATAAAAGAACCTTAGTAATTGAAGAGTCTATTCATGTAGTTTTTAATGAAGTCTCAAATTTTAAGAAAAATGATTTTGATGATGATCTTGGTTTTGATAATTTGAATTTAAATGAACCCCTCCTCAAAATAGCAACTTGGATGCACCTTCTTCCCAAATTTCCTTACCTAAGGAATGGAAGTATATAGATGCTCATCCAAAGGAGCTAATTATAGGGGGGATACATCTAAAGGGGTTCAAACTCGTTCCTCTTTCAAGAATTTTTATGCTAATGTTGCCTTTTCTCTCAAATTGAACCTAAGTGCATTGACGAGGCCATAAAAGATGATTTTGGATTATTGCAATGCAAGAGGAACTGAATCAATTTGAGAGAAACAAGGTGTGGGAGCTTGTTCCTAGACCTAGTGACCATTTAGTCATTGGTACTAAGTGGGTCTTTAGAAACAAGCAAGACGAAAATGGTATCGTGGTTAGAAACAAGGCTAGATTAGTGGCCAAAGGTTTCAACCAAGAAGAAGGTATCGATTCTGAAGAAACCTTCAGCCCAGTGGCTCGATTAGAAGCCATAAGGATGCTTCTTGCCTATGCTAGTAGTTATAATTTTAAACTATTTCAAATGGATGTCAAAAGTGCCTTCTTGAATGGTTTTATTTCAGAAGAAGTATATGTCGAACAACCTCCCGATTTGAAAATTCTCTTCTTCCTAATCATGTATTCAAATTGACTAAGGCTCTCTATGGCTTGAAACAAGCTCCTAGAGCTTGGTATGAAAGGCTTAGTTCTTTTCTTATTTTAAATAATTTTACCAAAGGCAAGGTTGATACTACACTGTTTATTAAACATTTTGAAAATAATTTTCTTATTGTACAAATTTATGTTGATGATATTATTTTTGGCTCTTCGGATGAATCACTATGTGAATCATTTGCCAAATCTATGAGTCTTGAATTTGAAAATGAGTTTAATGGGGAATTAACCTTCTTTTTAGGATTACAAATCAAACAACTTAAGGATGGTATATTTCTTAACCAATCTAAATATACATTAGAATTGTTAAAACGATTTAACATGGATAATTCAAAAGCAATAAACACCCCTATGAGTACTTTGACTGAAAGTTAGATATGGATGAAAATAGTGAAAACTTGATCAAAAAAACATATAGGGGAATGATAGGTAGTCTACTCTACCTTACCAGCTACTAGACCAGATATCATGTTTAGTGTAGGACTTTGTGCTAGGTTTCAATCAAATCCTAAACTATCTCATCTTAAAAGTGTTAAAAAGAATATTTAGGTATCTTAAAGGAACTCCACATTTAGGCTTATGGTATCCAAAATCTGAAAAATTTGATTTAATGGCCTCTGCGGATGCCGATTTTGGCGGATGTAGGATAGATAGAAAGAGTACATCCGAACATGCCAATTTTAGGACATGCACTTGTTTCTTGGACTTCCAAGAAACAAAATTCAGTAACACTATCTACGGTGGAAGCAAAATACATTGCTGCAAGTGCATGCTGTGCACAAGTTGTTTGGATGAAAAATACATTGGAAGACTATGGAATTCACTTTAAAAATATTCCCATAAAATGTGATAATACTAGTGCCATATGTCTCACTAAAAATCCAATTCAGCATTCTAGAACTAAGCACATCGACGTTAGGCATCATTTCATACGCGATCATGTTCTTAACAATAATGTTGTTCTAGAATTCATCGACACGAAGCATCAATTAGCAGACATATTCACAAAAGCCTTGAATGAAGATCAATTTGAATTCATTAGAAGGGAATTAGGCATGTTGAATTGTCCCTAAAATGAGCTTCACGAAAAATGACTCGTCCTTTTCCTTTCTTTTGTAGATTTGATTTCTTCTTTCTTCTTCACTTCAAAATGATCTATTAAAGTATTACTTATTATCTTGAGGGAAGCAAACAAAAAGGGGGAAAGGAAGAAAAATTTTTTTTTCTTCCTCACGGGATGCCAGCGGTGGCACCGCCAGATCTGGCGGTAGCACCGCCTGAGCGCTCGGGCGCCAGGCGGTGACACCGCTCGGTTTGGCGGTGGCACCGACCGAGCGACCCTTATAAACCCGAGGGGTTAGGGCCGGCGGTGACACCGCCCCCAACCCGAAGAGAGCTCTCCCATCATCCTCTAACCCTCAATTCTGCCTCTTAGAAGCACTGAGAAGGTCTCTTGGTGGTCCAAGCCTTCCATCTCTAAGCATAATCTCCATAAGGTAACACTTGAAATCCTTCCTTTTGATATCTCATTCCCTCTTTTCCCTTCTCTTTCCTTTGCTTATTTTTCACAATTTCATCATCATCTTGTCTAGATAATGGCTCCTAAGAGATCAAAAGGAAAAAGGATTGAAGGAGATTCATTTGACCATGATCTTTTTAGATCAAAAGAGGTAGCCCTTAGTTTTCCAAAATTTGAAAGACGAGGTATCCATAAGGGAAAATATGTTGACTTGGATGAACTAGAAGACTTAGATCCCATTAGGTATTTTGCACACCTAGAAGCTCTACCACTACTGCAACTAGATGAACCAATCTATCCGCGATTAGTTAGATTGTTCTATGCCAACCTATATGAGGATAATAATAGCCTAAGCACTTACCTTCTAGGAACACCCATTAGAATATTTGACAACACCATTTGTGAGCTAATGGGCATAACTGAAAAAGATAGAGGATGCTATTTTAAAGGTAAATGGGATGTCAACTCAATAGGAGCAACCTATACCGAAGCCGTAGAAACAATCTTTGCAAATCCAAACCTTGACTTCCTACCGAAGAGTTGTGAACACTTACTGCCTTTCAACGCTAAAATTCTTCATCACATTATCACAAGCATCATATTTCCCAAACAATTTCATCTTGACGAGATAAGTCAAATTGAGATGAGTACCATGTATTGGATTATGACCGGTCAGGATAATTGTTTTGGGTACTCAATTCGGCACCACATGCAGGATATTATGGGCAAAGATACTATTCTGCCATATGGGAGGTTAATCACTAGATTTCTTAATGCCTATGACATTTGCATCCCCACCTGATGAAGAATCTATTCAAAATGATAAGTATAACATAATAAAAAAAAACTCTTTGAAAAGACTTAGGTGCACCTTTAGCAATGGCATATGGGTTAGGCAGCCTAGAAGGACGGATCCAATTCCTCCACAAATAGAACACCCGAAACACCAATTCTTATGGGAAATGAATCTCCTCCTAGTCCTTTTTAAACAAAACACCTTTGGCTCCTATTTCCTCATCGAAGATCGCATTATGGCAGAACTGTCTCTCAAGCTCAAATCACAGCAAGAACTGATTCAAAATCAACAAGTTGAAATTTTGAAGACACTACGACAACTGAATGAAAAAATGGATATCATGTATCAAAGCATTGTGGATTACCTCCTAAGGATTAAACCGATGTATCTTTTAATTTTGTTCTGTTTGCTTTTAAACAACAAGTTCAAAGGATAACCGATCCTTCCTTTTTAGATAACTCTTGGTATCTTTTAAGTATGTCTTGATCTACCTGCTTTCTTTTGGATAAACTATTTCGGCAAATTTTAATGATAAACCTTGTTAAATGCTACTTTTTTTCGATGGCTTGTCTCTTTTTGTTGATGACAAAGGGGAGAAGTGATGACCTACACCATAATGATAGCATAACTTATATGGATTACAAAAACTTGTGTGATATGATTGACTTATATGCCTTGCAAAAAATCCTTTAAAATATCACAAGATTGATTGATTGATCATATCGGGTTATGATTTGAAATATATATTGATCATATCGGGTTATGATTTGAAATATATATTGATCATATCGGGTTATGATTTTCATAGAAGTTTTGTATTCACTATTGTTTAAAAAGGATCACGATAAGCTCTACGATTAAGAACTTATCGGGTTATGCTTGAATCCAATGGGATGGAATTCAAGTGGTTTTATCCTCTCATAATATGGCATATAGATAGGGGGAGTTATGTTTAACTTCGTCATCAATTGATTGTCATCATCAAAAAGGGGGAGATTGTTGAATCTCGGATTTTGATGATAAAATCAATTGATAGGTTATTTGATCTAATCCATATTATTGAGTTAAGTATGCAGGATTAACTACGATAAACAGAAAACACAAAGCAAGAATACCGGAGTCAAGTTTGATGAACCTTTAAGAGTTCGATGAATCGTCGGAGATGCTGCCGGAACCAACCGAGAAGAAATCGGGAATCTGTTGGAAGTTCAAGAAGAGATCGTCGGAGGTTCGCGAGAGATCACCGAGAAGTCTCAGCTACTCATTAAAGTCATCACAAGTTCGGGAGCATGCTTGGACCCCGTCGAAGGAAGTTCGGGTTTGAAAAAGCTTCCCGGAACAAGACTTGACGTCATGTTGGTTATTAAATTGCTTAGGATGTGTTTTGTTATGTAGTTCACTTGTAATTAGGATTAGGATTAAGAAGATAATCCTATATCCTGGTTAGGGGCCAAATGGGGCCAAAATCAGATTTGGTTTGGGCTAAAAAGAAAGCCAAACCAAGTGAACAGAGAGAGCCAGGTGGTGGTTGGTTTGGTTGAGATACCACCACCAAAGACACCGAAAAGGCGGTGACACCTCTGAGCTAGGTGGTGGCACCAGACCAACGCCATGGTGGTGGCACGCTTGGTTGGCGGTGGCACTTGGCCAAAGATCGGGAACCCAAAGAGGATTTGAATTTTGGAGCCCAAATTTTGGAGCCCAAATTTGAATCCTCTTGAGGCCTATAAATACCCCTCAAATCTCAGCTGAGAACACAACCTTTTGAGCAGCAAGAGTTTGAGAGAAAAATCTTAGAAAAGTGTTAGCTTTCTTTCTTTTCAATTTGCTAGTGTTCACCTCATCTCTTCTCGAAAATCTGTAAGAGAGTGAACTGCTTGTAAAGAGTTGTAAGAGGGTATTTACCCTTCCATTTCAAGAAGCTTGCTAGTGGAAGGTGGGAGCCTCATCGAGAAGGGCCCTGCAAGTGGAGTAGGTCATTTGACCCGAACCACTCTAAAATCGGCGTGATCTGTGGTTTTGCGTTTTCATTACTGTTATTTATAATCTTCTTACATGCTCTGGTTCCTTATTACTTTTGCTGCGCATATTTAAGAATACGCTTTCAAGATTAAATTTGTTAAGTTCCGCTCTCTTCATACGAAAGATTTTTTATAAAACCGAAGTTTTTATCCGTTGCACTAATTCACCCCCCCCTCTTAGTGCTGCTCCGATCCTAACAGAGTTCTCGACTCCAATCACAGGTAGCCCTTTCCTACTCGAGCCCTCTCACCCTGCCTAGTGCTAGGTCAGCTCTGAATTTCATATCAAATAGATAGATGGTGAAGTGGGATTCCAAACATAATATGGTCCATCCATTTCTGAATGACCACCAAACATAATCTAGAGCATCGCGGGCTCTAAGCACATACCCTTTACCATTTCTGGCAAAGGTCCAAATAATCCCACAAACACCAGAGTACAAAAGGGTATTGTGAACAATAAATTGGGACATATTAGAAGTACATGCGGAACAACGAAATGTACATGTGCCTTTATGAGTCAATACGATGCAAACATGAAGTTTACATAACAGATTTAGATATCCAAATACATGTAGGACAAGAGCATACAAGAATTCAAAACAGTAATATAAAGCTCAAACGAATAAGAAAGCTAAAGGGTATCAATTTCCAAAGAAATGATACTAGAATATGCGAAATCGACCAAAGCTCGATTTCTGGCATAATTCAAGAGGCACATTGAACAAATGATTCAAACTATCGATCGTGCTCCAATTTACTTAAAAATATTTCATTGAAAAGATATTTCAATCTACATTAAGATAAAATAAGCTTCATATGAATTGAACTGTCCGACAGAGAGTTACAAATAATTTGATAAACAAGGGTCGGAGAACAAAATATCTGTTTGGCAGAATTGATAAGGTCAGATTCAATAGATAACTGGGCAGGTATTTGGACTCCAAATCTTTCAATCCATATATCAAAAGAAAGATCTATGAGTCTAGTTTCCAATGAAATCAGTTTTGAACAAATCGGAGTTTCCAACAAAGACTTATAGGCAGCTCGGTATCAAAAGGTCAGAATTTCAGAAGTTGCATAGATTCAAATCGTTACGTCTAAACAGGAGATATATCAAATTCTAAGTAGAAATCTTTCAGATTATTTAGAATCAATATAAGAACATAGACTAATATTTCTATAGGATGGGGTTAGAACACTTGCAATAGGAAGATCATAATACTTGCAATAAGAAAAATTAGAACAATTATAGGAGAAACGATCGGGAAACTTGTTTTTCGAAGATTTTGATCCGAAGATCCAAAGAATATGTCAGCCTAAATCCTTCTACTTTTCCTCCACAACTGCAGCTCATGCAAAACATAGAGGCATAGTCACCTGCTCTCTCTTACTCTCATTCCTTCATTTTCTTTTTCAAACGCAGCTGTCGTCGTCATTACCGTTGTCACTACCACAGTCATAGCCACGACCGTAGCTGTTGTCACAACCGCAGCCCCTTCCACTGTACTACTTCCTTCCTCCTTTCTCTCGTTCCTATTTTTTTCTTTCCCAAACATTGCTGCCGTACCGCAGCCGCAACCTCTTCTTCTTTCACTGCTCTGCTTCTCTCCTTCTCTTCCGGTTGCAGCTGCCTCCCCTTATCCTCTTCCTCTCTTCTTCCCTTTTCCTTTCTCTTCTTTCCCAGCTGCACTGCTGCCGTCGCAGCCTCAGCCACGGCTGCAGCCTCTTCTTCCTCCCCTGCTCATCTTCCTCTCCTTCTTCTCTTCCAACTGCAGCTGCCATCGTCGCAGCCGCACCCCCTTCTTCCCTTCCTCTTCCTCTTCCTCTCCTGCACAGCCGCAACCGCAGCTACTTCTTTCCCTTCTCCTCTTCCTTCTCCTTCCTTTCTTCTTCTTCTCTTCTTCTCCTTCCTCCCTTTCTTCTCCCTGACGAACAGCACCTCCTCTCCTCTGTTTCCTCCTGCAGGAAACAGAGGTGCCGCCTCTTCACCCGCTTCTACTTCTTCTCTTCCTCTTCTTCTTCTTCTTCTTCTTCTCCTTCTTCTCCTCTTCTTCCCTTCTCCTACCCGACGCCCCACACCTTCTCACTGCAGCCCATGCCGCAGCCATCCTTCTTTTTTTTCCTTTTTCTCTTCTTCTTTTTCCTCTTCTTCTTCTTCTACTCCCCAACGCCCCACACCTCGGCTCCTCTGTTTCCGCCTGCAGGAAACAGAGGTGCTGCAGCCCTAGCTGCTGCCACCTCTCGCTCCTCTCCCACTTCCCTCTCTTTTTCTTCTTCTTCTATTCTTCTCTTCTCCCTCTTCTTCCTCCTCTATTCTTTTCCCTCTACTTCCTTTCTCCTCCCCAACGCCCCACAGCTCCTCGCTGCAGCCCTTGCCGCAGCCACCTCATCTTTTCTTCTTCTTCTTCTTCTTCTTCTTCTTCTTCTTCTTCTTCTTCTCATCTTCCCTTCTCCTCCCCGACGCCCCACACAAGAACTCCTCTGTTTCCTCCTACACAAAACAGAGGTGCTGCAGCCCTAGCTGCTGCAGTTATCTCTCTTTCCTCTCCCTCTTCCCTCTTTTTTTCTTCTTCTTTTCTTCTCTTCTCCCTCTTCGCCCCCACCACTCTTCGCTCTGTTTCACCATAAGTAAAGAGCGTGAGAGGCGGTGGGATAAAACCGAAATTTCAGTTTTCTTTTTTTTTATAACTTAATTGTTTAGTCCTTGAAATTTTTTATATTTACATATAGGTCATCTGATTTATAAATAAATCTTTATTAATAATTTTCAAAAGTGAGGGATATTACAGGTACTCCTGAATAGTAGAGGTTTGTCGGATCTTTGCTAGTTGTCCGTCAATATTCTCGTAATCGATTGGTTTGAAGTAGATCAACAGTCATTCTTTGAATTATCGCCACGAAAGGACTCCATAAGTATGTTCAAATCAGTCAAACCATTGTATAGCATCCCCTTCAAGATGTATAGCTGCAATTTTCACCATAGATGTATCTACGGTTTTATGGTACCGAAAATATCGCTCCGCGCACGAGATCCAACCAATCGGGTCTTTCTTCCCATCTAGGGAAGTCCACTCTCATGCATGGATAGTTGGGATTGGTCATAGAGCTTCCCTTCTCTTGGAAGTCATATCTTTGGGCTTGGTGCGATTGGGCAAAGCTCTCTCCTTGATGTGATTTCTTCGGGCTTAGTGGTCGGCCCAATTTGAGTTCGGTAAAGAGCATTCAAATCTTATCCTCCATTCGCGCCTCGAAGGCTTCGAATTTAGCATTGATTACCTCCTCAGATGCCATAGTATATGCCGCCAAATCTGTGATGATAAGATATCTCTTTTGTTGTCGGGTTAAAGGCATGTATTGGTTGAGACAGGTGATGGTCGAAAGGGTTGATAGATTGGTGCATGTAGGCTACGGTTTAGGCTTGTTTTGTGGCTATTTTGGGTGCAGTTTGAGGGTGTGGTTTGGTGGAGTTTTAGGGCTATAGATGAAAGTTTTGGATCTGTGGTAGATGGTAGCAAAGGTTTGATAGAAATCAGTGGAAGTTGCAGCAAGTATGTGCTGTCTTGTAAGAGTAGAATTATCGTCAAAGAAACAATGGTTTCTCGACGTAATTTCCATCAAAAACTTGAGAGAATTAAGGAGGGAATTGATAGTAAAATCATAGTTTATATGACAGCAAGGATATCTAATTTAATAAAGAAAATGTATGTAGTATAACAGCAAGGAAATTGGTGCAAGTTGCGATTACAGAATTCTCGTCGATAAATTTCAGCGGGATACGACGAAAATTTGCAATAACACAAAATCATTTTTAGAGATGAATTTCTTAATAGATCAATCTTAGATAGAAGCCAAGATGATCTATGAAGTGTATAAGAAATTTCATTTAAAAAAGTTTGCAAATAGATGGGTTAAGGCAACAATATGCGGCTAAAATTTTCTGCAGCATAGATTTTTAGGTATAGCAGATTGGATATAAAAGATCAGTGGTTTATTTTGAGAATTTTTTGATGAAACCAAAGGAAAATCCACCGTTAGGAAGTGTCCAAGTTATCATAAAAATTTGGTAGAGATTTGGATAGAAAAAACATAGTATCAAGATCAAACAAACAGTGCTATGCGGCTGAAATTTTACAGTGCAGATTTTCAAGTATAGCAGATTAGATGTAAAATATCAATAGTTTATATTGAGAATTTTTTGACAAAACCAAAGGAAATCTACTATTAGGAAATGTCAAAGATGTCATAAAAATTTCGTAGAGATTTGGATAGAAAAAACATAGTAGCAAGATCAAACAGACGGTATTATACGGTTGGAATTCTGCAATGTATCTTTCGTCATAGAGATGAAAACTTTATGACGAAATGTTTATGCAGCAATATAGGAATAATTATTTTGGGATTTTCAAATAAGGATAACTAAATTGCAGCAGTAGTAAGGTAAAAAACCAGAACCTGTTGTAATTCATGGGGAGATCAAAGGATGATTCGTGGTGGTAGAGATGATGGCTGAATTTGGCAACGATCTCTTAAGCAATTGTGGAAATTGCTTTGGGCGGTTGTGGAGGGTTGATGGATAGCTATGGAAAGGCAGCGAGACGCCAAGAACGCTGCTCTGATACTAGGTGTTAGAACCCTTGTAGATTCTAAACTTAGGGTTGATCTATTTAGGGGATCGGCTTCCTTGGAACTCTATAGGGGTTCCTCCCTCCAAGTTACTGCTCAAAAGCTGTAGAAAAGATTCATCTATTGCTTATCAAAAGAGGAGGAATATATGACTATTTATAGGGTTTCTAAACCCTAACTCCTACTTCTAACCAACTCCTAATAGGACTTCTACTCAAGACTTCTATTACTTTACAACTCCTAATTCATCTCTAAGAAACAACCTCCTAACCCTAGCCGGGCTCTTCACCTCTTTAATAGGGGTCAGCTTAGGTAGGTTTTACATGAATGTCCATCTCAATTAGGACTCTCCTAGCTAGAGTCCTAACACTCATCTATCTAATATCCTAAATACCATATATCGAGCATGGTGTTGTCAGACCCATACGGTTTCTACTCGAGTCTCGCTCTAATCGGATTCTTCCGAAGAACTCTTTCTCTCTCAACCCGAATGACCCTAGCCAGGGATTTCTATGAGCAAGAACACATGGGATATTCCTCTTATGACGTCGAGAGTGGATGTTCCTCTATCAATACTCAATAGCCCTCGTAAGGTCGACTACCACTCCCAATGACCAGCTATACTAGATCTAGGACAGCCAAACCTATAAGTCTGGTATCAAAGAGTGGAGCACTCATATAGAACATCCTTGGTGTCTCAAGTCTAAGGACCAGATACACCACTAGGATTACGGAATCGCTGTCTGACAATAAGACATCATCAACCATCTAGCATTCCGTAAGCAGATCAATCAGTGAACTCATTGTCCAATGAGCACCTGTACTGTATCCCTAGTGTCCCTACACGAGCAGCTATGAGACCAACTGCATCCATCATATGGAAGGGTATACAACACACTAGTCTATCCGGTTATCACGATGTCTCTCTCGAGTAACCTATGACCGGGATTATTTAGGATCTGTGTTTAAAGGTGAATCGATCTCAATATCGTGATCTTATCATGATCCGATTCTCATTGCACAAATCCAAGAACATTACAATATATATATGCATATATGCAATAGTTATAAAGTGATATATGTTGAATCTCGGATTTTGATGATGAAGTCAATTATCATTTGTTGTCTAATCTATGTGTTGAGATAAGTGTGCAGGATTAACTACGATGAAAGTTAGACATGCAACAGGAGTTGCGCCGGAGTCAAGACAATAATCACGTTGGGAGTTCGAGAGTTCGACGGAAGTTCGGACAGTCGTCGGAGGTTCTGCGGGAACAAATTCGAGAAGTCCATAAGCTTGCCAAAAGAAGCTCGTCGGAACTCGCCCAGTGGTTCATCGCAAGTCCAAGAGTTTGCCGGAAGTCCGCAGGAGCATCACCGAGGGTTCATCGGTTGATCGACGGAAGTTCGCCAGAAACTTGCCAGAAGAAGCGATTGACGCACAGGAGCAAGCTGCAGTAAATGTCTAAGGAATAATCGTAGTTAGCACATTGATTAAGTTGGAAATGGGAGATGATCCCATTAAATTAATCTTGGGGCAATTGGGCCCCTGAAAAACCCAAGTTGGGCCGAATGGATCTACCCATTCGGACCATGATTGCATTGGGCGGTGCAACCGCCCAAGCCAGGAGGTAGCACCGCCTGGGCTAAGTCTCCAAGGGAGACAAGGTGGTGCAACCGCCCCAGCCAGGAGGTGCAACTGCCTGGGCTCAGTCTCCGAGCGAGATTGGGCGGTGCAACCTCCCCTGACAGAGAGGTAGCACCGCCTGAGCTCGGTCTTCGAGCTCTGGCAGGCGGTACAACCGCCCCAGTCAAGAGGTGCAACCGCCTGAGCTCGGTCTTCGAGCTCTGGCAAGCGGTGCAACCGCCCCTGACTGAGGTGGCACCGCCCAGAGGCTCAGTCTTCGAGCTCTGCCAGGCGGTGCAACCGCCCTAGTCAGGAGGTGCAACCGCCTGATCCCGGAATTCTGGGAATTGACGGTTTTGAGCTCCAAATTTGAACTGGGTTGGGGCCTATAAATACCCCACCCATTCAGCACTGAAAGAGAACAGACTTACACTCGAAATCTTGATCTTTTTCTGTGATTCTTAGAGCTCAAAATTATTGTTAAGGCCAAAAGTTCTCCTCCCTCTGTTCTTCAAGTTTTGAGTTGTAAAGAGAGGAGAGAAAATTTCTGTAAGGGTTGTCTCCTAAGCCCGTCAAAAGGAGTGAAACTGTAAAAGGGTGGTTGGCCTTCGCCTATTGAAGGAAGGCCTCTAGTTGACGTCAGTGACCTCGTCGGTGGAGGAAGCCAAAAGTGGAGTAGGTCAAGATTGACCGAACCACTCTAAATCTCGGTTTGCATTTACTTTGAGCAAATTATATTTACTGCAAACCTCCTATGAAGCTTACTGCTTTCTGTACATATACGATCGGGTTTCAAGCTTTGCACTTTCCGAATCAGCGTTTAGACGTAAATCTGCTTTTTTGTACGATCATCATATTTCAAATTATGTTTACGTTTTGATTTTTACCTTAACTGCAAACTGCCTTTATACCCTTGCTTAAACAGCATCTCGCCTAATCAAGTGATTTACGAATCAGCATTTAGATGTAAATCAGTTTCTTCATACAAACGTCGTATTTCAATTTGCACTTATATTCTGGTTTTCATCATAACTGCAAACTACCTTCATAGATTAACTTTAACATCATCTTGCTTGATCTTAAGTTAAATTAATCTTAGAATCGGCTTTCAAGCAGAAATCATTTTTATCATTCGAACGCAGTTTCGTTTTAATCGCAGAAAATTTTCCATTTGCACTAATTCCCCCCCCCCTCTTAGTGCTCTTGATCCTAACAATTGGTATCAGAGCGGGGTTAACTCTCCAACGGATTAAAACCCAAGAAAGATGGCATACGCCGGAAACCAAGAGGGCCATTCTATTACACGTCCACCCATGTTCAGTGGGACGGACTATACCTATTGGAAGACCCGAATGAGGATCTTTCTTATTTCTATGGATTTTTAACTTTGGAATCTTGTCGAAAATGGATTTTTGAAGTCTTCTCTTCCAATAATCGATTGGAATGAATTGGAGAAGAAGGCTTTCGCTCTTAATGCAAAGGCTATGAATGCCTTATTTTGTGCACTTGATAAAAACAAGTTTAACCGTGTTTCAACTTGTGAAACCACATTTGATATTTGGCACACACTCGAAGTGACTCACGAAGGCACAAGTAGAGTGAAAGAGTCAAAAATCAATCTTCTGTTACATTCTTTCGAACTTTTCCAGATGAAACCGAGTGAAACCATTGGCGACATGTTTACCCGTTTCACGGATGTCGTCAACGGTCTAAAAGGACTCGGAAAAAGTTTTTCGGATTTTGAGCTCGTAAATAAGATTCTTAGATCCCTTCCTAAGAGTTGGGATCCTAAAGTCACTGCTATTCAACAGGCAAAAGATCTGCGCAACTTCCCTCTTGAAGAACTAATCGGGTCATTAATGACCTACAAGATGACTTGTAAAGCTCATGAAGAGCAAGAAGACATCCTTACAAAGAACAAGAAGGATATGACACTTAAAACTTCAGAAGGCCACTTGAGAGAAAACTCAAGTGATGAGGACTGTGATGATGACTTAGCACTTCTAACAAGAAAATTTAAAAAATTCTTTAAAAGAAACAAGTTTAAGAATGACGCAAAAAATAAACTTGAACCCAAGAAGGACCAAGTTATTTGCTATGAGTGCAAAAAGCCAGGACACTACAAGAGTGATTGTCCCCAAGCCAAGAAGAGAACATCAAAGAAGAAGGCACTCAAAGCAACATGGGATGATTCGAGTGCATCCGAAGAAGAAGAGGAGTCCAACACCGAGCAAGTTGCTCATTACGCCTTAATGGCCATCGGAGATGAGGTAACAAATTTAATTGATGTAGATTTACCTTATCATGAATTATTAAATGCTTTCCATGAATTATTTGATGAATGTAAGACAATTAGTAGAAAATACAAATTGCTAAAAAAGGAGCATGATAGTCTTATTTGTAATTTTGATAAGTTAAAAGCTGAACATCATGATAGTTTAAGCTCATGCATAAAATGCCATGATCTAGAAACTCTCCAAAAGGAAAACTTGCTACTTAAGGACACCTTGAAGAAATTCGAGGTTTGTAGCAAGTCATTAAACATAATCCTTACAAACAAGGGTCACGTTCCCAAAAGAAGTGAAATTGGATTTGTGAGAAATCCTCACCAAAATCCAACCACCTTCATAAAAGGCCCCATCTTACATGTTCAACATCAAAACAAATGCAACTTTTGTTGCAAATTTGGACACAAGATGCATTATTGTCCATTCAAGAAAATTAGTCCAAACAAATTGATTTGGGTTCCTAAAGGAACCATGATAAATTCTATGCAACATGATAGACAATGTAGATCTATTTGTGAGGCACCCAAAAGCAAATGGGTACCTAAAAATCATCCCTTCCTGTAAAAACATTAAAAAAATAAAAAAAATTTAGGCTGGAGCAAGAAATAATATTCTTCTCCTTGATTCTCGATAGTCATGACCCAAGATCCAAAAAGGAACTCGCAATGCTCTCTAGCCTAAATAACAGATGGAGATTATAAATTTAAAATCACAAATGCGATTTAGACTTTTCAGAATTAGAAATGTATGATTCCCAAATTCACATATCCTCTGAATTTTTGAACCCATCAATTTCATCCATTCATAACCTTCGAATCCAACTCTGTATCATGAAGTAACTAAGTCTGTCATGAACTTGCAAGGCGTACCAACTTAAACAAACTATCACAAACATGTGTACGACATTGAGAGTATGCACGTTAAAAGATCTATCTTGATCGTGCAAAAGTCCTTGCCTTAAAATGAAAACTCTTACGTAATTACGTAAGTAAAGTTGATTGCTCTGAATGAAAATTCTTCTCAAGACAAAAAACTCTCAGATCATATCACACTGATCAGAACAAGTGCTCACTGCTTGCAGGCGGTGGCACTGCCCCAGCTGGAGGTAGCACCTCCAGCTGTCACGTGTTGCAAGCGGTTGCACCGCTCCAGCCAGAGGTGCAACCGCCCGCAACTCTGCCCTTTTTAACCCAAGCTAGGGCCAGCGGTGAAACCGACCCCAACTCACTCCCTTCCCTCCTCTACTCTTCCAAGCCTCCTCCATCCCCATTTCACCCCTCTTAGCATCCCAAATACCCCTCATTTCGAAGCAAAACATCAACAATCCTTCCCTCTCTTGAAGATCTCACTAAGGTACTCTCTAAGAAGCCCTTAAACTCTATTTTTTTCTTTTCATTTACTCTTGCTCATCACTATTCTTCTAAACATCAGTAGTTATGGGATCTAGAAGATCCTCAAGGGACAAAGGAAAGAGGAGATTAGTAGAAGATTTTGATCTCACCCTTTTCGATTCAAAAAACCATGCTGAAAAATTTTCCTCTTTCGAACTTAGGAGTGTCAATAAGGGAAAATACGTAGATCTAAATGAACTAAGAGACTTAGGGACAATCCAATGGTTTGCAAACTTAGATCTACTTCTAATTTTGCAAATTAACGAACCCATCTATCCAAGACTTGTTAGATTGTTTTACAACAACATACAAATAGATGAAGAAAAAAGAATGTCCACCTATCTTTTAGGACAACACATCTCAATTACGAATAGATTCATTTGTGACATGATAGGCATTCCCATGAAAAGTATAGGACTTTACTTTAGAGGATCATGGGATGATGAAACTGTTGGAACAACATATATTGAAGCCTTAGGAACAATTTTTGTCAATCCCAACTTAGCATTTGTTCCTAAAAGTTGTGAATATCTACTGCTACTTCATCATATCCTTACTAGCATCATTCTCCCTAAACAATACCATCATGATGAAGTAAGTCAATTAGAATTAGGAACTATGTATTTGATCATGAAAGGACATGACATCTGTCTTGGTTATCTTATCCAACAAAACATGTTAGAATTATCTAAGAAAGACATGATGCTCCCATATGGTGGTATAATCACTAGAACAATGAAAGCCTACGATATTCTAATACCACCGGAAGAAGAAGTAATAAAAATAGATAGATTTAGCATAATAAATAAGAATCTACTTCACCGATTAAGATGTTTTTATAGAAACGGTAACTGGGTTAGAATGCCAAGAAGAACCGATCCCCCTCAACCTAAACCAGAACCGGAAACACTAGTATTTAGGGGTACCCAATCTCCTCCGATCTGTCCCTTTGAGGAAACATATCCATTTGAGCAAACTCATACATTATCTGTCGAAAATATTGGGATTCGGATGGACCGATTCGAACAAAGACAAGAACGGCTTGAACAACGACAAGATCAAATCCTATCTGAGCTGCAGCAAATTCATCGTTAATTTGATTCCTTGTTTAGGCATTTTAATTTTTCACCTCATGAATGAGCTTGTATGAACACAATCATCTGTTGTTATTGTAAACTCCTTATGTTACTCACCATGATGTACCTTGACTTGATCCTTGATATGGTTACCTGATATATTTTGAGCATATGTAGAGTTGTAAACATCTATCGTGGTAAAATATATGTCTTGTGCCTTGTGGTAAATATAAACTAAATGGTTATCTCGGATTTTATATTAAAACTAAAGCTTTGAAAACCTTGTGCTTTGATTTCCATGATAAATACAGTTTGAAAAAATGATATACCAATACAGTTGATAAGTCATTGCCATTGATGTGTCCGAATGGATAAACTAGTTAAAATTATTTTTCGGACTTTATTGAATGATCAAATCACTTGATTGCCATTACATAACATGTGTTGAAATGTTTTGTCTTCATGATTGTATTTGAAAATCTGTAGCATAGTCTTGTCCGAATGCATGAAAGAGTTCATCTCATTTTCAGATTCGCTTAACAGTTGGAATGCTAAAAATCAAATTTTCTCATACACTCTTATGAAAAATATTTTTCTGAAATGGATTTGATGAAATGATTCCTGCTTATGAATTCCATCTTGAAATATGGATGATAGTATTTTTACTTGCAAAAAGCTGTTTCAAACACATATCTTGACTCAAAGTAAACTCACAAATAGTTGGAATCACAAATGGCTTTCCTCCTTCATGCATAAAGGATTATAACAAAAAAAAAAAAAGGAAGTATTAAAAGCAATCTACGTATCATGCCTTCCTTTATATGATTGATAACTTGCTTATATTGTTTTCCTGGTATCACAACTACCATGCTTTTTGTTGATGACAAAGGGGGAGAAATATATGAATTGATGCTATAAACACTGATGCTATGATTATGCCATGCTTGCATCGCCAAGTGATATATGAACAGATGCTATAATTTGCGTTATGCCTTGAGTTGATATCTTATCATGTGAAGAAATATAACACTTGCTAAGATATCTGAAATGTGTACATCATGTAATGATATCAAAATCTTACTTCACAGCTTTACATGTTGATATCTTATAGTATGATGAATTGTTACTATTACCATCATTCAAACTTGTAATGTAAAATCTGAAAATGAATGTCAAGCCTTGACGTCATCTTCAGAGAGATACATCATGATGAGAATCATGATGGGAGTATTGATAAGTTCAAATGATTTAACTTATCAATATGTCGCTTGAATTCTTAGGTCTTGAATTCAAGAATGACTTATCTCAAGTATGGCATATAGACAGGGGGAGTTAAGGTTAACTCCATTATCAATTGATTGTCATCATAAAAAAGGGGAAGATTGTTGAATCTCAGATTTTGATAATGAAGTCAATTGTCATTTGTTGTCTAATCTATGTGTTGAGATAAGTGTGCAGGATTAACTACGATGAAAGTTAGACATGCAGCAAGAGTTGCGCCGGAGTCAAGACAATGATCACGTTGGGAGTTCAAGAGTTCGACGGAAGTTCGGACAGTCGTCGGAGGTTCTGCGGGAACAAATCCGAGAAGTCCATAAGCT
The DNA here is from genome assembly GCA_900464855.2 of Musa schizocarpa. NCBI lineage: Eukaryota > Viridiplantae > Streptophyta > Magnoliopsida > Zingiberales > Musaceae > Musa > Musa schizocarpa. The sequence goes on along the minus strand of LS990922.1, from coordinate 22,072,742 downwards.
TGCCAAAAGAAGCTCGTCGGAACTCGCCAAGTGGTTCGTCGCAAGTCCAGGAGTTTGCCGGAAGTCCGCAGGAGCATCACCGAGGGTTCATCGGTTAATCGACGGAAGTTCGCCGGAAACTCGCCGGAAGAAGCGACTGACGCACAGGAGCAAGCTGTAGTAAATGTCTAAGGAATAATCGTAGTTAGCATATTGATTAAGTTGGAAATGGGAGGTGATCCCATTAGCTTAATCTTGGGGCGATTGGGCCCCTGAAAAACCCAACTTGGGCCGAATGGATCTACCAATTCGGACCCTGATTGCACTGGGCGGTGCAACCGCCCAAGCCAGGAGGTAGCACCGCCTGGGCTAAGTCTCCCAGGGAGACTGGGCAGTGCAACCGCCCCAGCCAGGAGGTGCAACCACCTAGGCTCAGTCTCCGAGCGAGACTGGGCGGTGCAACCTCCCCTGATAGAGAGGTAGCACCGCTTGAGCTCGATCTTCGAGCTCTGGCAGGCAGTGCAACTGCCCCAATCAAGAGGTGCAACTGCCTGAGCTCGGTCTTCGAGCTCTGGCAGGCGGTACAACCGCCCCTGACAGAGGTGGGACCGCCCAAAGGCTCAGTCTTCCAGCTCTGCCAGGCGGTGCAACCGCCCCAGTCAGGAGGTGCAACCGCCTGACCCCGGAATTCCGGGAATTGACGATTTTGAGCTCCAAATTTGAACTGGGATGGGGCCTATAAATACCCCACCCATTCAGCACTGAAAGAGAATAGACTTACACACGAAATCTTGATCTTTTTATGTGATTCTTAGAGCTTAAAATTGTTGTTAAGGCCAAAAGTTCTCCTCCCTCTGTTCTTCAAGTTTTGAGTTGTAAAGAGAGGAGAGAAAATTTCTGTAAGGGTTGTCTACTAAGCCCGTCAAAAGGAGTGAAACTATAAAAGGGTGGTTGGCCTTCGCCTATTGAAGGAAGGCCTCTAGTTGACGTCGGTGACCTCGTCGGTGGAGGAAGCCAAAAGTGGAGTAGGTCAAGATTGACCGAACCACTCTAAATCTCGATTTGCATTTACTTTGAGCAAATTATCTTTACTATAAACCTCCTCTGAAGCTTACTGCTTTCTGCGCATATACGATCGGGTTTCAAGCTTTGCACTTTCCGAATCAGCATTTAGACGTAAATCTACTTTTTCGTACGATCATCGTATTTCAGATTACGTTTACATTTTAATTTTTACCATAACTGCAAACTGCCTTTATACCCTTGCTTAAACAGCATCTCGCCTAATCAAGTGATTTACGAATCAGCATTTAGACGTAAATCAGTTTCTTCATACAAACGTCGTATTTCAGTTTGCTCTTATATTCTGGTTTTCATCATAACTGCAAACTGCCTTCATAGATTGACTTTAACATCATTTTGCTTGATCTTAAGTTAAAGTAATCTTAGAATCGACTTTCAAGCAGAAATTGTTTTTATCGTTCGAACGCAGTTTCGTTTTTATCGCAGAAAGTTTTCCGCTGCACTAATTCCCCCCCTCTTAGTGCTCTTGATCCTAACAATATATGCCAAAATATAATAAGCAAAAAGATTTTGTATCAAGTCACACGTGCCATCACTCACGTGATTGGCTTGTTGGGCACCTATGACTAGCAATCTCTCACTTGACCTAAAGCCAATCACCTATGTGTCTGATCCCCATCAGACCCCTGTGACGCTCAAAGATAATCTGAGACAATGGCTTTGTTAGTGGATCTGCAATGTTATCTTCGGATGGAACATTTTCCACTACTACATCTCCTCGGGTTACGATCTCTTTGATAAGCTAGAACCTCCTCAGAATACTTCTGATGAGACCCGGGTTCCCTTATTTGAGTAATCGCCCTATAGTTGTCATAATATAAGGAGATCAACTCCTCGCTACCCGGCACGACTCCCAAATCTGTCATGAACTTCTTCACCCAGACTCCCTCCTTTGCTGAATCTGATGCAGCAATATACTCCGCCTCTATGGTCGAGTCAGCAGTAGTATCTTGCTTGGAACTCTTCCAGCACACTGCTCCTCCATTCGAGGTGTACACATACCCTAAATTCACCTTGCTTTCATCGACATCAGACTAAAATCTTGAGTCTGTGTAGCCTTCAACCTTAAGGCTACTACCTCCATATACTAGTAAAAGATCCTTAGTCCTTCTCAAGTACTTAAGGATATACTTTACTGCTTTCCAATGCTCCAAGCCTGAATCCACCTGATACCTGCTCGTGACACTCAGAGCATGCACTATATCAAGCCTAGTACATAGCATGACATACATGATAGACCCTATTGCTGAAGCATAAGGTATCATATCCATGTTTGCCCTTTCTTCTGGAGTCTTTGGGGACATACTCGTAGAAAGCGACATCCCATGTCTCATCGGTATGAGACATCTCTTGAAATTTTTCATGCCAAACCATTTGACAATAGTTTCTATGTACTTGGACTAGGACAAGCCAAACATCCTCTTGGATCTATCTCTATAGATTCTAATACCCAAGGTATAGGATGCTTCCCCTAAGTCTTTCATGGAGAAGTGTCTAGATAACCAAGCATTTACTGTGAATAGCATTCCTACGTCATTCCCAATGATCAGGATGTCATCCACATATAACACCAAAAAGGTGATAGCACTCCCACTTACCTTCCTGTACACACAAGGCTCATCTTCGTTTTTAACGAAGTCATAAGATATGATTGCCTCATCAAATCTTATGTTCTAACTTCGGGAAGCTTGCTTTAGTCCATAAATGGATCTAAGCAACCTACACACCTTATCTGAGCAGTTCTTGGACACGAATCCCTTAGGTTGCATCATATACACCTCCTCTTTGAGGTTCCCATTGAGGAATGCAGTTTTCACATCTATCTGCCATATCTCATAATCATAGTGTGCTGCAATAGCCAATAGAATTCTGATGGAATTTAGCATTGCTACGGGTGAGAAGGTTTTGTCGTAGTCAACACCTTGCCTTTGACGATACCCCTTAGCCACTAGCTTTGCTTTATAGGTCTCTACCTTTCCATCTACTCCGATCTTTTTCTTAAAGATCCACTTGCAACCGATGGGTACAATACCTTCGGGCATATCAACTAGGTTCCAAACCATGTTGGAGTACATAGAATCCATCTCAGAATTCATGGCTTCTTGCCACTTCCCAAAGTCTATATTCATAATAGCCTCCTCGTAGGTCTGAGGATCAATATCCTCAACATCCTCTCCTCTAATATGTGTCACATATCTCTCAGGAGGATGGGATACTCTATCAGACATACGTAAAGTTGAAACTTATGTATTAGGTACCTGAACAGACTCGGGTTGTAGAGTGGTGCTTGAGCTTGGTTCTCCAACCTCGCTCAACTCTATCATGCTCCCACTATCTCTGCCAAGAATGTGTTATTTCTCAAGGAACACTGCTCTCTTAGCTACAAAGACCTTTTGGTCCTCGAGATGATAGAAATAATACCCTTAAGTTTCCTTGGGGTATCCCACAAATTTGCATCGCTCTATCCTCGATTCTAACTTATTGGGGTTGTGTCTTTTAACGTGGGCAAGGCAGCCCCAAATCTTAACAACTTTAAGATCAGACTTCTTCCCTTTCCATATCTCATATGGTGTAGACACTACCGACTTAGTTGGAACTTTGTTCAGAAGGTAAGCTGTGGTCTTTAGGGCATATCCCTAGAATAAGATGCGTAGGTTAGCGAAACTCATCATGGACCGTACCATATCTAATAGCGTACGATTCCTTCTTCCAAAGACACCATTGAGCTGAGGTGTATAAGGAGGTGTCCATTGGGATAATATCCCATGGTCCTTGAGGAACTGAGTAAACTCTATAGTTAAGTACTCACCTCCTCGATCTAATCGAAGAGTGTTGATACTCTTTCCAGTCTGGTTCTCCACCTCATTCTTATACTCTCTAAATTTCTCAAAAGCCTCGGACTTGTACTTCATTAAGTACATATATCCATACCTTGAGAAATCATCAGTAAAGGTAATAAAGGAGTAACCACCAATGGCATGAGTTAACATGGGTCCACATACATCACTATATATGAGTTCCAACAACTCAGTGGCTCTCTCTCTAGTTCCACTAAATTGAGAGTTGGTTAGTTTTCCATGAAGGCAAGGCTCGTAAGTTGCATATGACATATAGTCAAATGGATCTAGATATCCATCATTTAGCAACTTTTGAATCATTCCCTCATGGATGTGACCTAACCTACAATGCCATAGGTATGCACTGTTCACCTCATCTCATTTCCTCTTAGACACTTACATTCATGATATGTTGAGTAGTGTCTAGCATAAACAAACATTTATGCAATATTCCTCTCGCCAATCTCTCCTCGGCTTTGCTAGAATTTACAATAAATTATAGATGTGATAAGCAATACTGGTATCCAATACCAATGCACTATCACAAAAATCTGACAATTGGAGATTGATCATGAATGTACCTAAAGCTTCATCAAGCTTTTGTTTCACCCTTTCTGTAAGGTACTCTTTGTAGTTCCTCTTCCAGTACCCATCTTTACCACATTGGAAGCACTGGCCTTTGTCCTTTGCTGGGTCTTTCTTAGCAACCTTTGCTTTACCTAGTCTGCCCTTGCCCTTTCCCTTCTTAAGGGACCTTTCTGCTTTCCTTTTTTTTTTTGTCTCACTAGTATAGAGAACTAGCTTATCTTTCTTAATAGTACTCTCTACCTCCCTCAACATATTGAGGAGCTTTGGGAGAGTCACCTCAAGCTTGTTCATATTAAAATTCATTATGAACTATGAAAAACGAATCTGGTAGGGACTGAAGCACAATGTCCATACACAAGTTATCCTCTAGGACCATTCCTAGACCTGTGAGTTTCTCTATCCATTCAATCATCTTTAGGACATGGTTCTAAACCGGTGTCCCCTCAGTCATCCTAGCGCAGAAGAGGCTCTTGGATATCTCATATTGCTGAGTCCTTCCCTATTCCTCAAACAATTTATGGACATATAAGAGAATGGATCTGGCATCCATCTTTTCATGTTGTCTTTATAACTCACGAGTCATAGAGCTCAACATATAGCACTGAGCAAGAGTGGAGTCATCAATGTACTTCATGTAACGAGCAATCTCATCCTCGCTTGCCCCTTCTTCGGGCGTAGGCATCACTGTATCAAGGACGTACACATTTTTCTCCGCCATGGGAATAATTCTCAATTTATGGAGCCAATCCGTATAATTTGGACCAGTGAGGCGATTGACATCAAGTATGTCACGTAAAGGATTTGAAAGCGACAATTTCTAAAAATAAAGATGCAGTAGAAATGAATAACATGTAGATTTTACAAGAAATAAACTATCAAGATATGAATTTCTATCTTAATATGCTCCCACTATTGTGCTAACGAGTCACGCGACACCCTCAACATGTGAAACGGAAGTCTTCGGTAGACTTTTAGTGGGGATCAGGATCCAATTAGCGTCTTAGTATAACCTCGAGGGACTCGACCAATCACACTAAGCCTAAAAGGTGGGCAACTCTTGCCGATCACAACTCCTTGTGATTCCCGTCCTGTTCGGCCTCCGAATCACCATGGTCTCGAGGGACTCGACCAACCATGATGCACGGTTAAGTCAACACCTTCGTTACAATATGAGTCTGATTTAATGATATACCCTTGAGGGACTCGACCAAGCATACCATGCCCTCAGGTCACCGGTGACATCTCTATGTCATAAGCAAGATAGCGAATCGCGATATAGGTGAGTCTCAAGGGACTCGACCAACTCAACCTACACTGGGAATCGATTCCTACTTATAACGATGGAAGGCCACGTGGGTCAATCTAATTGCCTCACGTTTACTAACTTAATATTATCGAGAGAGATGTTTCTATGATTTGGTCTCCTAATATGACATGTCACACATATACATATTTAATATATATCTACATCACATGCAAATATATATACATATCTAGTATGTGTATAAGCAATCACACCAGATGATCATGGACCACAACCTAATGTGATTAGGCTTGAGCTAGTAGGCCTAATCACTCACATCAAAATCTATGTGTGCAACAATGCATCTCCATGCCCTGTGATCATCCATCTCATCCTCGTTGGTTCTGTCGACATCTTGATGCATCTTCATGCATCATGATCGTCCGTCTCGTGGGTCTTGCTATCGCATCCACGCTCCCGCTGCGCCTCCTCATGTGATTACAACTTAATCATAGGCACGTAGGCCCGACAATAAACGAGAAATATAATGGAGGCTCGTAGACCTCAATAATAATAATCACAAGTACACACATCACACGGTCCATGATCATCCGTCCACACATCATACATCACATGTATAAATAATCATCATCATGTAGGACTACTAGATAATAATAAAAATAATAATCAACTAAACTTTTTAATTAATTAATATTTTCTGAAATCAGGGACATGTAGGGAATTTCTGAATTACTAAGGGTATTTTCATAATTTGGACAAAAGACAAACCAGAATTTCTCAAATTCCGAGGGCAAAACCATCTTTTGCCTAGAAAACCCTAATGCCCTACTCGCCTTTGTTGTTGCCGCCGCCGCCACCTTGCTGGCAACGGCCTGTGCGGCGGGGCGTGGGGGCGCCACCCCTATAGGTGGGCGCCACCGTGGGTTGGCGCAGCCCCCGCGAGCACTGTGCCCGCGGGTGTAGTGCCCCGTTAGGCGGCCACCCCTGCGAGGGGGGGGGGGGGTGTTTGCAGGAGGAGCAGGGTGCATAGCGTCGTTGCCCCGTGGCACTTCCTCAGCGGGTGGTCTTGGGGGCGATCGCCTCCCCGTGGTGCCTCTGCCCGTGGGTCCAGCACCTGCAAGCGTCACCCTTGCGCGTGGGCATAGTGCCCGCACGCAGGTGGCCGCCTTGCCCGTAGCCCTATTTGCCGGCGCCGTGCACCAACGACCGCGGGTGGGGCACCCGCTGTCGCCAGCCCCAAATTTTGCAAGCCCCTCTTTGCAGCTGGCCGCCGGCGACTGCTCAGTAGGCGAGCCCCTTCTCTGCCTGCCGCCGGCGGCTGCGACGACGTAGATCGAGGGCAACAACTGTTGCTACCCTTCCTTGTTTTTGCGTCAATGATTTTGACGTCAAAATTCTTCTTAAACACAACACTCTGTTCAAAACCAATCATTCGCACAAACAACTTGGCTCTGATACCACTATTGGGAAATCTAGGGGGTGACATCAGATGCGTTGCGGAAGAACAAGAAAAATAAAAGCCCTGATTCCCAAAGAGATGTTCGTCGTCGTGCGAAGATTAGTGCGCAAAATTCGCGAAACTTAAAACTACGTATATAGTAGATTGTGTTACCTAGGGAGATCGTATATCCCTGTTTCCTTGTAGATCTTTAGGAGAGGGTGAAGGAGGTCAAGCGTCCTCCTCTCTAGCGGTGATCTACACAGTAGGGCTACGACGATGCTCCTCAAAACTCCAGGCCTGCTCTAAGGTGGAGAGGGGGAGAAGAATAGGAGAGGCAAGCAAAGGCTCTAGCCTATGAGGCTCTGAATCTCTCCTATTTATAGAGATCCCCTGTCAAACCCTAATGGGTCCTCCCCTAGTGAGTATTGGATTTGCATCAAATAAAACAAGGGCTCTGTTGGATATTTCATATCTGAACCTCTACTCGTCGCAATGCCTACCTTATGTGTTTGACCCTTTAGGCCCAATATCGAGCTGGCCGTGAGTCATACCTGTCGGAACTCCTTTTAACTCAGTAAATTATTATCTCTGTAATAATTCACTTGACTCATCGACTACGGACATACTAGGCCACTACGCCATAGTCCCCAAATGATACAGGGGAATCCAATCCATTGGACCTATATGTCCTCAATTACTGTGTACCAATAGTCCCTCATCCATCTAATATCCCAGAGACCGTATATCGAGCATGGTGCTGTCAGACCCATACGGTTTCTACTCGAGTCTCGCTCTAATCGGATTCTTCCGGAGAACTCTTTCTCTCTCAACCCGAATAACCCTGGCCAGGGATTTGTTTGAGCAAGAACACATGAGATATTCCTCTCATAATGCCGAGAGTGGATAATCCTCTATCGACACTCAATAGCCCTCGTAAGGTCGACTACCACTCTCAATGACCAACTGTACTAGATCAGGGACAGCCAAACCTATATGTCTGGTATCAAAGAGTGGAGCACTCATACAGGACATCCTTGGTGTCTCAAGTCTAAGGACCAGATACACCACTAGGACTACGGAATCACTATCTGACAATAAGGCATTATCAACCATCCAGCATTCCGTAAGTGGATCAATCAGTGAACTCATTCACCAATGAGCACCTATACTGTATCCCTAGTGCCCCTACACGAGTAACTATGAGACCAACTACATCCATCATATGGATGGGTATACAGCACGCTAGTCTGTCCGGTTATCACGATGTCCCTCACGAGTAACCTATGACCAGGATTATTTAGGATCTTTGTTTAAAGGTGAATCGATCTCATTATCGTGATCTCATCACGATCCGATTCCTATTGCACAAATCCAAGAACATTATAATATATATATGCATATATGCAATAGTTATAAAATGATATATGTCAAAATATAATAAGCAAAAAGATTTTGTATCAAGTCACACGTGCCATCACTCACGTGATTGGCTTGTTGGGCACATTTGACTAGCAGGCACAATGTTCGATCCTTCGGCCTGATGCCCGAATTCATGGCATGAAGCCTTCTACCAACATGTTGACTGACCCTCCAACCCGATGTCCAATCTTCATACATGTTCAACTCCGGCCCAACATCTAATTCCTCCTACTTTAATCAATTTTCCTCTCTTGATCGAAGCTTGTCCTACATCACTCAAAACATAGATTATATCATAACATTATCAATTGGTTTCATCATCAAAATATGAGATTCAACAATCTCCCCCTTTTTTATGATGGCAACCATTTGATGACCGAGTTAACCTTAACTCCCACTATTAATATGCCATATTGATAGAACCATGAATTCAAATTGAATTCAAGTCAAAACATATTTCATCATTGCATGCATCATTAATATAAGTTGAAGTATTGCATGCATAATACCAAATCATCATGTATATTTTCAAAATATAAAATCATCATTACATGCATGATTCCAAATCATCATACATAATTTCAATTCATCATTTTAGGAATAATATGCATGATTATCATCATACCTTCTCCCCCTTTGTCATTAATAAAAAGGAGAAGTGCAACTAGCAATTTTTGAGACACAATTACAAATCATTGCATAATTTCAAGTTTTTGAAACATCATTGCATATATCATCACTTTAGAACATGCAAACTAGCAAATTTGTAAAAGTTAGCAATATTTGCTTCTCTTGATATAGTAACTTTTTGCTTCTCTTTACAATGTGCAAGCTAGCATATTTTTGCTAATTTTTTGTGATGCGCAAGCTAGCAATACTTTCTCCTTTGAGATTTGCAAGATTGCATGTTTTTGCATCTTCTTGAAATGTGTAAGCTAGCAAACTTTGCTTCTCTTTTGAGATGAGCAAGCTAGAAATTTTATCAAGTTTTACATCATGTAAGATAGTAAATAGCAAGCTAGCAAGATAGCAATGCATCATTTTAGAATATGCAAGCTAGCAAGTTTTGCCTTTCTTTGAAATGTGCAAGCTAACAAGTTTTACTTTTGCAATGTGCAAGCTAGCAAGTTTTACATCATTTTAGAATATGCAAGCTAGCAAATTTTACAATATTTTAGAACATGCAAACGAGCAATTTTATCTCCCCCTTTGTCATTGTCAAAAAGAAGGGAAGAATATAATCTTGTAATTCTTTTCCCTTTACATCAATTTTCAAACAAAGATAAATAACAAGGATAAATTTATATCAGTATTTCACTCATAAAAAATACACGATCAAGTCATGAATACCCAAAGCCCATGTATCATTTTTGACAAATTTCTTCTTTTGTAAATAGAAGGAATGATAGAAAACGATCTTGATTTAAAAAGAAGACTCAAGTCATCAAAATCAAGAAATCAAGATCATGATCCAAAAAATAAATAAGGAGTGTTTATGTATTTGGAAAATTTAATAATTTTCCAAAATTTAACATTCAAACTAGCAATTTTAGTTCTCTTAATATGCTAGCAATTTTCTTTCTCCCCTTTGTCATTGTAAACAAGGAAGAAGTAGAAGTAGAGTGGAAGAATACAATTGTACTATATATATATATATATATATATATATATATACATCAATCCTCTACTTATAACATAAGGTTTACAATTACAAATACAAAAGAATTATACATCATGCATTGAAAGATAATATCAAATATCATTTGAATACCAAAAGACATGATTCATTTTGATAAATCTTCTCTTAAATATTCAAAAAGAAATCTTAGGAGACTAAATAGTAAAAGATCTTCAAAAGAAATTTTAAATCATGAATTCCAAGAAAGATATTCTCTTTAGTAAACAATAAAAGAATTATAGGAGAACAAATAATAAATGATCTTAATTTATGCATAGGAAATCTCAAGTTGTCAAGATCATGATTCATATATCAAAACATTTCAAGTTATAATTCACAAGAAAAATCATGATTCATAAAAATTCTCCTCTTTGATAAACGATAAGAAGAAAGGAGAACTTGGTTCATGCATAAGAAATATCGAGTCATCAAGTGAAGGAATCATGATTCACGTGACAAAAAGATTGTCGATTCATGCATTTGAGTACATATTTTTTAAACTATCATTACTTCAACTCATTATGCATAATTTTAAAATATAAAACCATCAAGTATGATACAAACATTTATTTTCAAAACATTCATCATTATTTTCAACTCAGTCAATTTGTCAAGTCATCAAAATCACTTTCGAGAGATTCAAAATGACATAAATAGATTTATTAATCTCTTAGGATCTCTTGTTAAAAAATTTAATAAGTTTTTAGGGATAGAGTCATTTTCAAGAAAAATAATGCATTCCTCTATGTGATTGATTCGAAACTAGAATCATGCATTATCGTTTAAACTCGAAAAACAAAATTTATCACAAAAGTCATCGAGATCAAAAGTGTAACACATAATTCCAAAACATAAGATTGCAAATCATCATTACTTCAAATCCTCATGCATAATTAAATCATTAAGCATGGTATCAAAACTTTTAGCATTTTTGTTACGTCTTACATCATTATGCATCATCAAGCATGATTTCATTAAACATAAGACATTTTCAATCAAAATCATTTTGTTTGTTGTAGTAAGATTACTTAGTTCTAGGAGTTAACATTCAATTGTCATGCCAAAAATTTAATTATTATTATTTCAAAATCACTAGAAAGAGAAGCATGATATTTTTTTTATAATTTTTTTTATTTATTAATAACTAATTAAAAAAATAACTCATGAAAAGCATCAAGTAATTTTAAAATACAATAAAGAAAATTTGTTTGAGTTGTTTACCTCATTGTCGAGAGCAATCAAATCGAAGTTCTCTACTTCATCTTCATTGATTTGCTCCTCATCTTCGGATGCACTCGTTTCATCCCAAGTTACATTAAATACTTTCTTCTTCTTTGGCAGCTTTTTCTTTTTAAGTTTATTTTTTTTATTCTAGTTTAATAAACTTTTTAAACTTTGTTATTATGAGTTCAAGGTCATCATCACTTGAGCTTTTGCTCGAGTGGTCTTCTTTTGTTCTAAGTCCAAAATTCTTCCTGTTCTTTAGAAGGTTGTTCTTATGTTCATCAAGTTCATCATTTGCCCTGCACATTATTTCATAGGATATTAATGACCCGATAAGTTCTTTAAGTGAAAACTTGTTTAAGTCTTTAGCCTCTTGTATTGTCATTACTTTTGAATCCCGATTTTTAGGAAGAGATCGTTAAATTTTGTTTACAAGTTCAAAGTTAGAAAAACTTTTACTAAGTACTTTTAAACTATTGATGACATCCATAAAACAGGTGTACATATCAACAATAGTTTCACTTGGCTTCATACAAAATATTTCAAAATTATACATCAAAAGATTAATCTTCGAATCTCTAACTCTACTAGTGCATTCGTGTGTGATTTCAAGTGTGTACCAAATCTCATAAGCCATTTTGCAAATAGAAACTCGATTGAATTTATTTTTATCCAAAGCACAAAATAAAGCATTCATAGCTTTGGCATTCAAAGAGAAAGTATCCATCTCCAAATCATTCCAATCATTCATTGGAAGTGAAGACTTTTTAAATATGTTTTCAATAATATTCCATAAATCGATATTCAACGAAAGCAAAAATGTTGAATCTCGTATTTTGATGATGAAACCAATTGATAATTGTGTTTATGTTTTAATCTAGGTTTTGAGTGACGCAGGATGCCTCGATTAGGATGAGACAATTAAAGCAGGAAAAATCATATTGTGTCGGAGGAACATGTTAGAAGATTGGACGTTGTTGGGAAATCCTTGGGGGCGACATCATATGTGCAGTGGAAGAACAAGAAAAACAAAATCCCCGATTCCCAAAGAGATGTTCATCGTCGTGCGAAGATTGGTACGCAAAAATCCGCGAAACATGAAACTACGTATATAGTAGATTGTGTTACCTAGGGAGATCGTATATCGTTGTTTCCTTGCAGATCCTTAGGAGAGGGTGAAGGAGGTCAAGCGTCCTCCTCTCTAGCGGTGATCCACACAGCAGGGTTGCGACGACGCTCCTCAAAACTCCAGACCTACTCTGAGGTGGAGATAGAGAGGAGAATAGGAAAAGGCAAACAAAAGCTCTCTAGCCCATGGGGCTCTGAATCCCTCCTATTTATTGAGGTCCTCTGTCAAACCCTAATGGGTCCTCCCCTAGTGGGTATTGGATCTGCATTCAATAAGACAAGGGCTCCGTCGGATATCTCATATCCGAAACTCTATTCATCGCAATGCCTACCATATATGTGTGACCCTCTAGGCCCAATATCGAGCTGGCCGTGAGTCATACCTGTCAGAACTCCTTCTAACTCAGTGAATTATTATCTCTGTAATAATTCACTCGACTCATCGACTACGGACGTACTAGGCCACTACGCCGTAGTCCCCAGACGATACAGGGGAATCCAATCCATTGGACCTATCTGTCCTCAGTTACCGTGTACCTATAGTCACTCATCCATCTAATATACCAGAGACCGTATATCGAGCATGGTGTTGTCAGACCCACATGGTTTCTTCTCGAGTCTCGCTCTAATCGGATTCTCCCGGAGAACTCTTTCTCTCTCAACCCGAATGACCCTGGCCAGGGATTTGTCTGAGCAAGAACACATGGGATATTCCTCTCATGACGCCGAGAGTGGATGATCCTCTATCGACACTAAATAGCCCTCGTAAGGTCGACTACCACTCCCAATGACAAGCTATACTAGATTTGGGACAACCAAACCTATAAGTCTGGTATCAAAGAGTGAAGCACTCATATAGGACATCCTTGGTGTCTCAAGTCTAAGGACCAGATACACCACTAGGACTACAGAATCGCTGTCTAACAATAAGGCATCATCAACCATCCAGCATTCCGTAAGCGGATCAATCAGTGAACTCATTCTCCAATGAGCACCTGTACTGTATCCCTAGTGTCCCTACACAGGCAGTTATGAGACCAGCTGCATCCATCATATGGACGGGTATACAGCACACCAGTCTGTCTGGTTATCACGATATCCCTCTTGAGTAACCTATGACCGGGATTATTTAGGATATGTGTTTAAAGGTGAATCGATCTCACTATCGTGATCTCATCACGATCCGATTCCCATTGCACAAATCCAAGGACATCATAATATATGTATGCATTTCTATAAAGTGATATATGCCAAAATATAATAAGTAAAAAGATTCTATATTAAGTCACACGTGCCATCACTCATGTGATTGGCTTGCTGGGCACCTATGACTAGCAAATTCGACTTGCTATCATCGACATCAGACTGAAAACTTGAGGCAGTGTAGCCTTCAACCTTAAGGCTATTACCTCTATATACTAGTAAAAGATCCTTAGTCCTTCTCAAGTACTCAAGGATATACTTTACTGCTTTCTAGTGCTCCAAGCTTGGATCCGCCTGATACCTGCTCGTGACACTCAGAGCATGCGCTATATCAGGCCTAGTACATAGCATGGCATACATGATAGACCCTATTGCTGAGGCATAAGGTATCATATCCATGTTCGCCCTTTCTTCTGGAGTCTTTGGGGACATACTCGTAGAAAGCGATATCCCATGTCTCATTGGTATGAGACCTCTCTTGGAATTTTCCATGCCAAACCTTTTGATAATGGTTTCTATGTACCTGGATTGGGACAAGCCAAGCATCCTCTTGGATCAATCTCTATAGATTCTTATCCCCAAAATATAGGATGCTTCTCCTAAGTCCTTCATGGAGAAGTGTCTAGATAACCAAGCCTTTACTGTGGATAGCATTCCTACGTCATTCCCAATGATCAGGATGTCATCCACATATAACACCAAAAAGGTGATAGCGCTCCCACTTACCTTTCTGTATACACAAGGCTCATCTTCATTTTTAACGAAGTCATAAGATCTGATTGCCTCATCAAATCTTATGTTCCAACTTCGGGAAGCATGCTTTAATCCATAAATGGATTTAAGCAACCTACACACCTTATCTGGACAGTTCTTGGACACGTATCCCTCAGGTTGTATCATATATGCCTCCTCCTCGAGGTTCCCATTGAGGAATGCGGTTTTCACATCCATCTGCCAGATCTCATAATCATAGTGTGCTGCAATAGCCAATAGAATTCTGATGGATTTTAGCATTACTACGGGTGAGAAGGTTTCGTCATAGTCAACACCTTGCCTTTGACGATACCCCTTAGCCACTAGCCTTGCTTTATAGGTCTCTACCTTTCCATCTACTCCGATCTTTTTTCTTAAAGATCCACTTGCAACCGATGGGTACAATACCTTCGGGCGCATCAACTAGGTTCCAAACCTTATTGGAGTACATAGAATCCATCTCAGAATTCATGGCTTCTTGCCACTTCCCGGAGTCTATACTCATAATGGCCTCATCGTAGGTTTGAGGATCAATATCCTCTGCATCCTCTACTCTAATATGTCCCACATATCTCTCAGGAGGATGGGATACTCTATCAGACATGCGTAAAGTTGAAACTTGTGTATTAGGTACCTCAACAGACTCGGGCCGTAGAGTGGTGCTTGAGCTTGGTTCTCCAACCTCGCTCAATTCTATCATTCTCCCACTATCTCCGCCAAGAATGTGTTCCTTCTCAAGGAACACTGCTCTCTTAGCTACAAAGACCTTTTGGTCCTCGAGATGATAGAAATAATACCTACAAGTTTCCTTGGGGTATCCCACAAATTTGCATCGCTCTGTCCTTGATTCTAGCTTATCGGGATTGTGTCTTTTAACATGTGCAGGGCAGCCCCAAATCTTAATAACCTTATGATCAGGCTTCTTCCCTTTCCATATCTCATATGGTGTAGACACTACCAACTTAGTTGGAACTCTGTTCAGAAGGTAAGCTGCGGTTTCTATGGCATATCCCCAGAATGAGATGGGTAGGTCAGCGAAACTCATCATGGACCGTACCATATCTAATAATGAATGATTTCTCCTTTCAGAGACACCATTGAGCTGAGGTGTATAAGGAGGTGTCCATTGGGATAATATCTCATGATCCTTGAGGAACTGAGTGAACTCTGTACTTAAGTACTCACCTCCTCGATTTGATCGAAGAGTTTTGATACTCTTTCCAGTCTGGTTCTCCACCTCATTCTTATACTCTCTGAATTTCTCAAAGGCCTCGGACTTGTACTTCATTAAGTACACATATCCATACCTTGAGAAATCATCAGTAAATGTAATGAAGTAAGAGTAACCTCCAATGGCATGAGTTGACATGGGTCCACATACATCACTATGTATGAGTTCCAACAACTCAGAGGCTCTCTCTCCAATTCCACTAAATGGAGAGTTGGTCAGTTTTCCACGAATGCAAGGCTCATAAGTTGCATATGACATATAGTCGAATGGATCTAGATATCCATCATTTAGCAACTTTTGAATCCTTCTTTCATGGATGTGACCTAGCCTACAATGCCACAGGTATGCACTGTTCAAGTCATCTTGTTTCCTTTTGGACACATTTACATTCATGATATGTGGAGTGGTGTCTAATATAAATAAACCATTATGCAATGTTCCTTTCATGATGATCTTATCATCTAATAATATCGAACAACCATTGTTCTCAAAAACAAATTTATATCCACTAACTGTTAAACATGAAATGGAGATAATGTTTTTGATAATAGAAGGAACAAAATAACATGCATCTAATGCAATAAAAGCTCCACTAGGCAGATGTAGGGCGGCCTCGCCAACGGCTACTACAGTAACTTTTGCTCCATTACCCCATCTTGAGGTCCATCTCGCCTCTCTCTAGTCTCCTAGGCCTTGCCAGAACCTACAATGAATTGCATATATGATAAGCACTACCGGTATCCAATACCCATATATTATCATAAGAGTCTGACAAATGGAGAATGATCATGAATGTACCTGAAGCTTCATCAAGCTTTTGTTTCGCCCTTTCTGCAAGGTCCTCTTTGCAGTTTCTCTTCTAGTGCCCATCTTTACCACAGTGGAAGCACTGGCCTTTGTCCTTTGCTGGGTCTTTCTTAGCAACCTTTGCTTTACCTAGTTTGACCTTGCCCTTTCCCTTCTTAAGGGACCTTTCTGCTTTCCTTTTCCTTTTGGTCTCACCAATGTAGAGAACTGGCTTCTCTTTCTTGATAGTACTCTCTGCCTCCCTTAACATATTGAGAAGCTTTGGGAGAGTCACTTCAAGCTTGTTCATATTAAAATTCATTATGGACTGTGAAAAGGAATCTGGTAGGGACTAAAGCACAATGTCCACACACAAGTTATCCTCTAGGACCATTCCTAAACCTGTGAGTTTCTCTATCCACTCAATCATCTTTAGAAAAATGGTTTTGTACCGGTGTCCCCTCAATCATCCTAGCGTGGAAGAGGCTCTTAGATATCTCATATCGCTGAGTCCTTCCCTATTCCTCAAACAATTTGCGGACATATAGGAGAATGGATCTGGCATCCATCTTTTCATGTTGTCTCTATAACTCAGGAGTCATAGAGCCCAACATATAGCACTGAGCAAGAGTGGAGTCATCAATGTACTTCACGTAGCTAGCGATCTCATCCTCGTTTGCCCCTTCTTCGGGTGCAGGCATCACTATATCAAGGACGTACACGATTTTCTCCACTGTGAGAACAATTCTCAAGTTACGGAGCCAATCCGTATAATTTGGACCAGTGAGGCGGTTGACATCAAGTATGCCACGTAAGGGATTTGAAAGCGACATTTTCTGAAAATAAAGATGCAGCAGAAATGAATAATATGCAGATTTTGCAAGAAATAAACTATCAAGATATGGACTTCTATCTTAATATGCTCCCACTATTTTACTAACGAGTCACGCGACACCCTCAGCACATGAACTGGAAGTCTCCGGTAGACTTCTAGTGGGGATCAGGATCCAATCAGCGTCTTAGTGTAACCTCGAGGGACTCGACCAATCACACTAAGCCTAAAAGGTGGGCAACTCTTGTCGATCACAACTCCTTGTGATTCCCGTCCTGTTCGGCCTCCTTATCACCATGGCCTCGAGGGACTCGACCAACCATGATGCTTGGTTAAGTCAACACCTTCGTTACATGATGAGTCTGATTTGATGATATACCCTCGAGGGACTCGACCAAGTATACCATGCCCTCAGGTCACCGGTGACATCTCTATGTCGTAAGCAAGATAGCAAATCGCGATATAGGTGAGTCTCGAGGGACTCGACCAACTCAACCTACACCGAGAATCGGTTCCTACTTATAACGATGGAAGGCCACGTGGGTCAATCTAATTGCCTCACGTTTACCGACTTAGTATTATCAAGAGATGTTTCTATGATTTGGTCTCCTAATATAACATGTCACACATATACATATTTATTATATATCTACATCGCATGCAAATATATATACATATCTAGTATGTGTATAAGCAATTACACTAGATGATCATGGACCACAACCTAATATGATTATGCCCGAGCCAGTAGGCCTAATCACTCACATCAAGATCTATGTGTGCAACGGTGCATCTCCATGCCCTGTGATCGTCCATTTCGTCCTTGTCGGTTCCGTCGATATCTTGATGCATCTTCATGCATCACGATCGTCCGTCTCGTGGGTCCCGCTATCATATCCACGCTCCCGCTATGCTTCCTCATGTGATTACAACTTAATCATAGGCACGCAGACCCGACAATAAACGAGAAATCTAATGGAGGTTCGCAGACCTCAATAATAATAATCATAGGTACACACATCACACGGTCCATGATCATCCATCCACACATCATACATCATATGTATAAATAATCATCATCATGTAGGACTACTAGATAATAATAATAAAAAAATAATAATCAACTAAACCTTTTAATTAATTAATATTTTCTGAAATCAGGGACATTATAGGAAATTTTTGAATTCATAGGGATATTTTCGTAATTTGGACAAAAGATAGAAACTGGAATTTCTCAAATTTCGAGGGGCAAAACTATCTTTTGCCCAGAAAACCCTAATGCCCTTTCCCCTTTTCGCTGTTGCCGCCGTAGACACCCTGCCGACGGCGGCCTGTGCGGCGGGGCGAGGGCACTGCCCTCGCCTGCAGGCGGCACGCCCGTTGGCAGCGCTGCCGCTGCGGGTGGGCGCCACTGCCTCCATAGGTGGTGCTTGTTGAATCACGTATTTTGATGATGAAACTACTTGATATATGTTTATGATTTAATCTGTGTTTTGAGTGACGTAGGATGCTTCGATCAGGATGAGACAATTAAAGCAGGAAAATCATGTTGTGCCGAAGGAACATGTTAGAAGATTGGACGTCGGGCCGGTGGATCGGTCGACTTATCGACAGAAGGCTTCGGGCCGTGGACTCGGGCATCGGGCCAAGAAGAGCGGGTATTGTGCCAAGGATATCGGAGTTGCAGAGTCAACTGGCCGATTGGGCAATGGCTGCAGGAGAGGACGATGCGCCGAAGAATCGGACGAAGCGTCGAGGGACCAATGACATGCCGGACAACTTGGTTAAATTGCTCAGGATTAATTGTCTCGATCGAAGTTTTGTTGTGCAGGATTAACTACGATGAAAGTTAGACAAGCAGCAGGAGTTGCGCCGGAGTCAAGATCATGATCACGTTGGGAGTTCGAGAGTTCGACGGAAGTTCGGACGGTCGTCGGAGGTTCTGCGAGAACAGATCCGAGAAGTCCAGAAGCTTGCCAAGCGAAGCTCGTCGGAACTTGCCATGTGGATCGTCGCAAAGTCCAGGAGTTTGCCGGAAGTCCGCAGAAGAATCACCGAGGGTTCATCGGATGATCGACGGAAGTTCGCCGGAAACTCGCCGGAAGAAGCGATTGACGCATCGGAGCAAAGCTGCAGAAATTGTCTTAAATTTAATCGTAGTTAGCATGTTGATTAAGTTGGAAAATGGGAGGTGATCCCATTAGCTTAATCTTGGGGCAATTGGGCCCCTGAAAAGATTGAAATTGGGCCGAATGGAGCTAACCATTCGGATCCTGATTGCACCAGGAGGTGCAACCGCCTAGGCCAGGAGGTGGCACCGCCTGGGCTATGTCTCCCAGCGAGACTGGGCGGTGCAACCGCCCCAGCCAAGAGGTGCAACCGCCCAGAGCTCAGTCTTCGAGCTAGACTGGGCGGTGCAACCTCCCTGACAGAGAGGTAGCACCGCCTGAGCTCGGTCTTCGAGCTCAGGCAGAGAGGTGCAACCGCCTCAGTCTGGAGGTGGCACCGCCTGGGGCTCAGTCTCCGAGCCAGACTCAAGAGGTGCAACCGCCCCTGACAGAGAGGTGCAACCTCTCTAGTCAGGAGGTGCAACCGCCTGATCCCGGAATTCCGGGATTTGATTGTTTTGAGCTCCAAATTTGAACTGGGTTGGGGCCTATAAATACCCCACCCATTCAACAAAGAAAGAGCAAGAGACCTACACCGAAATCTTGATCTTCTCTGTGATTCTTGAGCTCAAAATTGTTGTAAAGCCTTTAAGTCTCCTGCTTCTGTTCTTCAAGTTTCTGAATTGTAAAAGTGAGGAGAGAAAGGTTCTGTAAGGGTTGTCTCCCGAGCCCATCAAAAGGAGTGAAACTGTAAAAGGGCAGTTGGCCTTCGCCCATTGAAGGAAGGCAGCTAGTTGACGTCGGTGACCTCGTCGGAGGAGGAAGCCAAAAGTGGAGTAGGTCAAGACTGACCGAACCACTCTAAATCTCTGGTTTGCTTTTACTTTGAGCACTTTATCATTACTACAAACCTCCCTACATAGCTACTGCCCTCGCGCTTTTATTTAACGAAGTCTCTAAGTTCTGATCTTTCCGAATCTGCATTCAGACGTAAATCGGTGTTTTCGTACGATCTTTACACTGCAGTTTATGCTTACGTTTTGATTCCATTTATAACTGCAAATTGCTTTCTGCGTATTCATAAAATGCTTTTCAAAGTTCAAAACTGCGTTTAGACGCAAAACTGCGTTTAGACGTAAAATTATGCTTTGACGTAAAAACTACGTTTAGACGTAAACTGAGTTTAGACGTAAAACTGCGTTTAGACGTAAAACTGCATTTAGACGCAAAACAACGTTTAGACGTAAAACTGCATTTAGACGTAAAACTGTGTTTAGACGCAAAACTGCGTTTAGATGCAAAACTACGTTTAGACGTAAAACTGCACTTAGACGTAAAACTGCACTTAGACGTAAAACTGCATTTAGACGCAAATTGCGCTCAGACGCAAACTGTGTTTAAGACGAAACGCGCAGAGCGCCAAACTGTGTTTAGACATAAACACGCTTTAGACGCTAATCCGCGCTTTAGACATAAAACTGGCGCTTTAAATGCAAAACGCGCTTTAGACGTAATCTACATTTAGACGCAAACTGCATTTAGACACAAACTGCGTAAACTACACTTAGATACAAACTGTGAATCGGCTTTTTACATCGAAATCGTTTTTTTATCGGACAAAGCGAGCTTTCGTTTTAAATCGCTGAAAGATTTCCGCTGCACTATTCACCCCCCCCCTCTTAGTGCTCTCGATCCTAACAATTGGTATCGAGCTAGGTTATTTCTCATTTCGGATTTACACCCAGAGAAATGGCTCTTCAAGAGGGCTTTTCGGTCTTTTAGCCCAACCGTTCTTTAACGGATTGGACTACACTTATTGAAAACTCGAATGAGAGTTTTCTTGATTTCTCTAAATCTGGATTTATGGAATATCGTTGAAAACAGTTTTCAACTTCCCTCTAAACCGATGAACGAATGGTCGGATTTAGAGAAGAAGTATTTTTCTTTAAACATAAAGGCTATGAATGCCTTATTTTGGCGCTTTGGACAAAAAAATGAGTTCAATCGGGTTTTTTTCTTTGTAAAACGGCTTTTCGATATCTGGCGCACTCTTGAAATCACGCACGAGGGAACTAGTAGAGTCAAAGACTCGAAAGTTAATATTTTACTACATGATTTCGAGCTTTTTCATATGAAACCAAGCGAAACCATTGTTGACATGTACACCCGTTTTACGGATGTCGTCAATGGTTTAAAATCACTTGGTAAAAGCTTTTCGGATTTTGAACTCGTTAACAAAGTTTTGTGCTCACTTTCTAAAACTTGGGATTCAAAAGTAACTGCTATTCAAGAATCGAAAAACTTGAACCAATTTCCACTTGAAGAACTAATTGGTTCATTGATGACATATGAAATGGTGCACAATGCACATGATGAACATGTTGAACACAATCACCTTCCAAAGAACAGGAAGGATTTGGAACTCTGGACAAATGAATGCCACTTGAGCAATGACTCAAGTGATGAGGACAATGATGAACAAAACAACCTTCCAAAGAACAAGAAGGATATGGGACATAGAACATTTGAAGACCACTCGAGCATAAGCTCAAGTGATGGTGAACTTAAACTACAAATGAAACGAAAATTAAAAAGCAAAAAGAATGGAACTACTTGCTTTGAACACAAGAAGAAGAACAAAAATTGGGATGAATCGAGCTCCTCCGAAGACGAGGAGAAAATCAACAAAGGCGAGGTGGCAAACTACGCCTTTACGCCTTTCGACGCTGAGGTAATCAAAATGCCTTTAATTTACTTTGAAATTACATGATGCTTTTCATAAAGCATTTTTTTTAATTTTCTTGAAAATTGCATGTTTAATAATCTTATAATGAAAACACAAACAATTAGGAATCATGCTTATCATTCTAGTAATTTTAAAAATAATCATGAAAATTACATGTTTATGATAAACAAAATGATTTTGATTAAAAATACCTTATGAAATCATGCTATATGTGGTTGAGAAGTAATAATATGTATCATGTTGATTTCCATTGTTATTTCTCGATTTTGAGTATATGAAATCATGTTCAATTTGAAGTTATGATTAATGAGTATATATTTTTGAAATTATGGTGATTATCGATTTTCATGATAATAACAGTGGCTTTAAAAAAAAAAAAAAATTGTTGATGCATGTTTTCATAAATGAAAAGGTATGCTAACATGAAATCAATCACTTAAAATGAAACACTTAAAAAGGGGGAAAATATATTATCAATGAAATCATGAATCTATTTATGTTTTGTGAGCCATAGAAATGATTTTGATGACTTAAAATTGAAATGAGTTTTATCAAAATCATGATCTTGATTTATCAAATTGAATGAATTGAAAATGAATAATAATTTTTCTCTTGAATGATTGTGACTTGTATTCCTTGTATTCATGATATGATTTTTATGCAATTCCTTGTATTCATGAAACATTTATCTCATCACTCAATTATTTCTTTTCAATATTCCTCAAGTGATGATATGAATGCATGAGATATTCATGAATTTATTTTTTCGATCATGCATGGTAGGATGCAATGTGACAAATTAATATCATGATGATTTAAAATATTTATGATTTGGAATGATGCACATGTCTTTTTTATGTGCTTTAAATGATAAATGTTTGGAATCATGATTAAAATGAAGTGATAAATACTGATTCAATGTTCGGTATCATGAATACTTCATTATCATACATTAAAATAGTGATAAATATTTTGAAAATAAATGATTGTATCATGTTAGATGATTTTATATATTATGCATGATAAGCTATAAGTGGTGATTGAAACAACGATTGAAATAATATGAATGATGATTTGGAATCATGCATATAATAATGAGTTTATTTGTTTTGAAAATGTGCATGTTTTAATTTGAAAATATAATGATGCATAAATAAGATTGATACTAACCTTTGTCATGATTTAAAAATTGATGTAAAGGGTTTTTCCCTTCTTTTTGACAATGACAAAAGGGGAGATAGCTAGCTTGCACAATTCAAGAAGAAAGCAAAAATTGCACTTCTCAAAAGAGAAGAAATTGCTATCTTGAACATCACTAAGAAGTGCTATCTTGCAGATCTCAAGACACACAAATGCAATCATGCAAAATTTGTAATTTTGCACATCATTAAAATTTATGATGCTTTGGTGATTATGCATGTTCTAAAATTCACTAGCTTGCATGATGTAGAACTTAGCTATATTGAATATCACCAAGGAATTCTATCTTGCCTATCTCAAGAAGCAAAAAGTTAACTTGCACATCTAGCAAAACTTATATTTCAAGAAGCAAGAGTTGCTTTCTTGAACATCTCAAAATTGCTAGCTTGCGGGCCTTAAAATTTAGAAATTTTTTGCTAGCTTGTATATGATAAACTTGCTATCATACTACCATGATGATGAGCATGTCTTATCTTTATGATTGTATTTGAAAAACTATGGCAAAAATACGTCCTAATGATTGAACGTGTTAAAATTATTTTTCGAACTTTCTTGATTGAATGATTGAATCACTTGATTGGCATAATGATTTTACACAATTACATGTTGAAAATTATGTGCTTGAATACAAAACTTCCATGGTAACAAGTATGCTTTACCTTCATGATTGTAATTGAATATCTATAGCAAAACCTTGTCCGAATTGAAGAAAGAGTCAAATTTCATTTTCGGATTCTCTTGAATCTAACATATCAAGTTCATCCTCTTCCGAATTTAACAAGCATATGTCATATCAAGTTTAATTCACATCATTGATTTTTGACATATGGAATCATCTAGCAAATGCACTTATCATGTGAAAAATATTTTTCGAAAAACATATTTGATGATTCCCTCTTACCAAAGGAAGATATTTTTACATACAAGGATTTGACTCACTTACATATCTTAATCCTTGCAAAAATGAAGTGTGCTTTAATATCTTATTGATTTGAACTTCACATATGGCTTTCCTCTTTCATGTAAAAAGATAACAAATAAAAAGGAAGAAGCAATAAAAGCTATCTCCATGTCATGTTTTCCTCGAGATGTTTGCATTACTGGTATCCTATCACTCACTGTTGGAAAATGACATGAACCAACTTATGGCATCGCACTTATATTTAAAATTTGTTTATATCGTTCTCCTTGTTGTTGATGACAAAGGGGGAGAAATATATGAATTGATATGTTTGCTATCACTAATGGTTGCTATCACTGATGATGTTTGCTATCACTAATGATGATATGGTTGCTATTACTGATGTTGATATGCTTGCTATCACTAATGATGATATGGTTGCTATTACTGATGTTGATATGTTTGCTATCACTGATGTTGATATGGTTGCTATCACTGATGCTATGATTAGGCCATACTTGCATCACCAAGAAATATATGATTGCTATCATTGCTATGATTAGGCCATACTTGCATCACCAAGTAATATATGATTGCTATCATTGCTATATGCCCTGTATCAAGATATCAAACAAAAATTTGCATTGCACGAGCTGATATCTTACCATGTGATGCAATGCTTGCTAAAATGTTCGAAATGTGTACATCATGAAATGATATCAAAATCTTGCTTCACAGCTTTACATGTTGATATCATGCCATATGATGAAATGCTACAATTGATAAACACTTGAAATAGTTGCGTTACGATATCAAAAGCTAACACTACAAAGGAAGCAAAAATTTGCTAGCTTGCAACTTGCATGTTTCAAGAAGCAAGAGTTGCCTTCTTGAATATCTCTAAACTGCTAGCTTGCAAGCTCTAAAATATTGTAACATTGCTAGATTGCATGTGCTATCTTGTATGCCGTAAAACTTGCATATCTAAAACTTGATAGCTTGAATGTTCTAAGCATGATGTAACATTTGCTAAATTTTCTGGCTTCAAAACTGCATGATGATAAAACTTGATATTATGATTTTCATGCAATAAGTTGAATCAATATCACAAACGATTGACTGTGATACTTCTCCTTTTTGTTGATGACAAAGGGGGAGAAGTATGTTGATGACAAGACATGTGATGCATAAGTTTATGCATATGTTCATGTTGACGTGTTGCAAGTATTCATGATGAATATTGCAATGACTTGAATTCAGTTTGAATTCAAGGTTCTATCAATATGGCATATTGATAGGGGGAGTTTATTTAAACTCCGGGAGTTAAGTTTAACTCCGTCATCAAGTAGTTGTCATCATCAAAAAGGGGGAGATTGTTGAATCTCGTATTTTGATGATGAAACTACTTGATATATGTTTATGATTTAATCTGTGTTTTGAGTGACGCAGGATGCTTCGATCAGGATGAGACAATTAAAGCAGGAAAATCATATTGTGCCGAAGGAACATGTCAGAAGATTGGACGTCGGGCCGGTGGATCGGTCGACTTATCGACAGAAGGCTTCGGGCCGTGGACTCGGGCATCGGGCCAAGAAGAGCGGGTATTGTGCCAAGGATATCGGAGTTGCAGAGTCAACTGGCCGATTGGGCAATAGGCTGCAGGAGAGGACGATCGCCGAAGAAGAACGGAAGGCGTCGAGGGACCAATGACATGCCGGACAACTTGGTTAAATTGCTCAGGATTAATTATCTCGATCGAAGTTTTGTTGTGCAGGATTAACTACGATGAATGTTAGACAAGCAGTAGGAGTTGCGCCGGAGTCAAGATCATGATCACGTTGGGAGTTCGAGAGTTCGACGGAAGTTCGGACGGTCGTCGGAGGTTCTGCGAGAACAGATCCGAGAAGTCCAGAAGCTTGCCAAGCAAAGCTCGTCGAAACTCGCCAAGTGGATCGTCGCAAAGTCCAGGAGTTTGCCGGAAGTCCGCAGAAGAATCACCGAGGGTTCATCGGATGATCGACGGAAGTTCGCCGGAAACTCGCCGGAAGAAGCGATTGACGCATCGGAGCAAAGCTGCAGAAATTGTCTTAGATTTAATCGTAGTTAGCACATTGATTAAGTTGGAAAATGGGAGGTGATCCCATTAGCTTAATCTTGGGGCAATTGGGCCCCTGAAAAGATTGAAATTGGGCCGAATGGAGCTAACCATTCGGACCCTGATTGCACCAGGAGGTGCAACCACCTAGGCCAGGAGGTGGCACCGCCTGGGCTATGTCTCCCAACAAGACTGGGCGGTGCAACCGCCCCAGCCAAGAGGTGCAACCGCCCAGAGCTCAGTCTTCGAGCTAGACTGGGTGGTGCAACCTCCCTGACAGAGAGGTAGCATCGCCTGAGCTCGGTCTTCGAGCTCAGGCGAGAGAGGTGCAACCGCCTCGGTCAGGAGGTGGCACCACTGGGGGCTCGATCTCGAAGCGGTTCGGCGGTGCAACCGCCCACGAGAGAGGTGCAACCGCCTGGGATTAGTCTCCGAAGCTCTGCCAAAGGGTGCAACCACTCCAGTCAGGAGGTGCAACCATGATCCCGAATTCGGGATTTGATCGAATTTTGAGCTCCAAATTTGAACTGGGTTGATGCCTATAAATACCCCACCCATTCAGCACAGAAAGAGCAAGAGACCTACACCGAAATCTTGATCTTCTCTGTGATTCTTGAGCTCAAAATTGTTGTAAAGCCTTTAAGTCTCCTCCTTCTGTTCTTCAAGTTTCTGAATTGTAAAAGTGAGGAGAGAAAGGTTCTGTAAGGGTTGTCTCCTGAGCCCATCAAAAGGAGTGAAACTGTAAAAGGGCAGTTGGCCTTCGCCCATTGAAGGAAGGCAGCTAGTTGACGTCGGTGACCTCGTCGGAGGAGGAAGCCAAAAGTGGAGTAGGTCAAGACTGACCGAACCACTCTAAATCTCTGGTTTGCTTTTACTTTGAGCACTTTATCATTACTGCAAACCTCCTACATAGCTACTGCCCTCTGCACTTTTACGAACGAGTCTCTAAGTTCTGATCTTTCTGAATCTGCATTCAGACGTAAATCGGTGTTTTCGTACGATCTTTACACTACAGTTTACGCTTACGTTTTGATTCCATTTATAACTGCAAATTGCTTTCTGCGTATTCATAAAACGCTTTTCAAAGTTCAAAACTGCGTTTAGACATAAAATTACGCTTTGACGTAAAAACTGTGTTTAGACGTAAACTGAGTTTAGACGTAAAACTGCGTTTAGACGTAAAACTACGTTTAGACGCAAAACAGCGTTTAGACGTAAAACTGCATTTAGACGTAAAACTGCGTTTAGACGTAAAACTGCGTTTAGACGCAAAACTGCGTTTAGACGTAAAACTGCACTTAGACGTAAAACTGCACTTAGACGTAAAACTGCGTTTTGACGCAAACTGCGCTCAGACGCAAACTGCGCTCAGACACAAACTGTGTTTAAGACGCAAACTGCGCTAAGACGCAAACTGTGTTTAGACGCAAACTGCGCTTAGATGCAATCTGCGTTGAAATGCAAACTGCGCTTAAACGCAATCTGCATTTGGACGCAAACTGCATTTAGACGCAAACTGCGTAAACTACACTTAGATACAAACTGTGAATCGGCTTTTACATCGAAATCATTTTTATCGGACAAATGCAGCTTTCGTTTTTAAATCGCTGAAAGATTTCCGCTGCACTAATTCCCCCCCCTCTTAGTGCTCTCGATCGTAACAGTGCTGTCCCGCCGGGCGACTGCCCCTTCGGGGAGGTTTCGCCCGCGGGAGCAGCAGCGGCGGGCGACGTTGCCCTGCGGCGCCTCTGCCCATGGGCCGCTTGCCTAGGGCTACGCTGTACGCACGTAGATCGAGGGTAGCAACTGTTGCTGCCCTTCCTTGTTTTTGAGTCAATAATTTTGTCGTCAAAATTCTTCCTAAACACAACACACGCAGTTCAAAACCAATCGTTCGCACGAGCAACCTGGCTTTGATACCACTGTTGGAAAATCCTTGGGGCGACATCATATGCGCAGCGGAAGAACAAGAAAAACAAAATCCCCGATTCCCAAAGAGATGTTCATCATCGTACGAAGATTATGTTGGGAAATCATGGGGGCGACATCATATGCGCAGCGGAAGAACAAGAAAACAAAAATCCCCGATTCCCAAAAAGATGTTCGTCGTCGTGCGAAGATTGGTGCGCAAAAATCCGCAAAACACAAAACTGCGTATAGAGATTGTGTTACCTAGGGAGATCGTATATCCCTGTTTCCTTGCAGATCCTTAGGAGAGGGTGAAGGAGGTCAAGCGTCCTCCTCTCTAGCGGTGATCCACACAGCGGGGGGTTGCGGCGACCCTCCTCAAAACTCCAGTGCCTCGAGGTGGAGAGGGAGAGGAGAATAGGAAAGGCAAGCAGAGACTCTAGCCTATGAGGCTGTGAATCCCTCCTATTTATAGAGATCCCGTGTCAAACCCTAATGGGTCCTTCCCTAGTGGGTATTGGATCTACATCCAATAAGACAAGGGCTCCGTCGGATATCTCATATCCGAACCTCTACTCATCGCAATGCCTACCATATGTATGTGACCCTCTAGGCCCAATATTGAGCTAGCCGTGAGTCATACCTGTCAGAACTCCTTCTAACTCAGTGAATTATTATCTCTGTAATAATTCACTCGACTCATCGACTACGGACGCACTAGGCCACTACGCCAGTAGTCCCCAGACGATCTGAGGGGAATCCAATCCATTGGACCTATCTGTCCTCGTTACCATGTACCTATAGTCCCTCATCCATCTAATATCCCAGAGACCGGTATATCGAAAGCATGGTGTTGTCGGACCCATACGGTTTCTACTCGAAAGTGTCGCTCTAATCGGATTCTCAGGAGAACTCTTTTCTCTCAACCCGAATGACCCTAGCCAGGGATTTGTCTCGAGCAAGAACACATGGGATATTCCTCTCATGACTTGAGAGTGGATGATCCTCTATCGACACTCAATAGCCCTCGTAAGGTCGACTACCACTCCGGTGACCAGTTGTACTAGATTTGGGACAGCCAAACCTATAAGTCCGGTATCAAAGAGTGGAGCACTCATACAGGACATCCTTGGTGTCTCAAGTCTAAGGACCAGATACACCACTAGGACTACGGAATCATTGCCCGACAATAAGGCATCATCAACCATCCAAAGCATTCCGTAAGCGGATCAATCGATGAACTCATTCTCCAATGAGCACACTCATATCCCTAGTGTCCCTACACGAAAGCAGCTATGAGACCAACTGCATCCATCATATGGATGGGTATACAAAGACACCAGTCTATCCTAGGTTATCACGATGTCCCTCTCGAGTAACCTATGACCAGGATTATTTAGGATATGTGTTTAAAGGTGAATCAATCTCATTATCGTGATCTCATCACGATCCGATTCCCATTGCACAAATCCAAGGACATCACAATATATATATATGCATTTATGCAATAGTTATAAAGTGATATACGCCAAAATATAATAAGCAAAAAGATTCTGTATCAAGTCACACGTGCCATCACTCACGTGATTGGCTTGCTGGGCACCTATGACTAGTAGATTGGTACAAAAAATCCGCGAAACATGAAACTGCGTATAGAGTCGATTGTGTTACCTAGGGAGATCATATATCCCTGTTTCCTTACAGATCCTTAGGAGAGGGTGAAAGAGGTCAAGCGTCCTCCTCTCTAGCGGTGATCCGCACAGCAGGGTTGCGACGACGCTCCTCAAAACTCCAGATATACTCTAAGGTGGAGATGGAGAGGAGAATAGGAAAAGGTAAACAAAAGCTCTCTAGCCCATGGGGCTCTGAATCCCTCCTATTTATAGAGGTCCCCTGTCAAACCCTAATGGGTCCTCCCCTAGTGGGTATTGGATCTACATCCAATAAGACAAGGGCTTCGTCGGATATCTCATATCCGAACCTCTATTCATCGCAATGCCTACCATATGTGTGTGACCCTCTAGGCCCAATATCGAGCTGGCCGTGAGTCATACCTGTCAGAACTCCTTCTAACTCAGTGAATTATTATCTTTGTAATAATTCACTCGACTCATTGACTACGGACGTACTAGGCCACTACGCCGTAGTCCCCAAACGATACAGGAGAATCCAATCCATTGGACCTATCTGTCCTAAGTTACCGTGTACCTATAGTCCCTCATCCATCTAATATACCAGAGACCGTATATCGAGCATGGTGTTGTCAGACCCACTCGGTTTTTTTCTCGAGTCTCGCTCTAATCGGATTCTCCCGGAGAACTCTTTCTCTCTCAACCCGAATGACCCTGGCCAGGGATTTGTCTGAGCAAAAACACATGGGATATTTCTCTCATGACGCCGAGAGTGGATGATCCTCTATCGACACTCAATAGCCCTCGTAAGGTCGACTACCACTCCCAATGACCAGCTGTACTAGATCTGGGACAACCAAACCTATAAGTCTGGTATCAAAGAGTGGAGCACTCATATAGGACATCCTTGGTGTCTCAAGTCTAAGGACCAGATACACCACTAGGACTACGAAATCGCTATCTGACAATAAGGCATCATCAACCATCCAGCATTCCGTAAGCGGATCAATCAGTGAACTCATTCTCCAATGAGCACCTGTACTGTATCCCTAGTGTCCCTACACAAGCAGCTATGAGACCAGCTGCTTCCATCATATGGACGGGTATACAATACACTAGTCTGTCCGGTTATCACGATATCCCTCTCGAGTAACCTATGACCAGGATTATTTAGGATATGTGTTTAAAGGTGAATCGATCTCACTATCGTGATCTCATCACGATCCGATTCCCATTGCATAAATCCAAGGACATCACAATATATGTATGCATTTATGCAATAGTTATAAAGTGATATATGCCAAAATATAATAAGCAAAAAGATTCTATATTAAGTCACGCGTGCCATCACTCACGTGATTGGCTTGCTGGGCACCTATGACTAGCAATTGGTGCTTCATCCAATCCTTTAGTGCATCATCCTTTTTTATGGCCTTTTGCACGATTGGCATGTTAACCTCCGCAACTCCAATATTCTTGGCACAATATCTAATCTTTTATGCCTAATGCTCGAACTCATGGAACGAAGCCTTCTATCAACATGTCGATTGATCTTCTAGCTCGACGTCCAATCTTTTGACATGTTCCATTCTAGCCCAACATTAATTATTCATGTTTTAATTGTCTCTTCATGATCGAAGCTAGTCCTACATCACTTAAATGTACATTAGATCATAACTTTATCAATTGGTTTCATTATTAAAATCTAAGATTCAACATCTTGTAGGGACCGAAGCACAAGATCCATATATAGGTTCTCCTCTAGGATCATTCCTAGACTTGTGAGTTTCTCTATCCAATCAATCATCTTTATGACATGGTTTTGAACCGGTGTCCCCTTAGTCATCCTAGCACGTAAAAGACTCTTAAATATCTCATATCACTGAGTCCTTCCCTATTCCTCAAACAGTTTATGGACATGTAGGAAAATGAATTTGGCATTCATCTTCTTATGTTCTATCTGTAACTCAGGAGTCATGGAGTCCAATATGTAACATTGTGCAAGAGTGGAGTCATTTATGTATTTCACATTGCGAGTGATTTCATCCTTGCTTACCCATTCCTCAGGTATAGGCATCACTATATCAAGGACGTATGTGATTTTCTCCGTCGTGAGAACAATTCTCAAGTTGCGAAGTCAATCTATATAATTCAGACCAATGAGGCAGTTGACATCAAGTATGCCACATAAGGGATTTGAAAACAATATTTTCTAAAAATAAAGATGCAACTAAAATAAATAACATGTAAATTTTATAGAAAAATATATAAATAAGATATGGACTTCTATCTTAA
This sequence comes from Musa schizocarpa, assembly GCA_900464855.2. Classification (NCBI taxonomy): domain Eukaryota; kingdom Viridiplantae; phylum Streptophyta; class Magnoliopsida; order Zingiberales; family Musaceae; genus Musa; species Musa schizocarpa. The sequence goes on along the minus strand of LS990922.1, from coordinate 22,040,412 downwards.
TCTACTCCCACTAATTTTCTAGCGAGTCACGCGACACCCTCAACATGTGAAATGGAAGTCTCCGGTAGACTTCTAGTGGGGATCGGGATCTAATCAACATCTTAGTGTAACCTTGAGGGACTCGACCAATCACACTAAGCCCAAAAGGTAAGCAACTCTTGCCGATCACAACTCCTTATGATTCCCATCCTGTTTGGCCTCCAAACCATTATGGCCTCAAGGGACTCAACTAACCATGATGTTTTGTTAAGTTAATACCTTCATTATAAGATGAGTCTGATTCGATGATATACCCTCGAGGGACTTGACCAAGCATACCATGTGCTCAGGTCACCGATGACTTCTCTATATCATAAGCAAAATAGTGAATCGTGACATAGGTGAGCCTCGAGGGACTTAACTAACTCAACCTAAATCGAGAATCGATCCCTACCTATAATGATGAAAGGTCACATGGGTCAATCTAATTACCTTATGTTTACCAATGTAATATTAACGAGAGAGGGGATTTTGATTCGGTCTCCTAATGTAACATATATAGGGAAATCTAGACGTAACATCACATGCTCAGCAGAAGAATATAAAACAAAAATCCTAAATTTCCCAAAAGGTTATCATCGTCATACGAAGATTGGTGCACAAAACCCGCGACATAGAAAATCACATGTATGATAGTTGTGTTACCTACGGAGATCGTATATCCTTAAATCCCTATAGATCTGTTGGAGAGGATTAAGGAGGTCAAGTGTCCTCCACTCAAGCGATGATCCACACAGTAGAGCTGCGATGACATTCCTCAAATCTCCACACCTACTATCTGAGGAGGAGAAAGGGAGAGGAGAATAGGAGGTGACCACCAAAGAAGCCCCAGCCTCTGAGCCTTTAGTTTCATCCTATTTATAGAGGCCCGCAGTTAACCCTAATGGATCTTGCCCTATTGGGTATTGGATCTCCATCCAATTACCCAAGCCTCTTAGATTAGTGGGTCTCTACCCAATAATTTGGGGTGACATCACATGTGCAGCAGAAGAATAGAAAAACAAAATCCCAAAATTTTTGTAGAAAAGAAGGATTCATCGTCATTCAAAAGTTGGTGCATAAAAATCAGCGAAACTGAAAAACTACGCGTAAGAAAATTACCTAGGGAGATCGTATATCCCTAAAAATCTATAGATCTATTAGAGAGAATGAAGGAGGTCAACTATCCTCCTCTCTAGTACTGATCCACATGACAGGGGCTGCGAACAGGCTCCTCAAATCACTATCCAAAATTCTTCCTCGCACGCACCATGCAATCAAGATGGGGCTGCCCCTTCTTGCTGTCCACATGCCCCAAATAGGAGCTGTAGTATGAGGAGGAGAGGGAGAGAGGAGAATAGGAGAAAGCAGCCAAAAAAAACCTCTAGCCTATGGGTGTTTGGTTCCCTCCGATTTATAGAGGCCCCTTATCAAATTAACCCTAATGGATCCTACTATATTAGGTACTGGATCTCCATCTAACTACCCAAGCCTCTTAGACTAGTAAGTCTCTATCCAATAATCTCATATCGGCTCTTATTGGATCTCATCTATAAGATCCAATAATTTAGGGGCTTGTTGGATATCTAATAAGATAGGGGCTCCGACAGATATCTCATATTCGAACCTTTGCTCGTCGCAATACCTGCCATATGTATGTGACCCTCTAGGCCCAATATTGAACTGGTCATGAGTCATACCTGTTAGAACTCCTTCTAGCTTAGTGAATTATTATCTCCATAATAATTTACTCAACTCATCGACTGCGGACGTACTAGGCCACTATATCGTAGTCCCTAGATGATACAACGAAATTCAATCCTTTGGGCCTATCTATCCTCAGTTACCATATATCTATAGTCCCTCATCCATCTAATATCCTAGAGATCTTATACCGCGCATGGTATTGTCAGGCCCATACAATTTCTACTCGAGTCCCGCTCTAATCGGATTCTCTTGGAGAACTCTTTCTCTCTCAATCCAAATGACCCTAGCTAGGGATTTGTCTGACCAAGAACATATGGGATATTTCTTTCATGACACCGAGAGTGGATGATCCTCTATCAACACTCAATAGTCCTCGCAAGGTTGGCTACCACTCCCGATGACCGATTGTGCTAGATCTGGAACATCCAGACCTATAAGTTTGGTATTAAAGAGTGGAGTCTCATACAGGACATCCTTGGTATCTCAAGTCTAAAAAACAGATACACCACTTGGATGACGGAATCGCTATTTGACAATAAGGCATCATCAACCATCTAGCATTCTATGAGCGGATCAATTAGTGAACTCATTCTCCAATGAGCACCTACATTGTATCCCTAGTGTCCTCACATGAGTAGCCATGAGACCAGTTGTATCCATCATATGGATAAGTATAAAGCATACCAGTCTGCTTGGTTATCTCGATGTCCCTCTCGAGTAACCTATGACCGGGATTATTTAGGATATGTGTTTAAAGGCGAATCAGTCTTATTATCGGGATCTCATCGCGATCAAATTCCCATTGCACAAATCCATGAACTTCATAATATATTCATGCAATAGATAATATAAAGTGACAAAATATCAAATAATAATAATAAGTAAAACGACTACGTGTCATGTCACACATGCCATCACTTACGTGATTGGCTTGCAGGGCACCTATGACTAGCATATCTTAATGTAAAACAGAGGTATAAAGGTTCTATCTTGAGCCTATAAAAATGAGAAAGAGTTGTAAGAGGGTGGCACCTACGTCATTCCCAATGATTAGGGTGGCACCGCCTAGAGGCTCAGTCTCCGAGCTGCCAAGCGGTTGTACCGCCCCACTCAGGAGGTAGTACCACCAGAACCCCGGAAATCCGGGAAAAGACAATTTTGAGCTCCAAATTCAAACCAGTTTAGGGCCTATATATACCCCACCCTTTCCTGCATGAAAGGGCACCGAAAATCCAATCTTACTCTGTGATTTTTAGAGCTCAAAAGTGTTGTAAAGACTAGAAGTTCTCTTCCCGCTTTTCTTCCAAGTTTTGATCTTTCAAGAGAGGAGAGAAAAGTTTGTAAAGGTTGTCTCCTAAGCCCGTCAAAAGGAGTGAAACTATAAAAGGGTGTTGGCCTTCGTGCTAGTCATAGGTGCCCAGCAAGCCAATCATGTGAGTGATGGCACGTGTGACTTGATACAGAATCTTTTTGCTTATTATATTTTGGCGTATATCACTTTATAACTATTGCATAAATGCATATATATATTGTGATGTCCTTGGATTTGTGCAATGGGAATCGGAACGTGATGAGATCACGATAATGAGATCGATTCACCTTTAAACACAAATCTTAAATAATCCCGGTCATAGGTTACTCGAGAGGGACATCGTGATAACCGGATAGACGGTGTGTTTGTATACCGTCCATATGATGGATACAGCTGGTCTCATAGCTGCTCGTGTAGGGACACTAGGGATACAAGATGTGTGCTCATTGGAGAATGAGTTCACCGATTGATCCGCTACGGAATAATTGGATGGTTGATAATGCCTTATTGTCGACAAATGATTCAGAAGTCCTAGTGGTGTATCTCGGGTCCTTAGACTTGAGACACCAAGGATGTCCTGTATGAGTGCTCCACTCTTTGATACCAGACTTATAGGTTTGGCTGTCCCGCATCTAGTACAAATTTGGTCATTGGGAGTGGTAGTCGACCCACGAGGGCTATTGAGTGTCGATAGAGGATCATCCACTCTGGCGTCATGAGAGGAATATCCCATGTGTTCTTGCTAAGACAAATCCTTGGCCGTGGTCATTCGGGTTGAGAGAGAAAGAGTTCTCCGGGAGAACGATTAGAGCGAGACTTCAGTAGAAACCGTATGGGTTTGACAACACCATGCTCGATATCGGCCTCCGGGATATTAGATGGATGAGGGACTATAGGTACATGGTAATCGAGGATAGACAGGTCCAATGGATTGGATTCCCCCAGATCGTCTGGGGACTACTTCGTAGTGGCCTAGTACGTCCCAGAAGTCGATGAGTCGAGTGAATTATTACAGAGATAATAATTCACCGAAGTTAGAAGGAGTTCGACAGGTATGACTCATGGCCAACTTGATATTGGGCCTAGAGGGTCACACATATGGTAGGCATTGCGATGAGTAGAGGTTGGGATATGAGATATCCCACGGAGCCCTTGTCTTATTGGATGCAGATCCAATACCCACTAGGGAAGGACCCATTAGGGTTTGGCACGGGATCTCTATAAATAGGAGGGATTCACAGCCTCATAGGCTAGAGTCTTTGCTTGCCTTTCCTATTCTCCTCTCCCTCTCCACCTCAGAGGCCTGGAGTTTTGAGGAGGGTCGTCGCAACCCTGCTGTGTGGATCACCGCTAGAGAGGAGGACGCTTGACCTCCTTCACCCTCTCCTAAGGATCTGCAAGGAAACAGGTATATACGATCTCCCTAGGTAACACAATCTCTATACGCAGTTTTGTGTTTTGCGGATTTTTGCGCACCAATCTTCGCACGACGACGAACATCTTTTTGGGAATCGAGAATTTTTGTTTTCTTGTTCTTCCGCTGCGCATATGATGTCGCCCCCATGATTTCCCAACAGTGGTATCAGAGCCAGGTTGTTCGTGCGAATGATTGGTTTCTAACTGCGTGTGTTGTGTTTAGGAAGAATATTGACGTCAAAATCGTTGACGCAAAAGCGAGGAAGGGCAGCAACAGTTGCTACCCTCGATCTGCATGCCTACTGACCCTGCGGCAAAGCGGCCGCGAACCGCAGCCGGGCAACAAATGGCGGCCAAGATGCAAAGCGGCGCTGTGTAGCAGCCGTCGGGCGGTCTGTTTGCAGCAGGCTTGCGGTCGGCGGGCTGGCAGCCCAGCTGGTAGAGGCGCCTGCGGCCGCTTACCCCGCGGGCAAAAGGCGCCAGGGCAGCAGCGGGGGCGAGGCACCGCAGGGCAGCGGCGCTTTGGGTCGCTGTCCCATCGGCAAAACCCCCAGAGGCGGCCGCCAACGAGGCAGCACCGCCGCGGGCGTTGCCCTCTCTGGCAGAACCGCCCATGGAGGGGCGGGCGCCGGGGGTGCCCACTGCAGCTGGCAGCGCCCCAATGGCGTGCCGCCCAGCAGAAGAAGTAAACCGAGTAAATGTAAGGAGGTGTCCAATGGGATAATATCCCATGGTCCTTGAGGAACTGAGTAAACTGTACTTAAGTATTCACCTCCTCAATCTGATCAAGAGTTTTGATACTCTTTTTCGGTCCGGTTCTCCACCTCATTCTTATACTCTCTGAATTTCTCAAAGGTCTCAGACTTGTACTTCATTAAGTACACATATCCATACCTTGAGAAATCATCAGTAAATGTAATGAAGTAGGAGTAACCTCCAATGGCATGAGTTGACATGGGTCCACATACATCACTATGTATGAGTTCCAACAACTCATTGGCTCTCTCTCTCTAGTTCTACTAAATGGAGATTTGGTCTGTTTTCCACAAATGCAAGGCTCACAAGTTGTATATGACACATAGTCGAATGGATCTAGATATCCATCATTTAGCAACTTTTGAATCCTTCTTTCATGGATGTGACCTAGCCTACAATGCCACAGGTATGCACTGTTCAACTCATCTTATTTCCTTTTGGACACATTTACATTCATGATATGTGGAGTGGTGTCTAACATAAATAAACCATTATGCAATGTTCCTTTCGTGATGATCTTATCATCTAATAATATCGAACAATCATTGTTCTCAAAAACAAATTTATATCCACTAACTGTTAAACATGAAATGGAGATAATGTTTTTGATAATAGAAGGAACAAAATAACATGCATCTAATGCAATAAAAGCTCCACTAGGCAGATGTAGGGCGACCTCGCCAACAGCTAATACAGCAACTTTTGCTCCATTACCCATCTTGAGGTCCATCTCGCCTCTCTGTAGTCTCCTAGGTCTTGCCAGAACCTGCAACGAATTGCATATATGATAAGCACTACCGGTATCTAATACCCATGTGTTATCATAAGAGTCTGACAAATGGAGACTGATCATGAATGTACCTGAAGCTTCATCAAGCTTTTGTTTCGCCCTTTCTGCAAGGTACTCTTTGTAGTTTCTCTTCCAATGCCCATCAATACCATAGTGGAAGCACTGGCCTTTGTCCTTTGTTGGGTCTTTCTTAGCAACCTTTGCTTTACCTTGTTTGCCCTTGCCCTTTCCCTTCTTAAGGGACCTTTCTGCTTTCCTTTTCTTTCTGGTCTCACCAGTGTAGAGAACTGGCTTCTCTTTCTTAATAGTACTCTCTCTGCCTCCCTCAACATATTGAGGAGCTCTGGGAGAGTCACCTCAAGCTTGTTCATATTAAAATTCATTATGAACTATGAAAAGGAATCTGGTAGGGACTGAAGTACAATGTCCACACACAAGTTATCCTCTAGGACCATTCCTAGACCTGTGAGTTTCTCTATCCACTCAATCATCTTTAGGACATGGTTCTGAACCGGTGTCCCCTCAGTCATCCTAGCGCGGAAAAGACTCTTAGATATCTCATATCGTTGATTCCTTCCCTGTTCCTCAAACAATTTTCGGACATGTAGGAGAATAGATCTGGCATCCATCTTTTCATGTTGTCTCTGTAACTCGGAGTCATAGAGCCCAACATATAGCAATCGAAAGCAAGAGTGGAGTCATCAATGTACTTTGAACGAAAGCGGCGATCTCATCCTCGCTTGCCCCTTCTCGGGGCGTAGGCATCATCAGTATCAAGGGCGCATACCCATTTTCTCCATTTGTGATAACAATTCTCAAGTTACGGAGCCAATCCAGGTATAATTTGGACCATAATAAGGTTGACATCAAGTATGCCACGTAAAGGGATTTGAAAGCGACATTTTCTGAAAATAAAGTAGCAGAAATGAATAACATGCAGATTTTGCAAGAAATAAACTATCAAGATATGGACTTCTATCTTAATATGCTCCCACTATTTTACTAACGAGTCACGCGACACCCTCAGCATGTGAAACGAAAGTCTCCAGCAGACTTCTAGTGGGGATCATGATCCAATCAGCGTCTTAGTGTAACCTCGAGGGACTCGACCAATCACACTAAGCCTAAAAGGTAGGCAACTCTTGCCGATCACAACTCCTTGTGATTCCGCCCCTGTTCGGCCTCCAATCACCATGGCCTCGAGGGACTCGACCAACCATGATGCTTTCGGTTAAGTCAACACCTTTCGTTACAAGATGAGTCGATTTGATGATATACCCTCGAGGGACTCGACCAAGCATACCATGTCCTCGGGTCACCGGTGACATCTCTATGTCGTAAGCAAGATAACTAATCATGATATAGGTGAGTCTCGAGGGACTCAACCAACTCAACCTACACCGGGAATCGGTTCCTACCATAACGATGGAAGGCCACGTGGGTCAATCTAATTGCCTCACGTTTACCGAATTTAATATTATCGAGAGATGTTTCTATAATTTGGTCTCCTAATATGACATGTCACACATATACATATTTAATATATATCTACATTGCATGCAAATATATATACATATCTAGCATGTGTATAAGCAATCACATCGGATGATCATGGACCGCGACCTAATATGATTAGGCGGGAGCCGATAGGCCTAATCACTCACATCAAGATCTATGTGCAACGGTGCATCTCCATGCCCTTGTGATTGTCCATCTCGTCCTAAATCGGTTCGTCGACATCTTGATGCATCTCCATACATCACGATCGTCCGTCTCGTGGGTCCCCTTATCGCATCCACGCCCTCCTTCGCCTCCTCATGTGATTACAACTTAATCATAGGCACGCAGGTCCGACAATAAACGAGAAATATAATGGAGGTTCGTAGACCTCAATAATAATAATCACAAGTACACACATCACACGGTCCATGATCATCCGTCCACACATCATACATCACATGTATAAATAATCATCATCATGTAGGACTACTAGATAATAATAAAAAATAATAATCAACTAAACCTTTTAATTAATTAATATTTTTCTAAAATCAGGGACATGTAGGGAATTTTTCAATTCCTAAGGGTTTTTTCGTAATTTGGACAAAAAATAGAAACTGGAATTTCTTAAATTCACAGGGGCAAAACTGTCCTTTTGCCCAAAACCCTAATTCCCTCTGGCTTTCTGCTTCGTAGCCGCCACCCTGGCTGGCGGCGGCAGGGGCGGGCGAGGGAGAACTGCCCTCGCCTGCAGCGGACGCCCGTGGCGGCGACGTCACTCTGGTGGGCGCCTCGCCGGGCCCGCCTCCCTCGCAGTGATGCTGTCGCCAGCGGCCGCCTTTGTGGGGGTTTCGCCCGCTGGAGCAGCGGCGGTAGGCGTCGCTGCCTGCTGGCGCCTCTGCCGTGGGCTACCAACCCGCCGGCAGCAAAAGCTGCATAGACCAGACCACCGACCGGATTGCGCAGGAACTGGCGCTTGCTGCTGCCTTTGCCTGCGTTGCATGCACGCAGATCGAGGGCAGCAACTGTTGCTGCCCTTCCTCGCTTTTGTGTCAACGATTTTGACGTCAATATTCTTCCTAAACACAACACACGTAGTTCAAAACCAATCATATGCGCAGCGGAAGAACAAGAAAACAAAAAATCCCCGATTCCCAAAAAGATGTTCGTCGTCGTGCGAAGATTGGTGCGCAAAAATCCGCAAAACACAAAACTGCGTATAGAGATTGTGTTACCTAGGGAGATCGTATATCCCTGTTTTGCAGATCCTTAGGAGAGGGTGAAGGAGGTCAAGCGTCCTCCTCTCTAGCGGTGATCCACCACGGGGTTGCGGCGACCCTCCTCAAAAAAGTCCAGCCTCTCGAGGTGGAGAGGAGAGGAGAATAGGGAAGGCAAGCAAAGACTCTAGCCTATGAGGTGTGAATCCCTCCTATTTATAGAGATCCCATGTCAAACCCTAATGGGTCCTTCCCTAGTGGGTATTGGATGCATCCAATAAGACAAAGGGCTCTGGCCGGATATCTCATATCGAACCTCTACTCATCATAATGCCTACCATATGTGTGTGACCCTCTAGGCCCAATATCGAGCTGGCCGTGAGTCATACTTGTCGAACGCTTTTAACTCAAAGTGAATTATTATCTCTCAGTAATAATTCACTCGACTCATCGATCACGGACGTACTAGGCCACTACTACTGTAGTCCCCGTGACTCTGGGGGAATCCAATCCATTGGACCTGTCGTCCTCGATTACCATGTACATATAGTCCCTCATCCATCTAATATCCGAGACCGTGATATCGAAAGCATGGTGTTGTCGGACCCATACGGTTTCTACTCGAAGTCTCGCTCTAATCGGATTCTCAGGAGAACTCTTTTCTCTCAACCCGAATGACCGGCGAGGATTTGTCCGAGCAAGAACACATGGGATATTCCTCTCATGACGCCGAGAGTGGATAATCCTCTATCGACTTAATAGCCCTCGTAAGGTCGACTACCATTCCCAATGACCGGTGTACTAGATCCGGGACGCCCAAACCTATAAGTCGGTATCAAAGAGTGGAGCACTCATCACGGGGGACATCCTTTGTGTCTCAAGTCTAAGGACCGGATACACCACTAGGACTACGGAATCATTTGTCGACAATAAGGCATCATCAACCATCCAAAGATTCTCAGAAGCGGATCAATCAGTGAACTCATTCTCCAATGAGCACTGTCATTGTATCCCTAGTGTCCCTACACGAGCAAACTATGAGACCATTTTGCATCCATCATTTGGACGGGTATACAAAGACACACCGGTCTATCCGGTTATCGATGTCCCTCGAAAGTAACCTATGACCGGGATTATTTAGGATATGTGTTTAAAGGTGAATCGATCTCATTATCGTGATCTCATCACGATCCGATTCCCATTGCACAAATCCAAGGACATCACAATATATATATGCATTTATGCAATAGTTATAAAGTGATATACGCCAAAATATAATAAGCAAAAAGATTCTATATCAAGTCACACGTGCCATCACTCACGTGATTGGCTTGCTGGGCACCTATGACTAGCAGGTTGCAAGTGGATCTTTAAGAAAAAGATCAGAGTAGATGGAAAGGTAGAGACCTATAAAGCAAGGCTAGTGGCTAAGGGGTATCGTCAAAGGCAAGGTGTTGACTACGACGAAACTTTCTCACCCGTAGCAATGCTAAAATCCATCAGAATTCTATTGGCTATTGCAGCACACTATGATTATGAGATCTGGCAGATGGATGTGAAAACCGCATTCCTCAACGGGAACCTCGAGGAGGAGGTGTATATGATGCAACCTAAGGGATTCGTGTCCAAGAACTACCCAGATAAGGTGTGTAGGTTGCTTAGATCCATTTATGGACTAAAGCAAGCCTCCCGAAGTTGGAACATAAGATTTGATGAGGCAGTCATATCTTATGACTTCGTTAAGAACGAAGATGAGCCTTGTGTATACAGAAAGGTAAGTGGGAGCGCTATCACCTTTTTGGTGTTATATGTGGATGACATCCTCATTATTGGGAATGACATAGGAATGCTATCCACAGTAAAGGCTTGGTTATCTAGACACTTCTCCATGAAGGACTTAGGGGAAGCATCTTATATCTTGGGGATTAGAATCTATAGAGATAGATCCAGAGGATGCTTGGCTTGTCCCAGTCCAGGTACATAGAAACTATTGTCAAAAGGTTTGGCATGGAAAATTCCAAGAGAGGTCTCATACCCGATGAGACATGGGATATCGCTTTCTCTGAATATGTCCCCAAAGACTCTAGAAGAAAGGGCTTAACATGGATATGATACCTTATGCCTCAGCAATAGGGTCTATCATGTATGCCATGCTATGTACTAGGCCTGATATAGCGCATGCTCTCGAGTGTCCTGGCAGGTATCAGTGAGGATCCGGGCTTGGAGCACTAGAAAGTAGTAAAGTGTATCCTTAAGTACTTGAGAAGGACTAAGGATCTTTTACTAGTATATAGAGGTAATAGCCTTAAGGTTGAAGGCTACACTGACTCAAGTTTTTAGTCCGATGTCGATGATAGCAAGTCAATTCAGGTATTTGTACACCTTGAATGGAGGAGCAATGTCTTTGGAAGAGTTCCAAGCAAGATACCCCTCTTGACTTCGACCACAGAGGTGAAGTACATTCTTGCATCGGATGCAGCAAAGGAGGGAGTCCGGTTGAAGAAGTTCATCACAGATTTGGGAGTCGTGTAGGGTAGCGAAGAGCCGATCTCCCTATATTGCCACAACAACGGGCAATTGCTCGCCGAAAGAACCTAGGTCTCATCGAAATCTAAGCATGTTCGAGGAGGTTCCACCTTATCGAGGAGAGATCGTGACCCCAGGAGATGTAGTGGAAAGAGTTCCATCCAGAAGATAACATTGCAGATCCACTAACAAAAGCCGTTGTCTCATTTTGTCTTTTTGAGTGTCGGGTGCGATAGGGATGGACACATAGGTGATTGGCTTTAGGTCAAGTGGGAGATTGCTAGTCATAGGTGCCCAGCAAGCTAATCACGTTAGTGATGGCACGTGTGACTTGATATAGAATCTTTTTGCTTATTATATTTTGGCATATATCACTTTATAACTATTGCATAAATGCATATATATATTGTGATGTCCTTGGATTTGTGCAATGGAATCGGATCGTGATGAGATCGATAATGAGATCGATTCACCTTTAAACACATATCCTAAATAATCGGTCATAGGTTTTTCGAGAGGGACATCGTGATCTTAGGATAGACTAGTGTGTTGTATACCGTCCATATGATGGATGCGGCTGGTCTCATATTTGCTGCTCGTGTAGGGACACTAGGGATACGATCTGGTGCTCATTGGAGAATGAGTTCACCGATTGATCCCTTACGGAATCTTTGGATGGTTGATGATGCCTTATTGTATGACGGCGATTCCGTAGTCCTAGTGGTGTATCTCGATCCTTAGACTTGAGACACCAAGGATGTCTGTATGAGTGCTCCACTCTTTGATACCGGACTTATAGGTTTGGCTGTCCCAGATCTAGTGCTTTGGTCATTGGGAGTGGTAGTCGACCTTACGAGGGGCTATTGAGTATCGATAAAGGATCATCCACTCTGGCGTCATGAGAGGAATATCCCATGTGTTCTTGCTCAAACAAATCCCTGGCCAGGATCATTCGAGTTGAGAGAAAGAGTTCTCCGGGAGAATCCGATTAGAGCGAGACTTCAGTAGAAACCGTATGGATTCCGACAACACCATGCTCGATATACGGTCTCCGGGATATTAGATGGATGAGGGACTATAGGTACATGGTAACTAAGGACAGATAGGTCCAATGGATTGGATTCCCAGATCGTCTAGGGACTTCTGGCGTAGTGGCCTGAAATACGTCCGTAGTCGATGAATCAAGTGAATTATTACAGAGATAATAATTCAGCGAAGTTAGAAGGAGTTCTCGACGGTATGACTCACGGCTCACTCGATATTGGGCCTAGAGGGTCACACACATATGGTAGGCATTGCGATGAGTAGAGGTTCGGATATGAGATATCCGACGGAGCCCTTGTCTTCTTGGATGCAGATCCAATACCCACTTGGGAAGGACCCATTAGGGTTTGACATGGGATCTCTATAAATAGGAGGGATTCACAGCCTTATAGGCTAGAGTCTTTGCTTGCCTTTCCTATTCTCCTCTCCCTCTCCACCTCAGAGGCCTAGAGTTTTGAGGAGGGTCGTCACAACCCTGCTGTGTGGATCACCGCTAGAGAGGAGGACGCTTGACCTCCTTCACCCTCTCCTAAGGATCTGCAAGGAAATAGGGATATACGATCTCCCTAGGTAACACAATCTCTATACACAGTTTTGTGTTTTGCGGATTTTTGCGCACCAATCTTCGCACGACGACGAACATCTTTTTGGGAATCGGGGATTTTTGTTTTCTTGTTCTTCCGCTGCACATATGATGTCGCCCCCATGATTTCCCAACACTTCGCCTATTGAAGGAAGGCCTCTAGTGGACGTCGGTGACCTCGTTGGTGGAGGAAGCCAAAAGTGGATGTAGGTCAAGATTGACCGAACCACTCTAAATCTCGATTTGCATTTACTTTGAGCATCTTATCTTTACTGGAAACCTCCTCAGTAGCTTACTGCCTTCTGCTCATTTACAAACATGTTTCATAGTTAAGTATTTTCCGAATCGGCGTTAAGACGGAAATCAGTTTTATCATATGAACATCATATTTCAGTTTATGCTTATATTCTGATTTCCATCATAACTGCAAACTGCCTTTATATCTTTGCTTTAACTGCATCTTGCTTGATCATAAGTTAAAGTGATTTACGAATCAGCTTTCATACCGAAATCGCTTTTATCGTACAAATGTCGTATTCCAGTTTGCTATTACATTATGTTGTCTATCTTAACTGCAAACTGCCTTTATATATTTGCTTTATCTGCATCTCGCTTGATCACAAGTTAAAATGATTTACGAATCGGCTTTCTTACCAAAATCGCTTTTATCGTACGAATCCAGTTTTAATCGTCGAAAGTTTTCCGCTGCACTAACTCACCCCCCCCCTCTTAGTGCTCTTAATCCTAATAGTTCGGTTGTCGTGACCTATGTCCACTCCCGATTCCTCTTTCATCAAGGCCACTTGCATTCACTAATGGTGTTCTTTCAATAGGTGAATACCAACTACCCTCTTACAACTCTTTCTCTTTTTCATAGGTTTAGGAGACATCTTTTACAAGTTTCACACCTCTCTTAGAATGATCATAAATCTTAAGGAGGAGGAGGACACTTAGCACTTTTTCAAGACTTTTACAACTCAGAATCTCAAGGCTTTTGTTCATTTTTCATGCTTTCTAAAGTAGGAAAAAGTGAGGTATTTATAGGCTCTAAATGGCTTTAAAAATAGAGTAAAAAAGTGTCACATCCCTAGTTTCAAGGGTACTGGTAGTACCACCACAAGTACTGGGCGGTACTACCGCCTACCAAACTGACAACTAGCAGTACAGTACTTGTCAATTTGACACTAGGTGGTACCATCACCCAGTTTAGGTGGTACGATTGCTTGACATAGCCTAAAAGACTATGTCTAGGTGGTACTATTAGGATCATGAATTAGTGCTATCAAAAACTTCCGATGATTTTAAAAAATTATGTTCGATGAAAACTGATATTGAAACTCAGCTTGACTTAGAGTAAGTGTAAATTGGAGTGTGCAACAAAATCAGTAAGTAATGAATGTAAACATCAAAAGAAAAGAGCATCCCAGATTTAAATTGATTCAATTATTGTGACCTACATACACTCCCAATTCCTCCTCCGTCGAGGCCATCGACTTTTACTATCGATCTTCTTTCTATGGGTGAAGATTATCTACCCTCTTACAAGTCTTTCTCCTTTTCATAGGTTTAGGAGAAAACCTTTACAAGTCAGTCAATCCTTTCTTAAACTGAAATCTAAACTTAGAACATGATGAGGGAAACTCTCAAAGGATTACAATAGCATTTTCTCACTTAGATCACAATTTTTTATTCACTTTTCATGCTATATCAAGAATAAAAGTGTGGGGTATTTATAGGCTTCAAATGACTTCAAAAATGGTGCCAAAAATCATCTTATCTCAAGTTTATAGGGTACTGGTGGTACCACCGCCAGTATTGGGTTGTACCATCGTGTTAGAACCCTTACATATTCTAAGCTTTGGGTTGATCTCTTTACGGGATCGACCTCCTTGGAACTCTATAGGAGTTCTTTCCTCCTGGTTGTTACTCAAAGACTGCTAAAAAGATTCATCTATTGCTTATCAAAAGAGGATGAATACATGACTATTTATAAGGCTTATAAACCCTAACTCCGAATAGGACTCTTACACAAGACTCCTACTTCTAACCAACTCTTAATGCTTATCTAAGAAGCAACCTCCAAACTAATCCTAACCTTATCCGACCTCTTCACCTCTTTAATAGGGGTCAGTTACATAGGTTTTATATGAATATCCCTTTCAATGAAACTCAATTAGGACTCTCCTAGCTAGAGTCCTAACAGACTCGCCCTCTTCAAATTAGTGTTGTCCTCGAGGCTGACGATCCATGAATTCTAAGAATTTGATCTTCAATTCATCATAGTTCGCCTATTGTATTAGCACTTCGGTAGTTGGTCATCGTCATCGAGTCATGATCTGTCGATCAATAATAGCACTCGGCTAGGTCTGAAGTTCTCCTTAGGTAGTCATATTTGGTAGATGGCTTTGGGCTATCTCATTTTGTCCCAGCTTGAGCTTTAAACACGACTCATGGAAGACTGGATGGATTCGGGAGCTGGCGGTAAGTCCAATTTGTATGCTACTACTCCGATGTGCTCCAAAATTTGGTAGGGTCCATAGAACTGAGGTGAAAGCTTCATAGATGCTCTAGTTTGGATTGATATTTGCTTGCATGGCTAGAGTCGTAGGAAGACCCAAACTCCTACTAAAAATTCTCTTTCGCCTTTATGTTGATCATATTATTGTTTCATCCTTGCTTGAGCTGCAGTGAGTTTATCTTTTAGCAACTTCAGTAGTTTGTCTTTGTCCTGTAGTTCCCTGTCTACTTATTCTGCTTTAGAGGTGCCCAATGCATATTTTGGGATCACAAGAGGAGGTCGACCATATATAGTCTCATAGGGAGTATAGTTTATGGATGAATGACAAGTTATATTATACCACCACTCGGCCTAAGGAAGCTACTTTATACACTTTTTTGGCCGGTCACTCATAAAGCATCTGAGGTATGTCTCCAAGCACCTGTTTACCACTTTAGTCTGGTCGTCGGTTTGTGGGTGATACACCATACTCATTTTCAATTTAGTGCCCTATATATGGAATAACTCTATCCAAATATGCTTGTGAAGACCCCATCATGATCATTTACAATAGATCTCAACATCCCATGCAATTTTATAATATTCTCCATAAAGATTCGAGCAATACTAGAAGTAATGTAGGGATTACGAACAACGTAAAAGTGAGCATACTTTGTAAGGCGATCAACCACAACAAGAATTGTACATTTTTCTTGTGATGAGGGAAGCCTTTCGATGAAGTCCATTGATATATTAGTCCATATCGAGTCCGGGATGGGTAGAGGTTGCAGCTTTCTAGGACTTGCCATTGTCTCGCTTTTATGTCATTAATATACATCACATTGTGCCACAAATTTAGCAATAATAATTTTCATCCCTACCCAATAAAAATTTTGCTTAATTCTCTTATAGATTCTAAGAAACCCGAAGTGCCCAACCGTAGGTGTGGAATGCATCTCTTGAAGGATGGTCTTTATGCAAGTAAAATTTGGCATAAGCATAATGCGTCCCTTATAGCGTAATTATTTTGAGTCCCAACTGTAATGAGCCATGAAGCTTTGGTACTTCCTCCAATTTTTTTATGATCTTACTGGTCTCTAGATCTTCCTGCCATTCCCTCTTAATATCCTCAAGAAAGTTACTGGTCGGAAGTGAAACCGCCAAAAATTCAACTTACTCGGTTAGCCGCGAAAGCGCATATGCAATAACATTCTCTTTCCCCTTTTTGTAAGTTATTTTATAATTATATCCAAGAAGCTTTATTACCCATTTTTGCTGCTCGGGGGAAGATATCTTATACTCTAAGAAATATTTTAGGCTTTTATGGTCGATCTTGATTTGAAAGCGTCGCCCGATCAAGTACGGTCTCCATTTGGTCACTGCATGCACAATCGTGAGCATCTCCTTATCGTAAATAATCATCTTGAGATAGGAAGGAGATATTGCCTTTCTAGTATAAGCAAGGGAGTGGCCATCTTGCATTAGTACAACACCAATTCCGACTCCGGAGGCATCGGCTTCAATAATAAAAGTCTTACTGAAGTCGGGTAGTGCTAGTACAAGCATTATCATCATTGCAGCTTTAATTTCATAGAAGGCGGTGGTGGCTTTGTCCAACCATTGAAAAGTATCTTTTTTTAGTAAGGAAGTAAGGGGTGTACTGATCTTTCCATAGTTTTTCACGAACTTGCAGTAGTAGCATGTTAAACCGAGAAAGCCGTGTAGTGATTTTATTTTCCTTGGGGTCGTCCAATTCTGCATTGCTTCAATTTTGGAGGGGTCCACCACTACACCTTCCTCTGATATGATATGCCTAAGATATTCCACCTTCTGTTGAAGAAAGTTGCACTTCCATTTTTTGACACCAACTTAACATTGTCGAGAGAGGAGCTTTTGATTTGGTCTCCTAATATGATATGTCACACACAGACATATTTAATATATATCTACATCATATATAAATATATATGCATATCTAGTATATGTATAAGCAATCACACATCACATGAGCAATCATACTAGATGATCATGGACCACAACCTAATGTGATCAGGCCCGAGCCAATGGGCCTAATCACTCACATCAAGATCTATGTTTGCAATCATGTATCTCCATGCTCTATGATCATCAATTTCATCCTCGTTGGTTCCGTCGGCATCTCGACGCACCTTCATATGTCATGATTGTCCGTCTCGGCCTGTGGGTCACATTATCACTTCCATGCTTCTATTACGCCTCCTCATGTGATTACAACTTAATCATAGGTACATAGGCCCAACAATAAACGAAAATAAAATTGAAGGCTCATAGGCCCCAATAATAACAATAATCACATGTACACACACATCACACGGTCTATGATCATTCGTCCACATCATACATCACATATAAATATCATTATATAGGACTACAAGATAATAATAATAATAATAATAGTTAATTAAACTTTTTAATTAATTAATATTTTTCTAAAATTTAGGACATGCAAAAAAAATTTTGAATTATGAGAGGTATTTTCGTAATTTAGAAAAAAAGGATAGAATTCAAAATTTTTGAAAGAAAAAAGGGGCAAAACTATCATTTTTTAAAAAAAATAATCTTTCCCTAATATTGCATTGCTACCGCCACCACCACCACTACTGGCGGCAACCACTCCGTGGGGGGTGGCAATGCCCTGCGGGTGGGTGCCCTTCACTGCTTGCAGGTGATGACCACCCCTATGGGCATCGATCACCATTACGGGCAAGCAAACACAGGTGTGGTGCCCGTGGGTCGGGCACCCTCAACTATACATAACAACCACTCCAAGTGGCCCTACCTTCGGGCACCACCATTGTAGCCACCATTGTAGGTGGCTCTACCTACGAGCACCTAACCCGTAGGTGGTGCCTACTGTAGGCAGGCCACAGGTCACCGGTCGTAAGCCGACGGCAGCATCTTAATGGCTGCCAGCCCCTTGCATGTAGATGGCATCTAAGGTGGCCATCCACGAGGGCAGCAACCATTGCTGCCCTTTCTTACTATTGCGTCAAAAAATTTTGACATTAAAAGCCTATTTAAAACATAACACATGTAGTTCTAAACCAATCTTTCGTATGAACAACCTGGCTCTGATACTACTGTAGGAAAAATCTAGGGGCGATACCACATGTGCAACGAAAGAATAGAAAATAAAAATCCCCAAATTTACCAATGATGTGTTCGTCATCGTGCGAAAATTGGTGCATAAAATTCATAAAACTGAAAACTACATATATAAAAGATTGTGTTTTACCTTAGGATATCATATATCCCTGAATCCCTACAGATCTATATGAGAGGATGAAAGAGGTCAAGTGTTTGTTAGGAACATTTTTCTAAGTTTTTGAATAATGTTTATTGAGTCTGTTTAGTCCAGTTGTTTATTAAGTCGGTTTGGTTCAGTTAGAATCAAGTAGAGGTTTATTTAATATTTATTTATTATTAGAGTTCAAGTCCTGATGGACTTTGGGTAAACTCTATAAATAGAGATGTAACTGCTTTTTTTCAGTAATCTATGAAAAATACTATTCTGTCTTTTGACAAACCCTAGGAGGCTGATCCCCTTGAAGTGATCAAGGAGGGTTGATCCCCTCGAAGTGATCAAGGAGGGCCGATCCCCTCGAAGCGATCAAGGAGGCCGATCCCCTCGAAGCGATCATTATCATCCTCATTTCTCCCCTTTCTTCGATAATAAGACTTTAGAGTCTTATCATTTGGTATTAGAGCAACGATTATTGGCGCAGCCCACCGCAGCCTTGCTTCCCTTCTCCCCCACCACCATTACAAGGCAACTCTTTCTTCACCGTTGTCGCTGTTTCCCCGGTCAGCGACCTTCGACCACCGCTCGACCTCCTCGCTGCCCCATCTCGTTCAAAAAAAAAAAAAAAAAAAAAGAGAGAAGAAACACGAGAGGAAGAAGAAGCCGCAGCCACACTTGCGTCCCCTGCTTCCGGCTGGCCCACCCGCCGCTGTTGCTCTCCGGCCAGCGCCCACCATCGCCCCGCTTCCCAGCCGACGACCACCGCCGCCGCTGTTCCCCGGCCAGGAGATGACCCTGCCAACGTCCATCCTAGCCCTACTGCCGCCGCTCGCCTCCCCTTGCGTCGCAGCGTAGCATCACCAATGATCCTTAGCGTTCTCGCTGCCTCTTTTCCCAGCCACGTCACCACCACTTTTCCCAGCCGCATCACCGTCGCTCGATCACCTGGCCAGCGACCTCTTCTCATCGTATCCCCATCTCGCTTGAGTGAGAAGGACTGCCGACACCGCAGCCGTAGCTGCCGGTTGCCGCAGCCCCTCCTTGTAGCGGTTGCAGAAACAAAGCTTCCTCTGTTGCCGCAGCCCCTCATCGATCGCAGCCACGCCTCGAGCGCCATCGCCTTCTAGCCGACCCATCACCATTGCCAGCCATCGTGCGGCGACCGCTGCTCGCCTCCCAACCACCGCTCCCCCTGGCTCGGGCAAGAACGACCGTCGCCACTCCCCCTTGCTCTGTCCCCTTGGTGACCGAAACAGGGCAATCCTCTTGCTGCTGCGAACGACTGCCACCACCGTCGCCGCTGCTGCCCAGCCAGCGACGACGCCGCTCGCCGCCCAGCCTGCCACCGTCGATTCCTATTTTCCCCTGCAGCCTCAACCTCGGCAACACCACCGCAACCGCCCTCCAACAGCACACGCAGCAAGCTCTTGTGCGGCCGCTTTAACCTCGGCAACGCACGCACCGACTCATCTTCTCAACCTCGGCCGTTTCAATGACATTGTTGTGTCCTCAACCGCACGCGATCTCTCGATGTCACCAATGCCTCCGTAGTGTGGTAGAGACAGAACAACACTGCCTTCCATCCGTACCATCGCAACCACCGCAGTGACAGGCCCTTGGCGACGCTACCCCCAGCTACAGCCACATCAACGCAGTCGCCTTCCAACCCCGGTGCTCTCACCCCACACAGCGATAGAAATAGGGTAGCTACTCTTCCTCCAACGCAGTGACCGCAGCAATACCCTTGGCGTCCACCTCCTTGGCAACTTCGCATTGACAGTGTTGATGCCCTTGTCCGACACCAAAAACAGGAGTTGAGATTACAGATTTGCAGTCTTACGCAATGGCTATTGATAACTCGGTGAAAGCACAAATGGAAGCATTGGAAATCAGAATTGAGAACCGACTGCAAGAAACACTTAATGATTTCAAAAAGAGCCTACTAGAGAGCCTCAGCAAATTTCAACAAAATGGGGGCTCAAGTTCTAGTTGCACAAATCTGAAAATACAGGAAAAGGGCCCCAAAATTGTGACACAAATTACTCACACATGAAGATGGAATTTCCGAGATGGAAAGATGGAGATATGACCAATTGGATCTCTAAGGCAAAATTTTTTTTTCGATTTCATAGAACCCCAGAAGAATCCAAGGTAGAAGTGGCCTCAATCCAGCTCGAGGGAGATGCACTCCGTGGGAGCAGTTCAAAAGTCAGCTTCTTGTTCACTTTGGCCCATCCGAATATGAGAATGTTGATTGCCAGCTTGCTAAAATTTGTCAGACTTCTACAGTGTTAGAATATCATAGTAGGTTTGAAAGATTATCAAATCAAGCTAGAGATTGGTTAGACCGACAACTTCTGGATATATTTATTGAAGGGCTTATTCCAGAGATCCGGTGTGAAGTTAAGGCTCGTCAACCCCGCACTATGATAGCTACGATCTCATTTGCAAATCTACATGAGAAAAAAATTAGCAAGGAAAGATCAGCAAGGGGTTTGTACTATTATAAAAAATGGAGTATGGAGCACCGATGTAAACAAGGGCAACTTCTAATGATTGAACCAATTGGAGAGGAGCCGAAAGCTAAGAATGTGGACTCCGATCATGAAGGTATAAATTCTAATGAAGACGTTGAACCTACCATACATACAATGCATACATTAGCCGACTACTCTAACCCGCAAACTATGGAAGTTGTCGGAACTCTAGAGCATCAGCCTATTATAGTTTTGCTTGATACTGGTAGCACTAACAATTTTATGGACAGTGAGACTGTTGACCGATTGGCCCACCACATTGAAGACTATGAGAGATTCGAAGTAAAGATCATTAATGGATGGATTTTCACTTGTGATAGCAAAGGTTTAAAGATAAAATTGATTATACAGGGCCAAAAATTTCATGCAATGATTACTACATTGAAAGATCGACCTGTTGCTTACACTATCAAAAAGTGGAGACCATACTTACTTGATCAACGGGTTATGATGCGTTGCAGATAGTCTATGGCTAAAGTGCTGAAAGAGAAGCTCCCCGAGATTGATGCTGCTCAACCTTGAGGACACGGCTGATTTGAAGAGGGAGGAAATGTTAAGAACCTTTTTCTAAGCTTTTGAATAATGTTTATTGAGTTTGTTTAGTCCAGTTGTTTATTGAGTCAGTTTAGTTCAGTTAGAGTCAAGTAGAGGTTTATTTAATATTTATTTATTATTAGAGTTCAAGTCCTGATGGACTTTGGGTTAAACTCTATAAATAGAGATGTAACTGCTTCTTTTCAGTAATCTATGAAAAATACTATTCTGTCTTTTGACAAACCCTAGGAGGCTGACCCCCTCGAAGTGATCAAGGAGGGTCGATCCCCTCGAAGTGATCAAGGAGGGCCGATCCCCTCAAAGCGATCAAGGAGGCCGATCCCCTCGAAGCAATCATTATCATCCCCATTTCTCCCCTTTCTTCGATGATAAGACTTTAGGGTCTTATCAGTGCCCTCCTCTCCAGTTGTGGTCCACACAACAGGGCTACGATGATGCTCCTCCAATCATTGCTCAAAACTCCACACTTGTTATTTGAGAAGGAGAAGGGGAGAGGAGAATAGGAAGTGAGAACTAAGAAACCTTTAGCCGGTGGGTGTTTGGTTCCCTCCTATTTATAGAGGCACCCTATCAACTTAACCCTAATGGATCCTGCCCTATTAGGTATTGGATCTCCATCCAACTATCCAAGCCTCTTAGATTAGTGGATCTCTATCCAATTATCTCTCATTGGCTCTTATTGGATCTCATCCATAGGATCCAATAATTCAGGGGCTTATTGGATATCCAATAAAGATAGAGGCTCCAACGGATATCTCTTATCCAAACCTCTACTTGTCACAATGCCTACCATATATGTATGATCCTCTAGGCCCAATATTGAGCTAGCCATGAGTCACACTTATCAGAACTCCTTTTGGCTCAATGAATTATTATCTCCGTAGTAATTCACTCGACTCATCGACTCCGAATGTACTAAGCCACTACGTCGCAATCCCTAGACGATACAGGGGAATCCAATCCTTTGGACCTATCTATCCTCAGTTACCATGTGCCTATAGTCCCTCATCCATCTAATATCCCAGAGATTGTATACCGGACATGATGCTGTCAGACCCATATGGTTTCTACTCAAGTCTCGCTCTAATCGGATTCTCCTGGAGAACTCTTTCTCTATCAATCTTAATGACCCTAGCTAGGGATTTGTCTGAGCAAGAACACATGGGATCCTCTATCGACATTGAATAATCCTCGTAAGGTTGGCTATCGCTCCCGATGACTGGCTGTGCTAGATCTAGAACTTCCAGGCCTATAAGTCTAGTATAAAAGAGTGGAGTACTCATACAGGATATCCTTAGTGTCTCAAGTCTAAAGACCAAATACACCATTAGGATAATGGAATCACTATCTGACAATGAGGTAACATTATCCATCCAGCATTTCGTGAGTGGACCAATCAGTGAACTCATTCTCCAATCAGCACCTGCATTGTAGCCCTTGTGTCCCCACATAAGCAGCTATAAGACTATCAGCCTCCATCATATGGATGGGTATATAACATACCAGTCTGTCCAGTTATCTCGATGTCCATCTCGAGTAACCTATGACTAGGATTATTTAGGTTTGTGTTTAAAGGTGAATCGGTCTCATCATCGTGATCTCATCACGATCCTATTCTCATTGCACAGATCCATTTACATCACAATATATATATATATATATATATAAAGTGATATTATATCAAAATATAATAAGCAAAAAGAATATGTATCATGTCACATATGTCATTACTTACATGATTAGCTTGTAGGGCACCTATGACTAGTAGATACGTCATTGTTAGACAACGATTCTGTTACCCCAGTGGTGTACCTAGTCCTTAGACTTAAGATACTAAGAATGTCTTGTATGAGTACTCTATACTTTGATACCGGAATATAGGTTTGGAAGTTCTAGATCTATCACGGCTAGTCATCGGGAGTAGTAGCCAACCTTACGAGGACTATTGAGTATCAATAGAACCTTAAATTCAAGTCAAAGCAATTATAATCATGATCATATGCAACACATTATATTTATATCATTGCATTGCATGCATCATTATCATAAGTATTGCATACATCATCATAAATATTTCAAATCAATATAGTATCAAAATATCAAAGTATATTACATCCTACTATGTATGATCATCATAACTTCTAATTATATACATCATCATAATACCATGAGTACTTCATGCATCGTTTCATATCATCATAACTTCTCCCTCTTTGTCATCAACAAAAACGAGAAAAGTGCAACTAACATGTTTTTCACACATAACCATATAATTTCAAATCATTACATATATCATTGCATAATTTCCAGTTTTTGAAACATCATTGCAAATATCATCATGCAAGTTAGCAAGTTTTTTAGATATGAAACTTAGCAAAACTTTTACATCTTTTGAGATGTGCAAGATAGCATGTTTTCTTTTCTTTGCGATGTTCAAGCTAGTAAGTTTTTTGAAAAAGAATGCAAATTTACATCATTTTAGAATATGCAAGCTAGCAAATTTTACATCATTTTAGAATATGCAAGCTAGCAATTTTGCTTTTCTTTGTGATGTAAAAGCTAGCGTGATTTGCTTTTTCTTGAATTGTGCAAGTTAGCAAATTTTGGTTCTCTTTTGAGATGTGCACACTAGCAATTCTTTCTCTCCCTTTGTCATTGGCAAAAAGATATCATGTTCTTTGGAAGGTTATTCTCAAGTTCGTTAAGTTCATCATGTGCCTTATATGTCATTTCATAGGTCATTAATGACCCAATAAGCTCTTCAAGTAAAAACTTGTTTTAGTCTTTTGCCTCTTATATTGCCATCACTTTCGGATCATAACTTTTTGGAAGGGATCTTAGTATTTTATTAAAAAGATCAAAATTTAAAAAACTTTTATCAAGTACTTTCAAACCATTGATGACATCCGTAAAACGTGTGTGTATGTCTCCAATGGTTTTGCTTAGTTTCATATGAAACAATTCAAAATCATGCATCAAAAGATTAACTTTAGAATCTTTAACCCTACTTGTGCCTTTGTGTGTAACTTCAAGAGTGTGCCAAATATTGTATGTAATTTCTCAAATAGAAACATGATTAAATTCATTTTTGTCTAAAGCGTAAAATAAAGTATTCATAGCTTTAGCATTTAAAAAAAAAAGTTTTCTTCTTCAAATCATTCCATTCGTTTATTATATTCGAAGACTTTCGAAAACCATTTTCAATGATATTCCATAAATCGAAGTTCAAAAAAATAAGAAAATCCTCATTTGAGTTTTCCAATAAGTATAGTTCGCTCTATTGAACATAGGAGGACGAATGATAGAGTGACCCTCTTGAAAGTAAAAAAAAGTCATCTCTTAGGTGTTAAACCAAACAGAGAGAAATTGGCTCTAATACCAACTATTAGAACCAAGTCGGCACTAAAAGGGGGTTGGGGGGGGGTGAATTAATGCTTTCGTGAAAACCTCAACGATCTAAAAATAGCATTCGATAAAATCATATCAGATAGATGCTTGACTTGAAAGTGTGTTCATAAGTAGAGTGAAAGTAATAAACAAGTAAATCAGCTTGCAATATCAATGAAAAACATGAAAGAAATACAAACTGAGTTTTATAGTGGTTTGATCATCGTGACCTACATCCACTCCCGATTCCTCTTCACTCGAGGCCACCGACTTCCACTACTGATCTTCTTTCAATGGGTAAAGATCAACTACCCTTACAACTCTTTCTCCTTTTCATAGGTTTAGGAGATAACCTTTACACCCCTCAAGGTAACCCCTACACACCTCTCTTAGAATAACATCTAAGCTCAAGGAGGAGTGAACTCAATCTTTTCAATACTTTTACAACTTAGAATTCTTTTTTCTTTCTGCTTAATTCTTGCATCTGCATGTAGGAATAGTTGGGGTATTTATAGTCCCTAAATTGCTTCAAAAATGGAGTCAAAAAAGGTCTCATTCTGCGTTTCCTGAGTCCTGGCGGTACCATCGCCTGTGCTAGGCCATACCATTGCCTACAGCAATGATATTAGGCGGTACCACTACCCAGTCTTATGGTACCACTACCAATACTCTCTAATATTGGGCGGTATCACCACCCAGCCTAGCGGTACCACCACTTATCTGAGAGATTGTTTGGGCGAAACCACCGCATAGACTAGCGATACCACCGCTTGACACTAAGTGGTACCACTACTTGACACTGGGCGATACCACCACCTAGTCTAGTGGTACTATCGCCTGACACAGTCTTGGAGATTGTGTTTTGGAGACTGAACCTCTAGCGGTGTCATCACCTAGATCGGCGGTGCCATTGTTTGACCCAACTTTTGGGTCATTGAATGGGCTTTTTTCTTGGTCCAAAACAGCCCCAACATAGGCCCAATTGGCCCCTAATTGAGTTAGCCTAATTACATTCTAAATCAACCTAATTAGAATTAAAACTATTTCGATCTAGATAATTATTACAAAGTATTAATCACATGTTGTCTGACATGTCATTGGTTCATTCGGCGTTTCGTCCGACCCTTCGGCGCTTCGTCGTCTCCTTCGGCATTTTGCCTTCTCACAACATAGGATCTCCTTGGTGTAATGTCCAACCTTCTTGGCCCGATGCTCGAACTTATGGCACGAAGCCTTCTGTCGACACGTCGACCGATCCTCCGACCCAACATCCAATCTCCTAACATATTCCACTTCGCCCCAACATTGATTCTTCCTACTTTAATTGTATCTTCATGATCTAAACTAGTCCTACATCACTCAAAACATAGATTATATCATAAACTCTATCAATTGGTTTCACCATCAAAATCTGAGATTCAACAAAGGGTCACACACATATAGTAGGTGTTGCGACGAGTAGAGGTTTGGATATGAGATATCCATCGGAGCCCCTATCTTATTGGATATCCAATAAGCTCAAGAATTATTGGATCATGTGAATAAGATCCAATAAGAGTCAATGAGAGATTATTAGATAGAGATCTTCTAATCTACGAGGCTTGGGTAGTTAGATGGAGATCCAATACCCAATATGATAGGATCCATTATAGTTAAGTTGACAAGGGGCCTCTATAAATAGGAGAGAACCAAACACCCATAGGTGGTTTTTGGTTTCCACCTCTTATTCTCCTCTCCTCTTCTCCTCCTCAAATAGTAGGTGTAGAGTTTTGGGTAATGATTTGAGGAGTGTCGTCATAGCTCTATTGTGCCCTATTGTGTGGATCACCACTAGAGAAGAGGATGCTTGACCTTCTTCATCCTCTCCTACAGATCTGCAGGGATTTAGGGATATACAATGTCCTTACGTAAAACATAATCTTTTATATAAGCAGTTTTCAGTTTTGTAAATTTTGCGCACTAATCTTCGCACGACGATGAATCATATTTTAGGAAATCTGAAAATTTTTTTTTCTGTTCTTCCGCTGTGCATGTCACCCCTAGATTTTCCTACACAAATAGTTACTACTATGCTAAGTAGAACTTTATAAAGAAATATTAAAGTTTGGAATTGAAGTTATAAAGCTTATGTTCTTTCTTTAGTTTTAAGTCTGACCTAACACTAACATTAGATTTCAATTGAACATTTGATTTTGAAAGGATTCCAATATTAGTTAAAAATACATATTATCATCATCATACAACTCATCATTATCATTCAATGCTATAATGTCATAACTTTTATCAACGTAAGTAATCATGATATTATTGAATCTCGAATTTTGATAATAAAATCAATTAATAAAGTTATGATCTAATCATCATTTGAGTGATGCAGGACTAACTTCGATCATGGAAAGATAAATCGATTGAAATAGGAGAATCAGATGTTAGGTCGGAGAGTATCATGCCAAAAGATTGGACGTCGGGCCGGAGGACTAGTCAATGTGCCGGAAGGACTTCGTGCCATGAATTCGAGCATCGGACCAGAGGGATCGAACATTGCGCCACAAAGATCGAATATTGTGGGAGGTCAACATGTCGATGGATAGGGCAATATGCCGAAAGAGAGAACGATGCGCCGAAGGTTCAGAAGAAGCATCGGATGAACCAATAACATGCTGGACAATATAGAATTCTTGTCTTGTAATCATTTATATCTTGATCATCATAGTTAGGTCTTAATTGAGTTAGTTTTGAGAGTAACTTTACTAACTCAATTAGGGGCCTATTAGGCCTTATCTGAGGTTGAGTTATACCTATTAGGAGGCCCATTTAGTGACCCATAGTTGGGTCAGATTGTCGAATCGTTAGACCAGGCGATGAAACCGCCTATGAGCTAGAACATATGAAGTATAGGGTTTTGGAAGTCCTGACGGTGGTACTGCTCAGTAGTACCACCCAAACTAGTGGTGGTATTGTCCAAACATATTCCCTCAGACTGTTAGGCAATAGTATCACCCAAACATAGCCTCTCAGACTATTAAGTAATGATACCACCCAAACTAGATGGTGGTACCACCCAAACTAAATAGTGGTACCACTAGTTGTCAATCCTATAGACGGTGGTACCACCCAACACTGGTGGTGGTACCGTTAGGACCTTGAAAACTCGGGATGAAATATTTTTGCTTCATTTTTTAAGTCATTTAGGGTCTATATCCCACTTATTTTTTCTTGGCATAACAAGAAAAAGAGTAGAAATGGGGAAAGTATACTTAGAAAAAAGTATGTAAACTCTCTTGAAATATAAAGTCACTTCCTCCTAGGTTTAGAAGTTCTTCTAAAGGAGTAGTGAGATTTATCTTAGTGTAAAGAGATGTGTAAATGTTCTCTCCTGAGCCTATGAAAAGGAAAAAGAGTTGTAAAGATAATAGTTATTTTTTGCTCATTAAAAAAAAGATCGATAGTGAAAGCCGGTAGCCTCGAGTAAAGAGGAATCGAGAGTGGGCGTAGGTTGGGACATCCGAACTGTTAGGATCGGAGCAGCACTAAGAGGGGGGGGTGAATTAGTGCAGCGGATTAAAACTTCGGTTTTGGAAAAATCTTTCGTACGATAAAAAGCCGAACTCGAAAATGCTTAACTTGAAAGCGTGTTTGTAAAGGTGTGCAGCAAAAGTAATGAGGAAGTAAAGCACGTGTGAAGGTTTGCAGTAAGGTAAATAGCAATAAGTAAATGCAAACCAGAGAACACACCAATTTAAAGTGGTTCGGTCAAAATGACCTACATCCACTTGTGAAGCCTTCTTCGAAGAGGCTCCCAACTTCCACTAGCAAATCACTTTGAAGGGGAAGGACAAATACCCCTATTACAACCTTTTACAAGTGATTCACACTCTTACATATTTTCAAAGAGAAAGAGGGAGGTGAAAATTCAAGCTATTGAAAATAAAAACTTGCTAAAGTCTTTGCTAAGACTTTTAGCTCACTCTCTTGCTTCTCAAAAGTTATGATCTCAGCTAAGAATTGAGGGGTATTTATAGGCCCCAAGAGGATTCAAATTTGGGCTCCAAATTTTGAATTCTCTTGGGTTTCCGAGGCTGGCGGTGCCACCGCCTGTCGGTGATGGTGCCATCGTCGGACCTCTTGGGTGCTGGGCGGTGCCACCGCTCAATCCAGCGGTGCCACCGCTCAGTTCTTGGGTTCTAGGCGGTGCCACCGCCTAATCTAGCGATGCCACCGCCTACACTATTTCAGCTCACTGGTTGGGCTCCAAACTTGGCCCAAACTAGTCCGAACTCGGGCCCAATTGGCCCCTACTTAGGTTATAGGATTAATACCTAATCCTAACCCTAATTAACGTGCTAACTACGAATTTAAAGGCATTTTCTAAGCTATTACAAAGTCCATAAGTCAAGACATCTTCCGGCGAGCTTCCGGCGAACTTCCGGCGGTCTTCCGATAAACTCTCGGAAACCATTCTGCGGACTCCTAGCAAGCTCCTAAACTTCACGATTTGATCTTGGCGAGTTCCAACGAGCTTCTTTGACAAGCTTCGATCTTTCTCGATGAGCTCCGCGAACTTCCCATGAACCTTCTGGCGAGCTTCCGAAAAACCCTTTGGCAAGCTCCCTACTCATTCTCCGCTAGTTCCGGCAGCATTCCCAACGAACCTTCGGACTTCCGTCGAACTCTCGAACTCCCAACGAATCCTTCGCGCTTGACTTCGACACTTTGTTTCACTTTATGTCTTTGTCATTATCATAGTTATTCCTGCACACACAAACTAAAACTCTACTCCGATCTAGACAATTATCACAACGCAAATTGACATTTTGTTGCCCGGCATATTATTGGTTGGGGCTTCGTCTGATTCTTTAGCGCATTGTCCTCTCTTGCGGCTTGTTACCCAATCGGTGGTTGACCTCCGCAACCCCGATATCCTTGGTGCAATTCCGCTTTCCTTGGCCCGATGCCCGACATCCGAAGCCTTCTACCGTCCAATATCCTGACGTGATCTCCTCTGGCGCAACATCAATTCCTCCTGCGTCAACTGTCTAATCCTGATCGAGTAGACCTGCATCACTCAAAATGCAGTTAAACATCTAAACACAATCAATTAGTTTCATCATCAAAATCTGAGATTCAACAATCTTTTCCTTTTTTATGATGACAACTAATTGATGACTAACGGAGTTATCCTTAACTCCTCGGAGTTTAACCAAACTCCCCCTATCAATATGCCACTGATAGAATATTTGGATTATCCCAAATCCGAGTAATATTCATCACATGTTATGAAAAATATTTTAACCATCATGCAAATATATATAAAATATTCAATTCAATGCATGAAGTCATCAATATACTTCTCCCCCTATGTCATCAACAAAAAAGAGAAGTAGCTCTAGCTATTTTAAAAGATATGTAAGTTTTTACAACATGAAGCTAGATTTTCATCACAACATATAAGCACAAAAGCATAGTAAGATTCTTAAGTTCAATCATGGCAATTCAACACATGAATTTTTGTGCAAGATTGCACTTTGCTTTTCTTTGCAAGTAACAATATTTATGATGTTTGATATAGCAAATTTCTTCATTACAACGATCGAGCTAGCAAATTCTTCATTCAAGTGTGCAAGCTAGCAATAACTTTCTCCCCCTTTGTCAATGTCAAAAAGAACTAGAGGAACCAATGATTTAAACTTTTACATCAACTTTGCATCAATCAATATTTTAATCATCACATGATGCATACAAGACAATAATGCAAAGAAATCATTTCATGAAGGATACCAATATGAAAATTCACCAAGGATCACATGAAACAATCACAAATCATGATATCATTATGCGATACATCATGAGATGATAATTTATCATATCAATGAAAGATATCAATTGTTAAACATGATATGATAATAGTCTCAAAAATTTAACTTGCGATACATGTGATACATTGTGATACACTAAAAAAATTATTGCGATGCTTTTAAGGATATCAACATATTTTTGATACAAAGCATGGCAAGAGCAATTTTGTTGCAAGTTTTCTAAGTTTTGCACTATTTGCTTCTTTTGATAGACAATATCTTTTTCTCTTTTTGAGAAGTGCAAGCTTGCAAGTTTTACTTTCTTAGCATTCTAGGAAGTTTACTTTCATTTTCAATGCACAAGCTAGCAAAACCTTCTCCCCCTTTATCAAAGTCAAAAAGAAATGGAGGACTCAATGGCTAAAAATTTCAACCATTCAACAAGCTAAATATGCAAAGAATTCATGAAATATATCAATAAGGATCAATTCATGAATACCAAAGATATGATTCATGGTTCATTAAAATTCTTCTTAACAAGTTTACGATCAAGATTCATATAATTCATAATAAAACAAATTGATATACAATCATCACATAAGGCAAACAAGGCAAAGAAATCTTGTTATTTCTATATTATGAAATATGATATCAAGGCTCATGATTCATTTGAAAAGATATAACACAAAGAGCAACTTGAAACGTTCTTATCAAGATCACATTTTAAAATATTCCAAGTATCAAGTGTTTAGAGATAAAAAGTTCAATACATTGTATGAAAAAATTATAATATCAAGTTTTTTTATCATGCAATGTAGCAATTAAAGATTTGCAAGTTTAGCATTTTTGCTTTTCTTGAGATAGCAATTGTTTGCTTCTCTACAAGCTAGCAATTTTTACGATATGCAAGTTTTACTATATACAAGCTAGCAAATTTAAAGATTTATAAGTTTTTGTATTTTCTTGACTTGTGCAAGCTAGCTAATTTCTTTTTGAGATGACCCTTTACATCAATTCAAGATAGCACATTAGTAACCATTTCTCCCCCTTTGTCATTGGCAAAAGGAAAGGAAGATTCAAGTCATGAATATCAAAATAATAATTTTATCATGAATATTTCATCATTGCGTGCATCATTATCATATGTTAAAAGTATTGCATACATAATACCAAATCATCATATATATTTTTAAAACACATAAACTCATCATTATATGCATGATTCTAAATCATCATTCAAATTATTTCAATCATTGTTTCAATCATCACTATAACTCATCATGCACAAAATGTAAAATCATCTAACATGATACAAACATTTATTTTTAAAATATTTATCACTATTTTCATATATGATAATAAAGTATTCATAATACACATTATATGCATATATCATCACAATAAAAAGCAATTGCATACATAATTTCAAATCATAAATGTTTCAAATCATGATAGTATTAACTTGTCAAATTTCATCCTACCACTCATGAACATAACTTTTCATCAAAACAAATTAATGAATATTTCATGTATTCATATCATCACATAAGGAATATCAAGGAGAAAATAATTGGGTGATGAGATAAACATTTCATGAATACATAAAAATCATACCACAAAATATTAGAATATGTGAATGCCAAAAGACATGATTTCTTTTTGAAAAGCCTCCTCATAAATAATCAAAGGAAAATCTTAGGAGATCAAATAATAAGAGATTTTTAAATAAAATTTTAAGTTAAGAATTTTCAAAAAGGATATTCTCTTTAGTAAATCACAAAAGGAAACATAGGAGAAAAAGATTTCAATTCATGCATAAGAACACTTATGATTCATATTGAAAATTTTCTCAAAATGTAAGAGAATAAAGAGTAAAAAATCTTGATTCATAAAAGATTTCATGTTATAAATTTCAAGAGATCAAGATCATGATTTCGATAAAAAATTATTCAAATTTAAATCATTAAAATCATTATCAAAATCCAAGAGATTCACAAAGATAATACAAATGGATTCATCAAAATCAATAAGATTGAGCAAAATAATTTTCAAGAATGTTTTCCTCTTTTTGGTTGTTTCAAAACATATGATTTTGTTTTATTTATGCCAAATAAAAACGTATATCATGTTTAAAACCGAAAGTGTAAGATTTGTTATAATAAAGATTAATAAGACACTTTCATTATGGTAAAAATCAATAATCCATAAATCACAAGATTCATCATGCATAATTTCAAAATTTATTAAGCATGATCATTATGCATGACATAAAATCATCAAGATACACATGCATGGATTAATCCTAATCACATATCATATAATTATCATCCCTAATGTTGCATACATCATTCAACATTTCAAAACATAACATGCATGAAACCTTAGCAATATACTTTTCATGATCAAAATTTTTTAATTTTTCAAAAGATGCTAAAAAGAAAGACATGATATAATTTTTTAAAAAATAAATTTTTATTTCCTATTCCTACTATCTAAATTAAGCACTCATGAAAAACTTCAAGTAATTTCAAAATAATTCAAGAGAGTTGAGTTACTTACCTTGTAGTTGAAGCCCATCAAAGCCCAATTCGTCGTTTCACCTTTGGAAGCTCTTGATTCATCCTTGGTTGCCTTTCTCTTATTTGGTCTCTTCCTCCATTCAAGGTCATTGTTTATTTTAGATTTTTATTTAATAAACTTATTAAGATTTAGTGTTCGAAGTTCAAGTTCATCATTGTCCTCATCACTTGAGTCATTGCTCAAGTGGTATTCATTTGTCCGGAGTTCCAAATCCTTCCTGTTCTTTGGAAGGTGATTTTGTTCATCATGTGCATTGTGCACCATTTCATATGTCATCAACGAACCAATTAGTTCTTCAAGTGGAAAAATACTTAAATCTTTTGTTTCTTGTATTGCGGTTATTTTAGGATCCCACCTTTTTGGAAGGGATCTTAAGATCTTGCTTTCGAGATCAAAATTCGAAAAAGATTTACCAAGAACTCTTAAATTATTGATGACATCCGTGAAACAGGTGTACATATCGCCTATAGTCTCGCTTAGTTGCATTCAAAAAAGCTCAAAATCATACAATAAAATGTTAACTTTTGAGTCTTTAACTCTAATAGTTCCCTCGTGCGTGATTTCAAGTGTTCGCCAAATATCAAAAGCCATTTCGCATGTAGAAATTTGATTGAACTCATTTTTGTCCAAAGCGCAAAATAAGGCATTCATAGCCTTTGCGTTTAAAGAAAAATACTTCTTCTCCAAATCCGACCATTCGTTCATCAGTTTAGAGGGAAATTGAAAACTGTTTTCAATAATATTCCATAAATCTAAATTCATAGAAATCAAGAAAACTCTCATTCGAGTTTTCCAATAAGTGTAGTCCAATCCGTTAAACAACGGTGGACGAACAATCGAAAAGCCCTCTTGAAAGCCATGAAGAGCCATTTCTCTCGAGTATAAATCCGAAATGAGAAATACCGGGCTCTGATACCAATTGTTAGGATTGGAGCGGCACTAAGAGAGGGGGGTGAATTAGTGCAGCGGATTAAAACTTCGGTTTTGAAAAAATCTATCGTATGATAAAAAGCTGAACTCGGAAGTGCTTAACTTGAAAGCGTGTTCGTAAAGGTGTGCAGAAAAAAGTAATGAGGAAGTAAAGTACGTATAAAGGTTTGCAGCAAGGTAAATAGCAATAAGTAAATGCAAACTAGAGAACACACTAATTTAAAGTGGTTCGGTCAAAATGACCTACATCCACTTGCGAAGCCTTCTTCGAAGAGGCTCCCAACTTCCACTAGCAAATCACTTTAAAGGGGAAGGACAAATACCCCTTTTACAACCTTTTATAAGTGGTTCACACTCTTACAGATTTTCAAAGAGAAAGAGGGAGGTGAACACTCAAGCTATTAAAAATAAAAACTTGCTAAAGGCTTTGCTAAGACTTTTAGCTCACTCTCAGCTAAGAATTGAGAGGTATTTATAGGCCCCAAGAGGATTCAAATTTGAGCTCCAAATTTTGAATTCCCTTGGGTTTCCGAGGTTGGCGGTGCCACCGCCGGCCCTCTCGGGTGCTGGGCAGTGCCACCGCTGAGTTCTCGGGTTCTGGGTGGTGCCACCGCCTAATCTGGCGGTGCCACCGCCTACACTATTTCATCTCACTGGTTGGGCTCCAAACTTGGCCCAAACTAATCCGAACTCAGGCCCAATTAGCCCCTACTTGGGTTATAGGATTAATACCTAATCCTAACCCTAATTAACATGCTAACTACGAATTTAATGGTATTTCCTAAGCTATTACAAAGTTCGTAAGCCAAGACTTCTTCCGACGAGCTTCCGGCGAACTTCCGACGGTCTTCCGATAAACTCTCGGAAACCATTCTACGGACTCCTAGCAAGCTCCTAAACTTCACGATTTGATCTTGGCGAGTTCCAACGAGCTTCTTTGACAAGCTCCGATCTTTCTCGGTGAGCTCCGCGAACTTCCCATGAACCTTCTGGCGAGCTTTCGAAAAACCCTTCGGCAAGCTCCCTACTCATTCTCTGCTAGTTCCGGCAGCATTCCCGATGAACCTTCGGACTTCCGTCGAACTCTCGAACTCCCAACGAATTTTTGGCACTTGACTTTGACACTTTGTTTCACTTTATGTCTTTGTCATTATCGTAGTTATTCCTGCACACACAAACTAAAACTCTACTCTGATCTAGACAATTATTACAACGTGAATTGACATTCTGTTGCCCGACACGTCATTGGTTGGCGCTTCATCCGATTCTTCAGCGCATTGTCCTCTCTTGCGGCTTGTTGCTCAATCGGCAGTTGACCTCCGTAACCCCGATATCCTTGGTGTAATTCCGCTCTCCTTGGCCCGATGCCAAACATCCGAAGCCTTCTACCGTCCAATATCCTGATGTGACCTCCTTCGGCTCAACATCAATTCCTCCCGCGTCAATTGTCTAATCCTGATCTAGTAGACCTGCATCACTCAAAATACAGTTAAACATCTAAACACAATTAATTAGTTTCATTATCAAAATATGAGATTCAACACGAACCATGAGTTTATATTTTTTTTGTATATTTTTTATTTTTATTGCTTACTGATTTACTTTGCTTACTGATTTCGAAAATACTAATTCAGTGTTATGATTTTTAAACATAAAAAGGTTAATGATCTTAGATTTTTAAACATAAAAAGGTTAATGATCTTCTTTCTCAATATAGTCCTGTTATGATTTAAGTTTTATAAGCATTTAACCACTTCAGTGTACCACCACACATCACTTTGATAATAAAATCTCACTTGTTTGGTGCATCATTATAGACTAACTTACTATGCAAAGCATGCTAGTTCTTTTAATTCTTTTAATTCTATTAGTATATCAAGTTCTATTTAATCTATAATCAAGAACCAAGCAATTCACTAACATAGAATTCAGATAGATCTTTTAATTCTTTAATAACAACAACTAAATGATCATATTTGTCTAAGAGTCTCCTTAAGATCTTTTCAATAATTTTTTTATCATAAACTAGTTCCTCGTATCTTCTCATATTATTTACTATGTCCATTACTATTGAAATTTAATATTATATTATTTTACTTTCAATTATAAATAAACTTTTAAAATTTATTCAAAGAATTTGGAGTCTAATAGTTAATAACATAGAAATACTCTTTTTCTAAGATCTCTCATGTCTCTTAAGAATTTGTTATAGTAAAAATTTAAGAAAATATTATTTTATCAATTATTTATTGAAAAAAATAGAGGATATGTAGATATTTTCTTTGATTTCTTTAGTGGTTCTAGTTATATTATATCTTTCTTCAATAATCTCACATAAATTTTGATATCTAAATCAAGTTATCATTTTTCATGCTTCACGTCAAATAGTCATCTCCTCTAAAAATAGAGAAGGTTAATAACAAAGATCCTATCTATACTGCTACTTGTCATCACAAATAAAAATATCACTACTTTGATACAACTTTATTGAAAAAAAAAGATTAAAAAAAGATAAACATTTAATAAAATAATAAAATAATAACTCAAAAAATTAAAGACTTCATTAATAAAATAAATCGGACTCTAACTCATCTAGGACTACGAATCTGCTGCTCCTATCG
Organism: Musa schizocarpa; assembly: GCA_900464855.2. Taxonomy (NCBI): domain Eukaryota; kingdom Viridiplantae; phylum Streptophyta; class Magnoliopsida; order Zingiberales; family Musaceae; genus Musa; species Musa schizocarpa. The sequence continues at coordinate 22,003,361 of LS990922.1, read as the reverse complement.
TAATTTAACTTTATGCTCTCATAAGACTGACTGCATTCCTATTTATGACTTGTCATAATCTATCTGGTTTAAATAGCCTAGTTTAATTGAACTATTCTCTTAATAGTTCCCGAATAATTAAACTAGTAGCATTATTATAACAAGATCGACTGCAAGCTTGTCATCAGAAACTATCTTGCTTCCGATCATCTGGAACCGATCAATGATTACTCACCTGCAACCACTCACCACCACGAAAGAACACATCGATCTGGTAATGCCTTCGAACTTACCCATTATGCGTCCCCAGCCAACCTCCACAGAAGCCAAATCCTACTCATTTCCAATGGACTTGATCCCTGTAGCTCACTATATTGGACCATAGCTGCCCATCCCTGGTTCATGTGTGCCATTCCACCTCTCAAAAGGGTAGGAGATGGGTTTAGAAGGACACATCCAAAGGGGGTGATCACTTGTCATTGTCCCCACTGCATGGGTCGGATGTTCCCCACCACGCTCGACTCGTTTACCAAAGGGACCATGGCGAGTTTTCCTCTTCCACAAACCAACCTTTCATTCTCCAGTACCAGGCCCCCTCCACCCTATTGTGCAATGCATTTGGCTGCCACCGAGGCCTCTCCATCCCTCGTCTGCTGAAAGGAACACATTCACTAACCTAAATTTCTTGTCAATGATAGCTCACCATCTGAATTATTTTTCATCCGATCCGTGCCGTCTAGGGTTTGGCGTTAGCCAAATTCATGGAGGTCGTTCTCGCAGCCCTCGGTCGTCCTGCTGGATCATGCAAAGACTGTAGCAGAAAACATGATGGTTTTGGACTTTTCTGGTGAAGAGAAGCTCAATTAGACTTAGTGATAGATCTGAACAAAGCAGATGAATGAATCAAATTTTCTTTGTTGTAATCTAATTCGCAGTTTTCGACGTAGATCTATTCTGATAAATAAACACTAGCCACAACTCAGTTTGGATATGCTTCTATCCGACCTGTGGTATTTAATGCTTGGAATCATCCAATTCGCAATTGTTGTACTCTTAGCTGCCCACCAAACTACGTGTTGGGATCATTATGGTTGAGCGCATTTGTTTGCTTGATGAAACGTAACGTGATTTATTATACATAAGGGACAAAAGTTTCTTCTTCCATGGTTCACACATTCTCATCTCTAATAGATTTCTCATACTTGTATTAGAGCCAAAATTAGTTTGAAGCACTGCCTATGGCTTATCCAACTTGAATGCGCAACTGCTCTATCCATGTGCAATGCCCACCGATGGATGGCACCTGGATTTACGATGCACAATTCCTCAAGAAATACATGTTAGAATTGAATTGCTTTCGCGCGATTATGTCTCTTGTCATTTAGATGATGACCGTGCAGTCCTAGCTTTCCTGTTACGTGTTTAAGTTGCCATTTGCGGCCCCTGTTTTCTGATGTGAAGGATTTCATCTCTTGCACAAAATAACGGTGGATCATCCAATTGTCGCCATCGCCAGCCGTCAAACTCTCATTTTAACATCTCACTCATGATCAGCAATTAAAATTGGGATATTTAAGCGCTAGCTGGGGTCGATCGTTGTATAACTCAGATGATCAGGAGCATGACCACGTTGAGACACGATTCTTAGGTAGCAGGACAGACAACATGATTTGAGCAAACACCGTCCCGTTTAAGGGTCTGTAGTCCACGTCGATGGCCGAGGACGGTATGGACGACAGAGAGTAGCTCTTCCCACAACACATGTGACAATGGAAGGGTGCCTTTGCAAGTTTGCCTCCTGTGAAGAAAGACATTCCTGTGAGGCGCCCATGACTGATGAAGACCTCAGTTTTGGATGGCACTTCGTGTAGAACGACGTATTATGTTAACACGCTTTGACCTGAGTCGCAGCCTTCACGGATTGGTTCTGGCTTCAGATGATTCATTCATTTGGTAGGTCCAGGTTCACAGTCATGCCCCTCTATACTCAAAAAGAAATGGGATCATCATCAAATATTTACACTAGTCCATGTAATTACCAGCATATTATTAAAGGATGACAACAACGAAATTCTGGATACATGACAGAAGGGAAAAAGAAAACGAAGAGGAGTACATGAAAAAAGTGAACAGAACAGTTTGGGTGTTGTCTGTGTTTTTTCTGGGAGCCCCCACACATGTGCGCAGGGAAATACATATGGCTCATGTGTGCACGTGTGCCATGCATGGGTTACGGGGAACACAATTCTTGGACTGGATCTGGGGCGGTGTACGTGGCCATGGACATGATGATGCACCAAAGAGCCGAAAGCTGGGTCAAAAGGGCACCGATGAGTGGAAGCTGGTGCGATCCCCATACCCCTCCCTCCGCAGTCTCTCTACCTCTTGCCCTTTCTGTGCTTTATCTGCCTGCAAACACGAAAACAAAGGACATGATCCCTTCAATGATTCACCTCACTCTAATCATAAACATAGGTACATCAATCATCACCATGCGTATCAATGTACATCAAAGATCGGATTCATCTCTTAATAAAATGCAAAACAGGATGGGGAACTTTATTGCCCCATCCCTTCTTTGATTGGACTCCGTCTCGTAATATTTATAACCTCTCAGATCTATGCTTTTAAAACTATGCTTTCTAGAATAAAGCATTGCAAAAGTGGGTAAATAGAAGAAGAGTAGTTGATGCCTGTTCTAAATCCTCCATACAATTTTAGATGCATCTTCTGGGAGCCTTTTGTTTTGGAGTTGGGATCACACCGTCCGTGGTATGATTGTAAGTAATTCTCCATGTACAAATTCAGTCCATAAAGCATGATTGATCACTGTCCATGCGGGGCCCTATCTCTTAAATGGTGTTTGTGGGGCCATAAAAGAATGTGTTGTATCCGCTCCACTTCAGGTACAGATAAGGTTATCATGGAACACAAATCTAAGATTTAGCAGTGACCTATCAGAGAATCAAACATGTTGTGAAGGCCCACGACACTGGTAAGTCCATTAATTTGCATTCAGTGATTGCTGTCGATCACCTTAATGTGAGGGACAGTCGAAATCCTTCTGCATAGGATTCTTTATGTAGTTGAAAAATGACAAGACTGTCAGAATCTTGTCCTCTCCAACCTTGAATTGTGTTTTTGCCAAATTTCCTGAAGCATAACAGTTTTTGAATATGCTTTTTTATTAATCTGGGCAGCATAAGGACAAGGGTTTGTCCATGCTCCTATGCCTCACATAACAACATTGCACATGAAGACTCTGTAGCTAGATTTCGGGTTCTCTCTTGCTAAGAGTCACCTCTGTTGCTGCAGGAGCCTCCACGCCCAAGCTGCAGTCGTAGAAATAGCTAGCAGCCGATAGTTCCATCGATAGAAACTGTATCAACACCAAGAAGTAGAATTGTAGGTAAAAGCTGCAAAAGATTAAAAAGCAAAACAATGGATTTCTGAGAAGAGGGTGAGAAATCGCTTGCCTCGACTTGGTTCTGCAGTGATCGCACGTAGTGAATGGTCTGATCCAGCATCCGTGCCATACCCATCATCTGCAAATTCATGGTATTGCCTCAGGATATAATAGAAATAAGCAGAACCTTAGTAGCTGTACTATTGGAACAAGAACCAGTTCTAGCCAGTACCTTGTGACATCCAGGAACCTGGTTTTGTAGACGCTTCATTCTTTCATTGATCTTCTTCCTTCTCTCCTGATATCAGTGTAATATAGTCGTATCTCATCAGAAAGCTATATCCAGTTAAATCTTTCAGAAACACATAACTATGCATTATTCTACTCAGGGAGCAGGATCTATTGAGTGTACCCGTACAACTTCCTTACCCGCTCAGCTAGGCTGTGGCTATCAGTGGCTTGGCCACTTCTTGCCCTCACATGAACCACCTCCTTGGGCTTCTCGACTTCCCTTGAATTGCTTTGGCCTCTATCCCCACTTTCTGCACCCTGCAATCGAAGTACACAACATCAGCAAACAATTAGCTAACAAACACAAGATTGTGCGATTAAACATACATTCTTCTGCTTCTTCGTCTTAGCTTGTGCCCAGCCAGCCTCTAAGAAGGCGTCCGAATAGTTCCCGTATCTTGCATGAGGTGATGTCATCGTCTTCCTTTTTCTGTCTCCGTGAGTCTGCTCTGCAAAAAAGCCTGTGACAGGCTGCGGCTCCGGAATTGACACTTGACACTCTACAGGCAACAAGCTGGACAAGTCATCAATAAACGGCACCGAGAACACAGGGTGGTCGAGTAAGTAGTAATCGCTGGAGTAATCCGTCAGTCCCAGGCTTGGCTTCTCCGTGACGGAGTCATTTAGCTCTGCGAGCTGCCTCGTCAGCTCCAAGTTGGGATCCATTTCCATGAAACGGAGGTAGGGCACGAGGCAATCGAATCCCTCAGCAAACTCCCCCATGGATTCAGAATGGAGGAAGCAAAAGAGATCGTGAGAATTGATGGAGGAGGAGAGAAGGCTGGCCCTTTAAAGGTCGCCTGCCGTGGTTTTCTGAAGCGTACGTGGCGTTTCCAGCTTGGGTGACTGGGTTCTTGTGGGTCCATCTCGCAAAGCATATCCACAACTATCGGATTCATACATTATAATGGTCATATGTGGATGGGTACAGGACAGTGATTGCTGGGATGCCACAGTGGAAAGTAGAGGCAGTAGAATGATTGCAGAAGACCGACCACCTGCCTCCAACAAGTAAATCGCTACATATTGATAAGTTGCTGTCATTCAAAATCTCGATCTCAAATGATTATAACGTATGATTTAGATGGAGTCATCAAAGTGATAGCAAATAAAGATGTACTCAACCATTCATTAGTGTTTTTTATCACAATAATTTAACTTATCATGATATCATAGCTCTACTGCCTTAGAGGAAGGTTTATTCTTCCTTCTTCACTGATCGCTGCTCCATCCTCCAACGACTTCAACTCCGGAGCTGTTGTCAAATCCACCATCAGGCTCAAGTGCAGCGCCACCAACAACTAGCCTTTTAAACCGTAGCTCCGATGGCGAGGCCATCAAACGACCTTCAAAGTCCTCGAGCTCTACCAATGTCGCACCAGCTCCAACGAGCAACGACGCCTCCCCTTTTCGCTTGTCAAGAGATGCTATTGTCCTTTCATGAATAAGACTTTGCCAATCAAAGAGACGTTGCTGAAATCTTGGGTTACAACCTGTTGCCAACACCTTTCGTAGATCAGAGCTTGGAGCATGCCGTCGTAGCAGAAGCCTAGAAGCTGGATGACGTTCACATCGCAGCAGAAGCCTAGATGCCGGATGATATTCACATGGTGAATTCAACTGATGGTGGCCATTTCATTCACGAAGTCCTGGCTATTGCCTTTGATCTTCTCCAACACCATGACAGCCACTAAAAGTCCATTTGGGAGCCTCCCCTTTGCCTAGACTTGGCAGCTTTCACTGTGGATTCTTGTCGCTTGGACAAGGCGATGTCTACTGTCGCCTCCTCCCTCTTTACTCTTCCTGCAACAGAGGAGCTCTCTAGTGATGCTCTCATTGGTCGCCTTCATGTAGCCTTCAAGGAGAACGATGGCAAACACGACTGACACACGACCTATACATGAATAGCATTTCTCTATAATCGGACTCTCAAATGACAACCAAATTTAACTCCAGTAGCAACTTTTCAAACTTCCTCCTATTTAATCTTGGATTTTGATGATAAAATCAATTAATGAGTTTGTGATCTAATTTGTATTTTGAGTAACGCAGGACTAGCTTTGATTAAGGAGAAAAAAATTGATTAAAACAGTAGGAATTAGACATTAGGTTGGAGTGAATATGTTAGAAGATTGGAGTCGGACCGAAGGATCGATTGGCGTGTCGGCAAAAGGCTTTGTATCATGAATTCAAACATCGGGCCGAAGGATCGGACATTACAGTAAGGAGATCGGAAGTTGTGGTAGTTAACGTACCAACTGGGCAATATGCCGAAGGAGAGGACAATGCACCGAAGGATCGTACGAGCACTAGATAAACCAAAGACATGTCAGACAAAGGATTCATACTTTGTAATCGTTTGTCTAAGATCTAAACATTTTAAGGAACTAATTGAGTTAGCCTTTGGTGTAATCATGCTCACTCAATTAAGAGCCAATTAGGCCTTAATTGGGACTGATTTGGGCTTATTGGGAGGCCCATTTAGTGACTCAAAATTTGGGTCAAGTAGTGGCACCACCAGAGCAAGCGGTGGAACCACTTGTGAGTTGGAAAACTAAAAAAACCTGGTCTCCGAGGCTGTCAGACGGTGGTATCGCCAGACTGGGTGGTGGTACTGCCCAGTGATAGTGTGTCAGGTAGTGGTACTACCAAACTAGGCGATAGTACCACCCAGTGCAAGCGATGGTACCACTCGTACTCGGAAGACTCGAAATTTTAAATTTTTTGCTCTATTTTTTAAACCATTTGGGGCCTATAAATACCCCACATGGGCAGCAAGAAAGGAGCAAGAATTCTTCAGGAAAAAACTTAGTAAACTCTACCAAAACTTTGAGTTCCCTCTTCCTAGTGCTCAGAGTTAGTCCTAAGGGAGGTGTGTGAGGGAATACTTGTAAAAGAGTGACTTGTAAAGGTTATCTCCTAAACCCGTGAAAAGAAAAAAGTGTTATAAAGAGGTGGTTGGTCTTTGCCTATTAAAGAAAGACCTTTAGTAGACGTCGGTGACCTCAATGGAGGAGGAATCAAAAGTGAATGTAGGTCACTACGATCGAACCACTATAAATTCCGGTGTGTTCTTTCCTTATTGCTTATTCTCTTTACTGTATTATACTTTACTTTATTGCAAACTATCCAATCCCCTGTTCTCTTTGCAAACTTGTACAAGTTAAACAAATGGTTTTCGTCGAAATCAGTTTTTGTCGTACGAAGATTTTCAAACCGACGTAATTTTTTCACTGCACTAATTCACCCCCCTCCCTGTCTTAGTGCCGACTCGATCCTAATAGTTGGTATTAGAGCCACGTTCTTTCTCGTTTAGTTTAATACCCAAGAGAAATAACTCTTTTCGGCTTTCAAGAGGGTACTTTATCATTCGTCCTCTTATGTTCAATGAGACGAACTACACTTTTTGAAAAACTCAGATGAGAGTTTTCTTACTTTCTATAAGCTTTAATTTATGGAATATTGTTGAACTTGGTTTTCAAACACCTTATAAATCTATGAATAAATGGAGTGATTTTGAGAAAAAATCTTTTTCCTTAAATACAAAAGCTATGAATACTTTGCTTTGTGCTTTAGATAAAAACGAGTTTAATCATATTTTTATTTACAAAACTGCGCATGACATTTGGCATACACTTGAAATCACACACGAAGGCACAAGTAGGATTAAAGATTCTAAAGTTAATATTTGGATGCATGATTTTGAATTATTTTATATGAAATCAAGCGAAACCATTGGAGACATGTACACCTGTTTTATGGATGTCATCAATGGTTTAAAAGCACTTGGTAAAAGTTTTTAAAATTTTGAACTTATTAATAAAATACTAAGATATCTTCCAAAAAGTTAGGATCCAAAAGTAATGACAATACAAGAGGTAAAAGACTTGAACAAGTTTCCACTTTAAGAACTTATTGGTTCATTGATGACATATGAAATGATGTGTAAGACATGATGAACTTGATGAACATGATAACAACCTTCCAAAGAACAAGAAGGACTTGGCACTTAAAACAAAAGAATATCACTCGAGCGAAAGCTCAAGTGATGATGACATATAACTTCTCACAATAGAATTATAAAATTTATAAAATATAAAACTAAGAATAAAAATAAACATAAAAAGAAAAAATTGCCAAGGAAGAAGGAAGCACTCAAGGACGAATTGAGTGCATCTAAAGACGAGGAGCAAACCAACAAAGACGAGGTGGCATTTCACAATGAGGTATATAACCTACCCAAAATATATTTACCTTACTATGAAATTACTTGATGCTTTTTCATGAGCTATTTTTAAATTAGTTAGTATAAAAAATAAAAAATAAAAAAAATTTATTATAATTGCATGTTTTATGATAAAGGAATAAAAATGTTAAAATTAAATGTAATGCTTGTACACCAAATAAGATTAATTCTATGTATGTTTTAAGAAACAATAATGTATATCTTAATACTTTCCATATTGCCTTTCGATTATAAATGATGATGCATGGCTTTTGTACAGAAGACTAAACATGAAAAGCTAGATTTACCTAAAAAGAAAAATGCATAACTACAACAAACAAAATGATTTTGATTAAAAATTCTTTATAAAATCAATTTTGATGATTTAATGATGCATAATGATGTAATTATGTAATGAAAATATTAAAAGTTTTAGTACCATGCTTGATTATTTAATAATGCATGAGATTTAGAAATTATGCATTATGTAAGGAAAATATTAAAAGTTTTAGTACCATGCTTGATGATTTTATAATGCATGAGATTTAGAAATTATGCATGATGATTTTTGTGATTTATGGTTTATTGATCTTTATAGTAATAAATTTTGTACTTTCATTTTAAACGATGATATATATTTTGATTTGGAAAAAAAAAAAGGACAAGGATATGCTTATATGAAATCAATCACATGAATTGAAATGACTAAAAAAGGAATGCATTTTGAAAATATCTCTATCTTATTGATTTTTAATAAGAAATTGATAAATTTATTTATGTCATTTTAGATCTCTTGAAAGTGATTTTTATGATTTGTTAATTTGAATTTGGATGAGTTTTATCTAACCATAATTTTTATCTTGATTTTTCGATGTTTATAACTTAAGATTTATTCTATATGAATCAAGATCTTTTATCCTCGATGTTTCTTTTTGCTATCTACTATCCAAATGAATCATGATATATATCATTGTTATGTTTCTTGTTGTTGTTTACTAAAGAGGAAAATTTTTCTAAAGAGGAAAATTTTATGTCATTTTAGATCTCTTGAAAGCGATTTTTATGATTTGTTAATTTGAATTTGGATGAGTTTCATCTAACCATAATTTTTATCTTGATTTCTCGATGTTTATAACTTAAGATTTATTCTATATGAATCAAGATCTTTTATCCTCGATGTTTCTTTTTGCTATCTACTATCCAAATGAATCATGATATGTATCATTGTTATGTTTCTTGTTGTTGTTTACTAAAGAGGAAAATTTTTCTAAATAAATCATAATTTTTTGGAATTATAATTTTTTATGATTCATAATAAATTGAGAGATATTATACATGAATCAAGAACCTTTATGTTCTCTCATGACCCCTTTTGCTATAGGAATGTCTTTATCTATATCATGATCTCTCGATATTGATACTTGAAATCTTTCTAAGAATTAAGATCTTGTTTTTGAACTCCCATGGTTCTTTTTTTTTTGCTATTTACTATGATTCTTCTTTTCGCTATTTGAGTTATAAAAAAAAAAGAATCATAATTTTTCTCCTGATTTTTTGATATTCATAATTTAAAATTTGGTTCATGACTCCCTTGTATTCATGAAGTGTATATCTCATCACCTAATTAATTTTTCTTAATAATCTTCATATAATGATATGAAATTAAGCATGAAATACTCATGATATTATGTTGATGCATATAAATGAGAATTTATGATCATGGTAGGATGTAATGTAATTTGATATTTTAATATCATCGTGATTTAAAATATTTATGATTTATATATCTCATGATATGATTGAATCATTGTTGTAAAAGAAAAAGGAAATTGTTATTGTACATTGCAAAAGAGAACCAAAACAGTGCTAGCTTAAACGATAAACTTAAATCTCTCAAATGCATAAAATCTTCTTATACATTTTTTTGGATCATGATCTTGATTTCTTAATTTTTGTGACTTGAGTTTTCTTTTTAAATAAAGATCGATTCCCATCATTCCTTCTATTTACAAAAGAAGATATTTGTCAAAAATGATACATGATCTTTTGGTATTCATGAATTAATCTTTCATTTTTTATGATTAAAATATTGATGTAAATTTATTGTTTATCTTTGTCATCATGTGAAAATTGATATGAAGGAAAAAGAATTATAAAATTATATTCTTCCCTTCTTTTTGACAATGACAAAGGGGGAGATAAAATCTACTAGCTTGCACAATTCAAGAAAAAAGCTAAAACTTGTTAGCTTGCATATTTCAAAGAAAGACAAAACTTGCTAGATTACATATTCTAAAATGATGCATTACTATCTTGCTAGCTTGCTATTTACTATCTTGCATTCTATTTCAAAAACTTGCTAGCCTTCATACTTCAAGAGAAGTAAGATTTGCCAAATTACTAGCTTGTATATTGTAAAATGATGTAAAATTGCTAACTTGCACTTCTCAAAAGAGAAGAAAGAACTTGCTATCTTGAACATTACCAAGAATTGCTAGCTTGCACTTCTCAAAAGAGAAGAAAGAACTTGCTATCTTGAACATTACCAAGAATTGCTAGCTTGCTATCTAAAAAAAAAAAGAAAGTTAAATTTGCAAACTTGCACAACTCAAAATTGTTGCTAGCTTATATGTTGTAAAACTTACATATCTCAAAAACTTTAGATGCACTTCTCCTTTTTGTTGATGACAAAGGGGGAGAAGGTACGATGATAATCATGCATATTATGTCAAAAATAATAATTTAAAATTATGTATGATGATCATGTATGTAATGATGATTTTGAATAAATACATTATGTTTTGGAATGATGCATGCAATACTCATGATTTTATTATGATGATGTATATGATGTATTACATATGATATGATTAAAATAGTTTCAACTTGGACTAAAAGATTATCATTTATTTGAATGATGCCTTATTTCAATATTACATACTGATAGGGGGAGTTTAGTTTAAACTATGTTATCAATTGGTTGTTATCATAAAAAATAGGGAGACTGTTGAATCTCGGATTTTGATGATGAAATCAATTAATGAGTTTGTGATCTAATCTGTGTTTTGAGTAACGTAGGACTAGCTACGATCAAGGAGAAGTAAATTGATTAAAGTAATAGGAATCAGACATTGGGCCGGAGTAAACATGCCAGAAGATTAAATGTCAGGCCAGAAGATCGGTCGACGTGTCGGCAGAAGGCTTTGTGCCATAAATTTTGGTATCGAGCCGAAGGATTGGACATTACTCCAAGGAGATCAAAAGTTGTGGGAGTCAATATGCCGATTGGGCAATACGCTGAAGGAGAGGATAATGCGCCGAAGGATCGGACGAGCATCCGATGAACCAATTGCTAGTCATAGGTGCGTAATAAGCCAATCATATGAGTGATGGCACGTGTGACTTGACACACAATCTTTTTGCTTATTATATTTTGACATTTATCACTTTATATCAACTATTACATATATGCATATATATTATGATGTCCTTGGATCTTTGCAATGAAAATTGGATCGTGATGAGATCATGATAATGAGACCGATTCGCTTTTAAATATAGATCCTAAATAATCCCGATCATACGTTACTCGAGAGGGACATTGAGATAACCGAACAAACTGGTATACTATATACCTGTCTATATGATAGATGTAGCTGGTCTTATAGCTGCTCGTGAGGGAACACTAGGGATATAGTACAGGTGCTCATTAGAGAATGAGTTCACTGATTGATCCGCTTATGGAATGTTGGATGGTTGATGATACCTTATTGTCATACAGCGATTCCGTAGTCCCAATGGTGTATTTGGTCCTTAGACTTGAGACCTCAAGAATGTCTTGTATGAGTGCTCCATTCTTTAATACCAGACTTATAGGTTTGGATGTCCCAGATCTAGTACAATCGGTCATCGGGAGTAGTAGTCAACCTTACGAGGGCTATTGAGTGTCGATAGAGGATCATCCACTCTCGGTGTCATGAGAGAAATATCCCAAGTGTTCTTGCTTAGACACATCTCTGGCTAGGATCATTTGGATTGAGAGAGAAAGAGTTCTCCGGGAGAATCCGATTAGAGCAAGACTCGAGTAGAAACCGTATGGGTTTGACAGCACCATGCCCGGTATACAATCTCTAGGATATTAAATGGATAAGAGACTATAGGTACCTGATAATTGAGGATAGATATGTTCAATGGATTAGATCTCCCTGTATCATCTAGGGACTATGGCATAGTGGTCTAGTACGTTCGTAGTCGATGAGTTGAGTGAATTATTATGAAGATAATAATTCACTGAGCCAGAAGGAGTTCTGATAAGTATGACTCATGGCCAGCTCGATATTGGGCCTAGAGGGTCACATATATGGTAGGCATTACAATGAGTAGAGGTTCGGATATGAGATATCTGTTGGAGCCCCTATCTTATTGGATATCCAATAAACCCCTGAATTATTGAATCCCATGGATGAGATCCAATGAAAGCCCATGAGAGATTATTAGATATAAATCCACTAATCTAAGAGGCTTGAGTAGTTGGATGAAGATCCAATACCCAATAGGGGAAGATCCATTAGGGTTAAGTTGATAGGGGACCTCTATAAATATGAGGGATTCAATGGTTCATGGGCTAGAGCCTTTGCTTACCTCTCCTATTCTCCCCTCGCCTCTCTCCACCTCAGAGCAAGCCTAGAGTTTTGAGGAGCGTCGTCACAGCCCTATTGTGTAGATCACCGGTAAAGAAGAGGGCACGTGATCTCCTTCACCCTCTCCTAAAGATCTGCAAGGATTCAGGGATATACGATCTCTCTAGGTAACATAATCTACTCTATATGCAATTTTAAATTTCACAGATTTTTGCGCACCAATCTTTGTACAACGATGAAAAAATATTTGAGAAATTTGGGATTTTGTTTTATACTCTTCTACTGCGCATGTGATATCGCCCCCTAAATTTCTTAACACCAATGACATGCCGGACAATGTATTCATGCTTTGTAATCATTTGTCTAAGATCGAAGTAGTTTAAGGGGCTAATTGAGTTAGCTTTTGGTGTAATCATGCTAACTCAATTAGGGGCCAATTGAGACTTAATTGGGACTGATTTAAGCTCCTTGGGAGGCCCATTCTATTAGGATCGAGAGTCGGCACTAAGAGGGGGAGTGAATTAGTGTAGTGGTAAAAATTACGTCTTCAAAAACTTTCATACGATTAAAACCATTTCCGACATAAAAGTAAAGGTAATACTTTGAAAGCATATGTAAGAGAGTAGTTGATTTAAAGAGCAAGTAAGGAGGTTTGCTGTTAAAGTAAATTGCTCAAAGAAATGCAAACCAGATTTTAGAGTGGTTCGGTCGTCGTGACCTACATTCACTTCACCGATTCCTCTTCCGTCGAGGCCACCGGCATCCACTATCGGTCTTCCTTCAATAGACAAAGATCAACCACCTTTTACACCCTCTTCTCCTTTTCACGGGTTTAGGAGACAACCCTTACAAGCACTCACACTCCTCTTATATAATTCTAAACTTAGAGTGGAGGAGGGAATTTCTAAAGAGATTACAGTAACATTTTATCACTTTTGAATACTCTATGCTTGTGTGTTTTAACCAGGGATGTGAGGGGTATTTATAGGCTTCAAGTTGATTCAAACTTGGAGCCCAAAACTTTCCCATCCCGGGTTCCTCGGGAACAGGCGGTACCATCGCCTACGCTAGGTGATACTATCGCCTAGTGTCAGTCTGACACTAACACTGCCCTGGGTGGTATCACTGCCTGGGGGGTAGTGCTATGTGGTACCACCGCCCAAACTGGTGGTACCATCGCCTGACACAGTCTCGAAGGCTATGCCATGACGGTGAGACTTCTTGGGGTACTATTTAGGCCTCTTATTGGGCCCAACATAGTTCTTACATGGGCCTAGCTGGCCCCTAATTGGGTAGGCCCAAATTTAGACCCAATTACGTGCTAACTATGAAATCTAAGACATAATTTGAACTAAACAAGTCCGTAGGTCTATTCTTTCGGCGAGCTTCCGACGATCTCTCGAAAATGTTCCGGCGGACTCCCGGCAAGCTCTTGGACTTCACGACGATCTTCTTGGTGAGTTCCGACAAGCTTTTCTAGTAAGCTCTAAGACTTCTCGGTTGGTTCCGCCATAACTTTCGACGAACGTTCGGACTTTCGATGAACTCTCGAACTCCCAACGAAGTCGCGTCCTTGACTCTGGGACTTCATTTTGCTTCATGTCTTGCCATCGTAGTTAATTCTGCCCATGTAAAAACATACTTCAATCTAGACAATTAATACTAAGCATTAATCATATTGTCCAGCATGTCATTGGTCCCTCGACGCTTCGTCCAATTCTTCGGCACATCGTCCTCTCTTGCGGCCTTTTGCCCAATCAGCCAATTGACTCTGCAACTCCAATATCCTTAGTGCAATATCTACTCTTCTTGGCCCGATGCCTGAAGCCTTCTGTCGATACGTCGATCGATCCATCGGCTCGACGTCCAATCTTCTGACATGTTTTCCCCCGACACAACATGATTCTTCCTGCTTTAATTGTCTCTCCCTGATCGAAGCATCCTGCGTCACTCAAAATGCAGATTAAAACATAAACACTTATCAATTGGTTTCATCATCAAAATATGAGATTCAACAATCTCCCTTTTTTTTACGATGACAACCAATTGATGATAAAGTTAAAACTAACTCCTGGAGTTAAAACTAACTCCTAGAGTTTAAACAAACTCCCCCTACCAATATGCCATATTGATAGAAACTTTTGGATTTAAAAATCTAAGTAACATATCATGATCAAATTATGCATGACATCAACATACTTCTCCCCCTTTGTCATCAACAAAAAGGAGAAGTTCCAACTATTCATGTGTTTGGAAATATAAGTTCAACTCATTGCATGATAAACATAATCTCCATTTTTATCATCATGCAAGCTAGCAAAAATTTAGCAAGTACTATATCATATTAGAACATGTAAGCTATCAAGTTTTAGATATGCAAGTTTTACAATATACAAGCTAGCAAATTTAAAGATGTGTAAGTTGGCGTATTTGCTTTTTTTTTGCGATGTGCAATATAGCATATTTTTGCATCTTATTGAGATTTCAAGCTAGCAATTCTTGGTGATGTTCAAGATAGCAAATTCTTCTCTTTTGAGAAGTACGATTATTTTTGCTTCCTTTGCAAAAACGCAAGCTAACAAAATGTTACATTATGGAAGCTAACAATTTGAGATGTTCAAGAAGCAAGTTCTTTCTTCTCTTTTGAGAAGTGTAATTTTTGCTTTCTTCTTAAATTGTGCGAGCTCGCATCTTTTATCTCCCCCTTTGTCATTGTCAAAAAGAAGGAAAGACCTTTTCTATCAATTTTCAAATTATGACAAAAATAAGTATAAATCTTATTTGTGCATTATTATATTTTTAAATTAAAACATGCACAATTTCAAAACCTTACATTTCATTTTTCATGCATGATATTAAAAATAAAACAATCATCACTACAACTCATCATGCACATTATTAAAATGTAAAATCATTAAACATGATACAAATATTTATTTTTAAAATATTCATCATTATTTTGAGCATATTATACATGATACTAAGACACAACAAATCATAGTATTTCAAATCATGATGATATCTAAGTGTCATTATATCCTATCATAATCATAACTTCTCATTTGTATAATATCATGGGTATTGCATGATTTCATATCATCATATAAAAATTAACAATAAAAATTGGGGATGAGATGCACAAATCATGAAGATAAATTATGAATATTAAGAGACATATTATGATTCTTTTTAGATAACTCAATTAGTGAAAAGAATCATAGTAAACAATCTTGATTTATAAAAAGAATACTCAAGTTATAATTCTGAGAAATCAAGAGAAATCCTGATTCATTTTAACAAATCTCCTCTTAAATAAATAACGTAAAGAGTTCTTAGGAGATTATGAAAAATCTTGATTCATATAAATCTCAAGTAATTCCAAGAAACCAAGATCATGATTTTGATAAAACTCATTCAAATTCAAATTGTCAAAATCATCAAAATCTCAATATTTCTTTCAAGAGATTCAAAATGGCATAAATAATTTTATTGGTCTCTTAGTGAAGAATCGATAAGATAGAGAAAAAGAAAATTTTCAAGAAAAATGCTTTCCTCCTTTTGTTTCAACTTATTGATTGATTTCATACATGCATGTTTTTTTTCTTTCAAATCTATGAATCATTCATTAACACCAAAAAGAACTTTCAAAGGATTGCAAAAATTATCATGCATAAGTTTGAAATATAAATTCATTAAGCATGCTTTCAAATCATCATTACATTTTCATTAAGACATCTAGCATGGTTTCGTTGAACATAATTGATTCTTAAAGATATCTAAACTTCTTCGGTTTTAATTTATATGATTGACTTTATATTAGTATGCCCAAATTTTTGTTCTTATGTCAAAACCATACATCATGTTGAAAACCAAAGACAAGGTTCATCAAAAAAATCATCAAGCCTTCCATACAAACATTTATTTTCAAAACATTCATCATGATAAGGCATACAAGCCAAAGAAACCATTAAACATAAATCATATTCATCAATGATGGTTTCATTGGTCATAAGGTATTTTCAAACAAAATTATTTTGTTATTAAACATGTAATTTTTTATTATCATTTTCGAAATCACCAGCATGATCCCAATTTTTGCATTACATTTTTAAACATGTAATTTTCAAAAAATAATTTTTTTAAACAATAAAAAAGAAAATACATCACAAAAATCATCATGTAATTTCGAAATAAATTAAGGGGGTTTCGATTATCTCATCATCGAAAGCCGTTAAGGCGTAGTTTGCCACCTAACCTTTGTTGATTTTTTCTTTATCTTCGGAGGAGCTCGATTCATCCCAAAATTCTTTTTTCTTCTTGCGTTCAAAGCGAGTAGTTGCATTCTTTTTATTTATGTCCTTTAATTTTTGTTTCATTAACTTTTTTAATTACATAAGTAGTTCAAATTCACCATCACTTGAGCTTATGCTCGAGTGGTCTTCAATTATTCTAAGTTCAAAACCCTTCATGTTCTTTATAAGGTCGTTCTCATGTTCGTCAAGTGCCACATTAGTCATTTCGTAGGTCATTAAAGACCCAATTAATTCTTCAATTGGAAAATAGTTTAAATATTTTGATTCTTGTATTGCCGTTATTTTTGAATCCCAAGTTTTAGAAAGTGATCTTAAGATCTTGTTAACGAGTTCAAAATCCGAAAAACTTTTACTAAGTCTTTTTAGACTATTGACGATATCCGTAAAACGGGTGTACATGTCTCCAATAGTCTCTCTTGGTTCCATAAGAAACAACTCACAATCATGCATTAAAAAATTAATTTTTGAATATTTTACTCTATTAGTGCTTTCATGTGTGATTTCGAGAGTGTGCCATATGTCGAAAGCTATTTTGCAAGTAGAAACCCGATTAAACTCATTTTTGTCTAAGACGCAAAATAGAGCGTTCGTAGCTATAGCATTTAAAGAAAACATTTTCTTCTCCAAATCATTCCAATATTTCATATGAAGAGAAGACCTTTTAAAACCAGATTTGATAATGTTCCATAAGTTCAAATCCAAAGAAAGCAAGAAAACTCTCATTCAAGTTTTTCAATATGTGTAATCCATCCCATTGAAAAAGGGAGGACGAATAAGAGAGTTGCTAGTCATAGGTGCCCAGCAAGCCAATCACGTGAGTGATGGCATGTGTGACTTGATACAGAATCTTTTTGCTTATTATATTTTGGCGTATATCACTTTATAACTATTGCATAAATGCATATATATATTGTGATGTCCTTGGATTTGTACAATGGGAATCGGATCGTGATGAGATCACGATAATGAGATCGATTCACCTTTAAACACATATCCTAAATAATCCCGGTCATAGGTTACTTGAGAGGGACATCGTGATAACCGGATAGACTGGTGTGCTGTATACCCGTCCATATGATGGATGCAGCTGGTCTCATAGCTGCTCGTGTAGGGACACTAGGGATACAGTACAGGTGCTCATTGGAGAATGAGTTCACTGATTGATCCGCTTACGGAATGCTGGATGGTTGATGATGCCTTATTGTCAGACAGCGATTCCGTAGTCCTAGTGGTGTATCTGGTCCTTAGACTTGAGACACCAAGGATGTCCTGTATGAGTGCTCCACTCTTTGATACCAGACTTATAGGTTTGGCTGTCCCAGATCTAGTACAGCTGGTCATTAGGAGTGGTAGTCGACCTTACGAGGGCTATTGAGTGTCGATAGAGGATCATCCACTCTCGGCGTCATGAGAGGAATATCCCATGTGTTCTTGCTCAGACAAATCCCTGGCCAGGGTCATTCGGGTTGAGAGAGAAAGAGTTCTCCGGGAGAATTCGATTAGAGCAAGACTCGAGTAGAAACCGTATGGGTTTGACAACACCATGCTCGATATACGGTCTCTGGGATATTAGATGGATGAGGTGTTGAATCTCGTATTTTGATGATGAAACCACTTGATATGTGTTTATAATTTAAACTGCATTTAGAGTGATGCAGGTCTACTCGATCATGATTAGACAACTAACGCAGGAGGAATTGACGTTGCGCCGGAGGAGATCACGTCAGGATATTGGACGGCAGAAGGCTTCGGACGTCGGGCATCGGGCAAAGGAGAGCGGAATTGCGCCAAGGATATCAGGGTTGCGGAGGTCAACCGCCGATTGGGCAACAAGCCACAAAGAGAGGGCGATGCAATCAAGAATCGGATTTAAAATGCCAACCAATGACGTCGGGCAACGGAATGTCGATTAAGCGTTGTAATAACCGTCTAGATCGGAGTAGAGTTTTGGCTTGCATGTGCAGGATTAACTACGATAACGATGAAGACATAAAGCGAAACAAAGTGCAGAGTCAAGCACGAAGGATTCGTTGGGAGTTCAAGAGTTCGGACGGAAGTCAGAAGGATCATCGGGGAGCACTAACTAGCCGAGAATGAGTAGGGAGCTTCGTCAAGGGTTTTTGGAAGCTTCGCCGGAAGGTTCGTGGGAAGTTCGCAGAGTTTGCCGAGAAAGATCGGAACTTGTCAAGAAGCTCGTTAGAACTCGCTAAGATCAAATCGTGAAGTTTAAGAGCTTTAGGAGTCCATGAGAATGGTTTTCGAGGATATCGGGAAGACCGCCGAAAAGTTCGCCGGAAGCTTCACGGAAGAAGTCTTGACTTATGGACTTTGTAATAGCTTATAAAATGTCTTTAAATTCGTAGTTAGCATGTTAATTAGGGTTAAGATTAGGTATTAATCCTATATAACCAAGTAGGGGCCTATCTTCAGAGGGTGAAAACAACCAGTAGGTGTGGGCAAAAAAACTTGAAAGGGCGGTGGGCTGAAAACACTATAGGCGGTGGCATCGCTGGGCTGGGCTGGTGGCACCGCCCAGTGCCCGAGAGCTGGGCGGTACTTACCCGCTTAGGGCTGGTGGTGGCACCGCTTGAGCACTATCAGGTCGAAACTAACAGGCGGTGGCACCACACATGACGGTGGCACACGCCAAAGAAACGGGAACTCCAAGAGAATTCAAATTCTTGGAGCCCAAATTTGAATCCTCTTGAGGCCTATAAATACCTCTCATTTCTCAGCAGAGGATACAACCTTTTGAGTAGCTAGAAGTTGAGAATAGCCTTAGGAAAAGTCTTGTTTTCAATAGCTTGAGTGTTCACCTCCTTTCTTTTCATTGAAATCATTGTAAAAGGGTGAACCACTTGTAAGAGGTTGTAAGAGGGGTGTAAGAAGGAGGTTGATCTTCGCCTAGTAAAGGAAGATCATTAGTGGATGCCGGTGGCCTCGAAGGAAGAGGAATCAGAGGAGTGGATGTAGGTCACGATTGACCGAACCACTATAAACTACCGTCTTCTCTGGTTTGTATTTATCTTATTGTCATTTATATTACTGCAAACCATCTTCACTTTGATGCTCTACTTCTTTGTCTCTTTCTTACATATTCCTTCAAGTTAAAAACGCAATCGAAACGGTTTCAAACAAAACGTTGCTTTTATCATACGAAGATTTCGTAAGTGTTTAAATCGTCGAAAGTTTATCATACTTTACCGCTGCACTAATTCACCCCCCCTCCCTCTTAGTGCCGCACCGATCCTAACAATTGGTATCAGAGCGAGGTTTTTCTACCTTGATTTAACACCCAAATAGAAATTGCTCTTTACGGCTTTCAAGAGGGTCACTCTCTCATTTGTCCTCCCTTTTTCAATGGGACGGACTACACTTATTGGAAAACTCGAATGAGAGTTTTCTTACTTTCTTTGGATTTGAATTTATGGCACATAGTCGAAAATGGATTTGAAATGTCTTCTCTTCCAATGAACCAATGGAATGATTTGGAGAAGAAGATGTTTTCTTTAAACGCAAAGGCTATGAATGCCTTATTTTGCGCTTTGGACAAAAATGAGTTCAATCGGGTTTCTTTATGCGAAACGGCTTTCGACATATGGCACACTCTTGAAATCACACACGAAGGCACTTCTAGAGTTAAAGATTCGAAAATCAACATTTTAATGCATGACTTCGAGCTTTTTCAAATGAAGCCGAGCGAAACCATTGTTGACATGTACACCCGTTTCACGGATGTCGTCAATGGTTTACAAGCTCTTGGCAAATGTTTCTCGAATTTTGAACTTGTTAGTAAAGTTTTACGATCACTTTCTAAAGTTTGGGAATCAAAAGTTACGGCAATACAAGAAACAAAAGATTTAAATATTTTTCCACTTGAAGAACTTATCGGCTCATTGATGACATATGAAATGGTGTGCAATGCACATGATGAACACAATGAACACTTGAACCACCTTCCAAAGAATAGGAAGGATTTGGAACTCCGGACAAATGAATACCACTTGAGCGATGACTCAAGTGATGAGGACAATGATGAACTTGAATTTCGAACACTAACTCTTAATAAGTTCATTAAACAAAAATCTAAAATGAACAAAGAACTTGAACGGAGGAAGAGGCCAAAGAAAAGGAAGGCACCCAATGATGAATCAAGAACTTCCAAAGGTGAAACGGCGAATTGGACTTTGATGGGCTTTGACTACAAGGTAAGTAACTCAACTCTCTTGAATTATTTTGAAATTATTTGAAGTTTTTCATGAGTTCTTAATTTAGATAGTAGGAATAGGAAATAAAAAAAATATTTTTCAAAAATTATATCATGTTTTTCTTTTTTAGCATCTTTGAAAAAAATTAAAAATTTGATCAATGAAAAGTATATTGCTAAGGTTTCATGCATGTTATGTTTTGAAATGTTGAATAATGTATGCAACATTATGGATTATAGTTATATGATATGTGATAATGCTTAGGATTAATCCATGCATGTGTATTTTGTTGATTTTATGTCATGCATGAGTTTTTGAAGTAAATGTTGATTTGATACTCTCATTTTGGATTAACATGTTTTTGGTTTAATCATTTTTATGACGAATTAAGATGACATTCTCATGACATATTAAGATGACATAGTGCATGTACATCTATGTATGAATTTCTTGAGTCTTTTGATGATAGATATGATATCATGATGTTTTATTTTTGATGTGTTTGGGCTTGACAGCTTTATGATGAAACTTATGTTTTGACTTTAAATGATGATACAATGTTTTCACAAAAAGACTTGAACACTCTCACATGAAATCAATTGTATGAAATGGAAATGAATTTTCTATTCTATTGAGATTAATGAATTTATTTTACCAATCTTATGAATCTCATGAAAATAAACATGATGAATATTTTATAAATGAGTTGTCTTATAAGATTTTGCCTTTACATCTTGAACTTCAATGCTTATATTGATTTGGCATATAAAGACTAAGGCATGCTCATAAGAAGCAAATCACATGAATAGAAATTTATAAAAATGAAATGTAATCCTTTATCTTATTGATTTCTATCTAAGAGACCAATAAAACTATCTATGCCATTTTGAATCTCTTGAAAGAAATGTTGAGATTTTGATGATTTGGATGATTTGAATTTGAATGAGTTTTATTCAAAATCATGATCTTGATTCCGTGATATTTACAAATTAAGATTTATTATGAATCAAGATTTTTTCATTAATCGATCTCCTAAGATTTTCTTTTGATTATTTATGAGTAGGTTTTTTCAAAAAAGAAATCATGCCTTTTTGGTATTCATATGTCCTAATCTTTCATGATATGATTTTTTATACAATTCCTTGTATTCATGAAATGTTTATCGCATCACCCAATTAGTTTCTTCTTGATATTCCTTATGTGGTGATTAAAATTATGCATGAAATACTCTTGATATTATTTTGATGTATACAAATGAAAAGTTATAATCATGAATGATCGGATGAAATTTGACAAGTTAATATCTTCATGATTTGAAATATTTATACTTTGAAATTATGCATGCAATTGCTTTGTATTGTGATGATATATGCATCATGAATACTTTATTATCATACATGAAAATAGTGATAAACATTTTGAAAATAAATGTTTGTATCATGTTAGATGATTTTACATCATGTGCATGATGAGTTATAGTGATGATTGAAACAATGATTGAAATGCGTTAAATGATGAATGTTTGGTATCATGATCAATATGTTGATAAATGCTTGAAAATTTTAATGTTTGAGTATCATGTATGATATGCTTATTAATCATGATTGATTTATTTTTCGGTAACGTGAATGAAAAATAAGATTATTGAAATTGTGTATGTTTTAATTTGAATATATAATGATGCACAAATAAGAATGATACTTACCTTTGTCATAATATGAAAATTGATATAAGGGTCTTTCCTTCTTTTTGACAATGACAAAGGGGGAGCAAGAATTTCTAGCGTGGACATCATGAAAAGAGGCAAACTAACTAGCTTGCACAATTCAAGATGAAAGCAAAAAATTACACTTCTCAAAAGAGAAGATGCAAATGTAACATTTGCCAAATTGTTTGCTTGCCTCATGTAAAATATTATCTCTTGCTAGTTTGGCATTTTTGCTAGCTTGTATGTTGCAAAACTTGATCACTTTTTCAAACATTTTGCTAGCTTACACTTTGCAAAGAAAGCAAAAATGACACTTCTAGAAGAAAGAGCTTGTTATTTTGAACATCACAAGCTTGCCTATCTTAAGAAACAAAAATTGCAAAAGTGCTATCTTGCCTATCTCAAGAAGCAAAACTTGCAATTTGCACATTGCAATAGGAAGCAAGAATTATGAGCTTACACAGGAAAGCTATCTTACATTTGCTTTCGAAATTTTTGCTAGCTTGTATATTGTGAAACTTACATATCGTAAACATTGCTAGCTTTGTAGTCTAAAGAGAAGCAAAAAGTTGCTATCTCAAAAGAAGCAAATGTGCTATCTTGCCTATCTTAAGAGGCAAAAATGCTAACTTGCACATCTAGCAAAACTTGACAAATTTGCATATTTCAAGAAGCAAGAGTTGCTTTCTTGAACATCTCAATATTGCTAGCTTGCATGATGTAGAACTTACTATCTTGAACATTACCAAAAGTGCTATCTTGTATGCTATAAAACTTGCATATCTAAAACTTTATAGCTTGAATGTCCTAAGCATGATGCATTACTTGCTAAATTTTCTAACTTCAAAACTGCATGATGATAAAACTTAATATTCTGTTTTTCACGCAATGAGTTGAACTTATATTACCAACACAAAGAATAGTTGTACTTCTCCTTTTTGTTGATGACAAAGGGGGAGAAGTATGTTGATGACATGATATGCATAAGTTTATGCATATGTTCATGATGATGTGTTGCAATTATTCATGATGAATATTGCAATGACTTGAATTCTACTTGAATTCAAGGTTCTATCAATATGGCATATTGATAGGGGGAGTTTGTTTAAACTCCGGGAGTTAAGGTTAACTCCGTCATCAAGCGGTTGTCATCATCAAAAAGGGGGAGATTGTTGAATCTCGTATTTTGATGATGAAACAACTTGATATGTGTTTATAATTTAAACTGCATTTAGAGTGATGCAGGTCTACTCGATCAGGATTAGACAACTAACGCAGGAGGAATTGACGTTGCGCCGGAGGAGATCACGTCAGGATATTGGGACGGCGAAGGCTTGGACGTCGAGCATCGAACTAAGGAGAGCGGAATGCGCCAAGGATATCGGGGGGTTATGGAGGTCAACAGCCCGATTGGGCAACAAGCCGCAAGAGAGGGCGATCTTGTTGAAGAATCGAACGAAAACGCCAACCAATGGCGTCTTTGGGCAACGGAATGTCGATTCGCGTTGTAATAACTGTCTAGATCGGAGTAGAGTTTTGGCTTGCATGTGTAGGATTAACTACGATAACGATGAAGACATAAAGCGAAACAAAGTGCGGAGTCAAGCACGAAGGATTCGTTGGGAGTTCAAGAGTTCGACGAAAGTCCGAAGGATCGTCGGGAACGCTGCCGGAACTAGCCGAGAATGAGTAGGGAGCTTGCCGAAGGGTTTTTTGGAAGCTCACCGGAAGGTTCGTGGGAAGTTCGCAGAGTTCGCCGAGAAAGATCAGAGCTTGCCGAAGAAGCTCGTTGGAACTCGCTAAGATCAAATCGTGAAGTTTAAGAGCTTAGGAGTCCATGAGAATGGTTTAGAGAGTTTATCGGAAGACGCCGAAAAGTTCGCCGGGCTTCGCCGGAAGAAGTCTTGACTTATGGACTTTGTAATAGCTTATAAAATATCTTTAAATTCGTAATTAGCATGTTAATTAGGGTTAGGATTAGGTATTAATCCTATAACCCAAGTAGGGGCCTATAACACTGTAGGGAAATGAAAACACCTTGTAATGGTGATTGGGCTGGCTCTTGTAGTGGGCTGAAAACAACTGAGGCAGTGGCACCGCTTGAGTGCCCGAGAGCTGGGCGGTAGCACCGCCTGGGCTGGGCGTTGGCACCGCCCAGCACTGTCAGGGTCAGAAACTGACAGGCGGTGGCACCGCCACTGACAGGCGGTGGCACCGCCAGCATCGGGAACTCCAAGAGAATTCAAATTTTGGAGCCCAAATTTGAATCCTCTTGAGGCCTATAAATACCCCTCATTTCTCAGCAGAGGATACAACCTTTTGAGTAGCTAGAAGTTGAGAAAAGCCTTAGGAAAAGTCTTGTTTTCAATAGTTGAGTGTTCACCTCCTTTCTTTTCATTGAAATCATTGTAAAAGGGTGAACCACTTGTAAGAGGTTGTAAGAGGGGTGTAAGAAGGAGGTTGATCTTCGCCTAGTAAAGGAAGATCATTAGTGGATGCCGGTGGCCTCGAAGGAAGAGGAATCAGAGGAGTGGATGTAGGTCACGATTGACCGAACCACTATAAACTACCGTCTTCTCTGGTTTGTATTTATCTTATTGTCATTTATATTACTGCAAACCATCTTCAGTTTGATGCTCTACTTCTTTGTCTCCTTCTTACATATTCCTTCAGGTTAAAAACGCAATCGAAACGGTTTCAAACAAAACGTTGCTTTTATCATACGAAGATTTCGTAAGTGTTTAAATCGTCAAAAGTTTATCATACTTTACCGCTGCACTAATTCACCCCCCCCCTCTTAGTGCCGCACTGATCCTAACATGAGGGACTATAGGTACATGGTAACTGAGGACAGACAGGTCCAATGGATTGGAATCCCCTGTATCGTCTGGGGACTACAGCGTAGTGGCATAGTACGTCCGTAGTCGATGAGTCGAGTGAATTATTACAGAGATAATAATTCACTGAAGTTAGAAGGAGTTTCGGCGGTATGACTCACGGCCGGCTCGATATTGGGCCTAGAGGGTCACACACATATGGTAGGCATTGCGATGAGTAGAGGTTAGGATATGAGATATCCGCCGGAGCCCTTGTCTTATTGGATGCAGATCCAATACCCACTAGGAAGGACCCATTAGGGTTTGACATGGGATCTCTATAAATAGGAGGGATTCACTGCCTCATAGGCTAGAGTCTTTGCTTGCCTTTCCTATTCTCCTCTCCCTCTCCACCTCAGAGGCACGGAGTTTTTTGAGGAGGGGTAACTCTTTCTTGTGGTGTGGATCACCGCTAGAGAGGAGGACGCTTGACCTCCTTCACCCTCTCCTAAGGATCTACAAGGAAAAGGGATATACGATCTCCCTAGGTAACACAATCTCTATACGCAGTTTTGTGTTTTTCTTGGATTTTTTGTGCACCAATCTTCGCATACGACGGCGAACATCTTTTTTTTTTTTGGAATCGGGAATTTTTGTTTTCTTGTTCTTCCTGCGCATATGATGTCGCCCCCATGATTTCCCAACAGTGGTATCGAGCAGGTTGTTCGATGCGAATGATTGGTTTTGAACCGCGTGTGTTGTGTTTAGGAAGAATATTGGCGTCAAAATCGTTGATAAAAAGCGACGAAGGGCAGCAACGATTCTTTGCCCTCGATCTGCATGCACTGCCACCTGCAGCAGAAGAAAGCCCAGCCGACCAGCACCAGGCGCCCGGCAAGATGCCCAACCGCTGTGACTGCAGCAACCGGCGGGCGGTCGTTTTGCAGCGAGGCTTACTACGCGTGGCGGGGGCAAAGCCACGGGTCGAGGCATCGCGAGGCAGCGACACACGTGGGTCATTGCTCCCACTAGCAAAACCCCTCGAGGCGGCCGCTAGCGAGGCAGCACCGCCCCTGGGCACTCGCCTGTGGGCAGAACCGGCTTCATGAGGGGGCGCATAAGGGGGGCCACCGGAATGGGTAAGCGGCGCCAATGGGCGTCGCTTACAAAGCGAGGGCATTGCCCTCACCCCGCTCCCATGTGCGCCCGTGAAGAGGGTGTGGTGGCAGCAGCAGAGGGAATTAGGGTTTTGGGCAAAAGGATAGTTTTGCCCCTGTGAATTTGAGAAATTACAGTTTGTATCTTTTGTCCAAATTACGAAAATACCCTTAGGAATTGAGAAATTCCCTACATGTCCCTGATTTCAGAAAAATATTAATTAATTAAAAGGTTTAGTTGATTATTATTTTTTATTATTATCTAGTAGTCCTACATGATGATGATTATTTATACATGTGATGTATGATGTGTGGACGGATGATCATGGGACCGTGTGATGTGTGTACTTGTGATTAATATTATTGAGATCGCGAACCTCCATTATATTTTCGTTTATTTTGTCGAACCTGCGTGCCTATGATTAAGTTGTAATCACATGAGGAGGCTTTGGTGGGGCGTGGATGCGATAAGCGGGACCCACGAGGCGGAGACGATCGTGATGCATGGAGATGCATCAAGATGTCGGGAAGGCGGACGAGGACGAGATGGACGATCACAAAGGGCATGGAGATGCACCGTTGCACACATAGATCTTGATGTGAGTGATTAGGCCCCATCGGCTCGGGCCTAATCATATTAGGTTGTGGTCCATGATCATCTGATGTGATTGCTTATACACATACTAGATATGTATATATATTTGCATGCGATGTAGATATATATTAAATATGTATATGTGTGACATGTTATATTAGGAGACCAAATTATAGAAACATCTCTCGATAATATTAAGTCGGTAAACGTGAGGCAATTAGATTGATCCACGTGGCCTTCCATCGTTATGAGTAGGAACCGATTCCCGGTGTAGGTTGAGTTGGTCGAGTCCCTCGAGACTCACCTATTTCGCGATTCGCTATCTTGCTTACGACATAGAGATGTCACCGGTGACCTGAGGACATGGTATGCTTGGTCGAGTCCCTCGAGGGTATATCATCAAATCAGACTCATCTTGTAATGAAGGTGTTGACTTAACCGAGCATCATGGTTGGTCGAGTCCCTCGAGGCCATGGTGATTCGGAGGCCGAACAGGATGGAAATCACAAGGAGTTGTGATCGGCAAGAGTTGCCTACCTTTTAGGCTTAGTGTGATTGGTCGAGTCCCTCGAGGTTACACTAAGACGCTGATTTGATCCTGATCCTCACTAGAAGTCTGCAGGAGACTTCCATTTCACGTGCTGATGGTGTCGCGTGACTCGTTAGTAAAATAGTGGGAGAATATTAAGATAGAAGTCCATATCTTGATAATTTATTTCTTGCAAAATCTGCATGTTATTCATTTCTGCTACATCTTTATTTTCAGAAAATGTCGCTTTCAAATCCCTTATGTGGCATACTTGATGTCAACCGCCTTACTGGTCCAAATCATACGGATTGGCTCCGTAACTTGAGAATTGTTCTCACAGCGGAGAAAATCGTGTACGTCCTTGATACAGTGATGCCTACGCCCGAAGAAGGGGCAAGCGAGGATGAGATCGCTCGCTACGTGAAGTACATTGATGACTCCACTCTTGCTCAGTGCTATATGTTGGGCTCTATGACTCCAGAGTTACAGAGACAACATGAAAAGATGGATGCCAGATCCATTCTCCTACATGTCCAAAAATTGTTTGAGGAACATGGAAGGACTCAACGATATGAGATATCCAAGAGCCTTTTCCGCGCTAGGATGACTGAGGGGACACCGGTTCAGAACCATGTCCTAAAGATGATTGAGTGGATAGAGAAACTCACAGGTCTAGGAATGGTCCTAGAGGATAACTTGTGTGTGGACATTGTGCTTAAGTCCCTACCAGATTCCTTTTCACAGTTCATAATGAATTTTAATATGAACAAGCTTGAGGTGACTCTCCCAGAGCTCCTCAATATATTGAGGGAGGCAGAGAGTACTATTAAGAAAGAGAAGCCAGTTCTCTACACTGGTGAGACCAGAAAGAAAAGGAAAGCAGAAAGGTCCCTTAAGAAGGGAAAGGGCAAGGGCAAACAAGGTAAAGCAAAGGTTGCTAAGAAAGACCCAGCAAAGGACAAAGGCCAGTGCTTCCACTGTGGTCAAGATGGGCATTGGAAGAGAAACTACAAAGAGTACCTTGCAGAAAGGGCGAAACAAAAGCTTGATGAAGCTTCAGGTACATTCATGATCGATCTCCATTTGTGGGGACTCTTATGATAACACATGGGTATTGGATACCGGTAGTGCTTATCATATATGCAATTCGTTGCAGGTTCTGGCAAGGCCTAGGAGACTACAGAGAGGCGAGATGGACCTCAAGATGGGTAATGGAGCAAAAGTTGCTGTAGTAGCTGTTGGCGAGGTCGCCCTACATCTGCCTAGTGGAGCTTTGCATTCGTGGAAAACTGACCAAATCTCCATTTAGTAGAACTGGAGAGAGAGCCAATGAGTTGTTGGAACTCATACATAGTGATGTATGTGGACCCATGTCAACTCATGCCATTGGAGGTTACTCCTACTTCATTACAGTTACTAATGATTTCTCAAGGTATGGATATGTGTACTTAATGAAGTACAAGTCTGAGGCCTTTGAGAAATTCAGAGAGTATAAGAATGAGGTGGAGAACCGATTGGAAAGAGTATCAAAACTCTTCGATCGATCGAGGAGGTGAATACTTTGGCACAGAGTTTACTCGGTTCCTCAAGGACCATGGGATATTATCCCAATGGACACCTCCTTATACACCTCAACTCAATGGTTTCTCGAGAAAGGAGAAATCGTACATTATTAGATATGTTACGGTCCATGATGAGTTTCAGTGACCTACCCATCTCATTCTCGGGGATATGCCCTAGAAACCCTGACTTACCTTCTGAACAGAGTTCCAACTAAGTGGTAGTGTCTATACCATATGAGATATGGAAAGGGAAGAAGCCCGATCTTAAGGTTGTTAAGATCTAGGGCTGCCCCGCCCATGTTAGAAGACACAACCCCGATAAGTTAGAATCAAGGACGGAAGCGATGTAAATTTGTGGGATACCCCAAGGAAACTTGTGGGTATTATTTCTATCATCTCGAGGACCAAAAGGTCTTTGTAGCTAAGAGAGCAGTGTTCCTTGAGAAGGAACACATTCTTGACGGAGACAAAGTGGGAGAATGATAGAATTGAGCGAGGTTGGAGAACCAAGCTCAAGCACCACTCTACACCGAAGTCTATTCTGGGTACCTAATACACAAGTATCAACTTTACTTGGGTTTGATAGAGTATCCCATCCTCCCGAGAGATATGTGGGACATATTAGAGCAGAGGATGTAGAGGATATTGATCCTCGGACCACGAGGAGGCTATTATGAGTATAGACTCAGGGGAAGTGGAAAGAAGCCATGAATTCGGAGATGGATTCTATGTACTCCAATAAGGTTTGGAACCTAGTTGATGCGCCCGAAGGTATTGTACCCATCGGTTGCAAGTGGATCTTTAAGAAAAAGATCGGAGTAGATGGAAAGGTAGTGACCTATAAAGCAAGGCTAGTGGCTAAGGGGTATCGTCAAAGGCAAGGTGTTGACTACGATGAAACTTTCTTACCCATAGCAATGCTAAAATCCATCAGAATTCTATTGGCTATTATAGCACACTATGATTATGAGATCTGGCAGATGGATGTGAAAACCGCATTCCTCAACGGGAACCTCGAGGAGGAGGTGTATATGATGCAACCTGAGGGATTCGTGTCCAAGAACTGCCTTGGATAAGGTGTGTAGGTTGCTTAGATCCATTTATGGACTAAAGCAAGCTTCGAAGTTGGAACATAAGATTTGATGAGGCAATCAGATCTTATGACTTTTAAGAACGAAGATGAGCCTTTTGTATACAGAAAAAGGTAAGTGGGGGCGCTATCACCTTTTTTGGTGTTATATGTGGATGACATCCTCATCATTGGGAATGACATAGGAATGCTATCCACAATAAAGGTTTGGTTATCTAGACACTTCTCCATGAAGGACTTAGGGAAGTATCTTATATCTTGGGGATTAGAATCTATAGAGATAGATCCAAGAGGATGCTTGGCTTGTCCCAGTCGTGTACATAGAAACTATTGTCAAAAGGTTTGGCATGGAAAATTCCAAGAGAGGTCTCATAATGGATGAGACATGGGATATCGCTTTCTACCAGTATGTCCCCAAAGACTCAGAAGAAAGGGCAAACATGGATATGATACCTTATGCCTCAAACAATAGGGTCTATCATGTATGCCATGCTATGTCTTGGGCCTGATATAGCGCATGCTCGAAAGTGTCTGAAAGGTGTATCAAAGGATCTAGGCTTGGAACATGGAAAGCAAGAAAGTGTATCCTTAAGTACTTGAGAAGGACTAAGGATCTTTTACTAGTATATGGAGATAATAGCCTTAAGGTTGAAGGCTCGCCGACTCAAGTTTTCAATCGATGTCGATGATAGCAAGTCAAATTCAGGGTATGTGTACACCTTGAATGGAGGTGCAGTGTCTTTGGAAGAGTTCCAAGCAAGATACCATCTCACGATCGACCCACGAGGCGGAGGTACATTGCTGCATCGGATGCAGCAAAGGAGGGAGTCGGGTGAAGAAGTTCATCACAGATTTGGGAGTCGATACTGAGATGGCGACAAGTCGACTTCTTTTATATTACGACAACTATGGGGTGATTACTCAAATAAGGGAACCGGGTCTCATCGAGAAGTGTTCGAGGAGGTTCCAACTTATAAGAAAGATCGTAACTTGAGAAGATGTAGCAGTGGAAAGAGTTCCATCCGAAGATAATATTGTAGATCCATTGACAAAGCCGTTGTCTCAGATTGTCTTTGGCGTCTGAGTCCGATGGGGATAAGACATATAGGTGATTGGCTTTAGGTCAAGTGGGAGATTGCTAGTCATAGGTGCCCGACAAAAAGCCAATCACGTAAGTGATGGCACG
The DNA here is from genome assembly GCA_900464855.2 of Musa schizocarpa. Lineage (NCBI taxonomy): Eukaryota > Viridiplantae > Streptophyta > Magnoliopsida > Zingiberales > Musaceae > Musa > Musa schizocarpa. The sequence continues at coordinate 21,971,656 of LS990922.1, read as the reverse complement.
TGTGACTTGATACAGAATCTTTTTTTGCTTATTATATTTTGGGTATATCACTTTATAACTATTGCATAAATGCATATATATATTGTGATGTCCTTGGATTTGTGCAATGGGGAATCGGATCGTGATGAGATCACGATAATGAGATCGATTCACCTTTAAACACATATCCTAAATAATCCCGGTCATAGGTTTTCGAGAGGGACATCGTGATAACCGGATAGATTGGTGTCTTTGTATACCCGTCCATATGATGGATGCACCTGGTCTCATAGCTGCCGTGTAGGGACACTAGGGATACAAGATGTGTGCTCATTGGAGAATGAGTTTCGATTGATCCGCCTACGGAATGCTTTGGATGGTTGATGATGCCTTATTGTCGACAAATGATTCCGTAGTCCTAGTGGTGTATCTGGTCCTTAGACTTGAGACACCAAGGATGTCCCGTATGAGTGCTCCACTCTTTGATACTAGACTTATAGGTATGGCTGTCCCAGATCTAGTACAAATTTGGTCATTGGGAGTGGTATCGACCTTACGAGGGCTATTGAGTGTCGATAGAGGATCATCCACTCTCGGCCATGAGAGGAATATCCCATGTGTTCTTGCTCGCACAAATCCCTAGCCGGGGTCATTCGGTTGAGAGAGAAAGAGTTCTCCGGGAGAATCCGATTAGAGCGAGACTGAGGAGAAACCGTATGGGTCCGACAACACCATGCTCGATATCGGTCCGGGATATTAGATGGATCGGGGACTATAGGTACATGGTAACGAGGACGACGGGTCCAATGGATTGGATTCCCAGATCGTCTCGGGGACTACTGGCGTGAGTGGGCCTAGAAACGTCCGTAGTCGATGAGTCAGTGAATTATTCTGAGATAATAATTCACCGAAGTTAGAAGGAGTTCGACGGTATGACTCACGGCCACTCGATATTGGGCTTAGAGGGTCACATACATATGGTAGGCATTGCGATGAGTAGAGGTTTGGATATGAGATATCGACGGAGCCCCTTGTCTTATTGGATGCAGATCCAATACCCACTAGGGAAGGACCCATTAGGGGTTTGACGGGATCTCTATAAATAGGAGGGATTCACTGACCTCATAGGCTAGAGTCTTTGCTTGCCTTTCCTATTCTCCTCTCCCTCTCCACCTCGTGAGGCCTGGAGTTTTTAGGAGGGTCGCCGCCAACCCCTTTGTGTGGATCACCGCTAGAGAGGAGGACGCTTTGACCTCCTTCACCCTCTCCTAATGATCTGCAAGGAAACAGGGATATACGATCTCCCTAGGTAACACAATCTCTATACGCAGTTTTGTGTTTTGCGGATTTTTGCGCACCAATCTTCGCACGACGACGAACATCTTTTTGGGAATCGGGGATTTTTGTTTTCTTTTTCTTCCGCTGCGCATATGATGTCGCCCCCATGATTTCTCAACAAGAGTGACCCTCTTGAAAGCCGAAAAGAGTCATTTCTCTTAGGTGTTACAAAAACTAAGAAATTACGAGGCTCTGATACCAATTGTTAGAATTGAGGGTTGGCATTAAGAGGGGGGGGGGGGGGGGGGGGTGGGTTAGTGCAGTAGTAAAAATTATGTCTTCAAAAACTTTCGTATGATTAAAACCGTTTCCGACATAAAACTGTTTCGTAAAGGTAATACTTTGAACGTGTACATAAGAGAGTAGTGGATGTAAAGAGCAAGTAAGGAGGTTTGTAATTAAAGTAAATTTCTTAAAGAAATACAAACCAGATTTTAGAGTGGTTCGGTCGTCGTGACCTACATCCACTTTGCCGATTCCTCTTCCGTCGAGACCACCGGCATGCACTATTAGTCTTCCTTCAATAGGCAAAGACCAACCATCTTTTACACCCCTTTTCTCCTTTTCACGGGTTTAGGAGACAACCCTTATAAGCACTCACACTCCTCTTACAGAATTCTAAACTTAGAGTGGAGGAGGGAATTTCTAAAGAAATTGCAGTAGCGTTTTCTTACTTTTGAATACTCTGTGCTTGTGTGCTTTAACCAGGGATGAGCAGGATATTTATAGGCTTCAAGTTGATTCAAACTTGGAGCCTAAAACTTTTCCATCTTGGGTTCCCCGGGTAGGGGCGGTACCACCGCCCAATATCAGTCTAACACTAACACTAACACTACCTTGCGCGGTACCACCGCCTAGAGGGCAGTGCTAGGCGGTACCATTGCCTTGCACCCTGCCAAATGCCCAATTTGGTCGTACCATCGCCTGACACAGTCTTGAAGACTGTGCCACGACGGTAAGACTTCTTGGGAAACTGTTTGGGCCTCTTATTAGGCCCAACATAGTCCTTACATTGGCCTAGCTAGTCCCTAAATGGGTTGGCCTAAATCCAAACCCAATTACGTGCTAACTATGAAATCTAAGACATAATCTGAGCTAAACAAGTCCGTAGGTCTATTCTTCCAGCGAGCTTCCGACGATCTTCCAGCGAACTTCCAATGATCTCTCGGCAATATTCGGACGGACTCCCGACAAGCTCCTGGACTTCATGATGATCTTCTTGGCAAGTTCCGACAAGTTTTTCTAGCAAGCTCTGAGACTTCTCAACTGGTTCCACCAGAACTTCTGACGAACGTTCGGACTTCCGACGAACTCTCAAACTCTTAACGAAGTCACGTCCTTGACTCCGGGACTTCATTTTGCTTCATGTCTTGCCATCGTAGTTAAACCTGCACATGTAAAAATATACTTTGATCTAGATAATTAATACTAAGCATTAATCATGTTGTCCGGCATGTCATTGGTCCCTTGACACTTTATCCTATTCTTCGGCACATCGTCATCTCTTGCGGCCTATTGTCCAATCGGCCAGTTAACTCCGCAACTCCAATATCCTTGGTGCAATATCCGCTCTTCTTGGCCTGATGCCCGAATCTATAGCCTTTCTGTCGATACGTTGACTGATCCACCGGCTCGACGTCCAATCTTCTAACATGTTTTCCCTAGTACAATATGATTCTTCCTGCTTTAATTTTCTCTCCCTGATCGAAGCATCCTGCGTCATTCAGAATGCAAATTAAAACATAAATACTTATCAGTTAGTTTCATAATCAAAATACGAGATTCAACACATTCAGTGACAAAAAAGTTGGGTTAAGCGATGGCATCGCTAGAACAAGCAGTGTAACCGCCTGTGAGTTGGAAAACTTAAAAAATCTAGTCTCCGAGGCTGTTAGGCAATGGTACCGCCAAATGATAGTGTGTCAGGTAGTGGTGCCGCCCAATGTCAAGCTGCAAGCGATGGTACTGCTAGTCATAGGTGCCCAGTAAGCCAATCACGTAAGTAATGGCACGTGTGACTTAATATAGAATCTTTTTGCTTATTATATTTTGGCATATATCACTTTATAACTATTGCATAAATGCATACATATATTGTACAATATATCCTTGGATTTGTGCAATGGGAATCAGATAGAGGATCATCCACTCTCGGCGTCATGAGAGGAATATCCCTTGTGTTCTTGCTCAGACAAATCCCTTGCCAGGGTCATTCGGGTTGAGAGAGAAAGAGTTCTCCGGGAGAATCCGATTAGAGCGAGACTCGAGAAGAAACCGTGTGGGTCTGACAACACCATGCTCGATATACGGTCTTTGGTATATTAGATGGATGAGGGACTATAGGTACACGATGGCGAGGACGATGGGTCCAAATGGATTGGATTCCCCAGATCGTTTTGGGGACTACTGGCGTAGTGGCCTAATACGTCCGTAGTAGATGAGTGAGTGAATTATTACAGAGATAATAATTCACCGAGTTAGAAGGAGTTTGGCGGTATGTATGACTCACGGCCCATTTCGATATTGGGCCCAGAGGGTCACACACATATGGTAGGCATTTGCGATGAATAGAGGTTTGGATATGAGATATCCGACGGAGCCCTTGTCTTATTGGATGCAGATCCAATACCCACTAGGGGAGGACCCATTAGGGTTTGACATGGGACCTCTATAAATAGGGGGGATTCAGAGCCCCATGGGCTAGAGAGCTTTTGTTTGCCTTTTCCTATTCTCCTCTCCATCTCCACCTCAGAGTAGGTTTGGAGTTTTGAGGAGCGTCGTCGCAACCCTGCTGTGTGGATCACCGCTAGAGAAGAGAACGCTTGACCTGCTTCACCCTCTCCTAAGGATATGCATGGAAACAGGGATATACGATCTCCCTAGGTAACACAATCTACTCTATACGCAATTTCATATTTTGTGGATTTTTGCATACCAATCTTCGCACGACGACGAACATCTCTTTGGGAATCGGGGATTTTGTTTTTCTTGTTCTTCCGCTGCACATATGATGTCGCCCCCAAGGATTTCCCAACAGTGGTATCGAGCGGGTTGCTCGTCGCGAATGATTGGTTTTGAACTGCGTGTGTTGTGTTTAGGAAGAATTTTGACGTCAAAATCGTTGACTTAAAAAAAGGAAGGGCAGCAGTTGCTGCCCTCGATCTCGCGTGCATGCAACGCAGAAAAGAGCGGGCGCAAAGGGTGCGTCTGCGTCTGCAGCCGGCCCGGGGGCCTGCTTGCAGCAGGTTTGCTACCGGCCGGGGTCGGCGACCATGGGCAGAGCGGCCATGGACGTGGCGCTATATCGCCGCTGCGCTCCTGGGCGAAAAACCCCCCCGTGGTCGCCCGATGGGGGACATCATCGCTGAGCGAGGGCGGCGGCCGAAGAGGCGCCCACCAAGAAGCGGGCGAAGACCGCCAAGGCGTAGCTTAGGCGAGGGCGATACCCCTCCCCAAGCCTACCGCCCCGCCCAGTGGTGCTAGGGGCGGCGGTAGCAGCGAAAAGGGGAAAGGGCATTAGGGTTTTCTAGGCAAAAGACAGTTTTGCCCCTCGGAATTTGAGAAATTTTAATTTCTGTCTTTTGTCCAAATTATGAAAATACCCCTATGAATTCAAAAATTTCCTATAATATCCCTGATTTCAGAAAATATTAATTAATTAAAAGGTTTAGTTGATTATTATTTTTTATTATTATTATCTAGTAGTCCTACATGATGATGATTATTTATACATGTGATGTATGATGTGTGGACGGATGATCATGGACCGTGTGATGTGTGTACCTGTGATTATTATTATTGAGGTCTGCGAACCTCCATTATATTTCTCGTTTATTGTCGGGCCTGCGTGCCTATGATTAATTTGTAATCACATGAGGAGGCGTAGCGGGAGCGTGGATGCGATAGCGGGACCCACGAGACGGACGATCGTGATGCATGAAGATGCATCAAGATGTCGACGGACGATCGTGATGCATGACGATCGTGATAGCTTTTGTTTGTCTTTTCCTATTCTCCTCTCCATCTCCACCTCAGAGTAGGTCTGGAGTTTTGAGGAGCGTCGTCGCAACCCTGTTGTGTGGATCACCGCTAGAGAGGAGGATGCTTGACCTCCTTCACCCTCTCCTAAGGATCTACAAGGAAACAGGGATATACGATCTCCCTAGGTAACACAATCTACTCTATACGCAGTTTCATGTTTTGCGGATTTTTGTGTACCAATCTTCGCACGATGACGAACATCTCTTTGGGAATCGGGGATTTTGTTTTTCTTGTTCTTCCGCTGTGCATATGATGTCGCCCCCAAGGATTTCCCAACAGGTACTACTCAGTGCAGGCGGTGGTACTGCCCGTAGTCGGAGGACCCAGAAATTTAAATTTTTTGCTCTATTTTTGAAACCATTTGGGGCTTATAAATACCCCACTTGGGCAGTAAGAAAGGAGTATGAATTCTTAAGGGAAAAACTGAGTAAACTCTGCCAAACTTTGAGTTCCCTCCTCCTAGTGCTTAGAGTTAGTCCTAAAAGATGTGTGTGAGGGAATACTTATAAAAGAGTGACTTGTAAGGGTTATCTCCTAAACCCGTGAAAAGAAGAAAATGCTATAAAGAGGTGGTTAGTCTTCGCCTATTAACCTCAATGGAGGAGGAATCATAAGTGGATGTAGGTCACTACGACCGAATCACTATAAATTCTAGTGTGTTATTTCCTTACTGCTTATTCTCTATGCTGCAATCTACTTTACTTAATTGCAAACTATTTGATCCCCTCTTCTCTATTCATTTGCAAACTTATATGAGTCAAACAAATGATTTTCATCGAAATTAATTTTTATCGTAAGAAGATTTTCAAACCGACATAAGACTGGATCTTGTTCTCCTCACATGTCCATCCCGTCTATAACATCTCCATCCCGTCTATAACATCTCCTTGTTCTCCTCACATGTCCATCCCCTCTATAGTTGTGCAATTCATACACTACTGGAGTATGCTGGAGTTCTTACCGAAGTGACAACTTGATCTTGACGTCCACAAGTGTTGCATTTGCTTGGTGCTTGGTTTGGCACCTGAACCATCACAGGCCTATTGTGAGCTGCTCTTCCCTGCGAACAACACTCCCAAAAGGAAGCATAGGTGCTGCCATCTTTGGTGATCGTGATCAGCTCACCGCTTTCTCCTCGACGAATGGAGACTGTCTTCTCTTTGTCGCTCAGCACCAATGTCCGCTCAGCACCAATAACCCAGGATCTCACCTTCTGTGATCCTACCTGCTACGATGCCTCCAGTGTGCATTCACCTGCACTGATTCCCCTTCTTCCTCATTAACCGCCATTGCCTAATATGTACCAGGCAGCTGCCACTACTCATCGGTGACGTGCTCTTCGCCAACAGATCTCGGCTGAGATCTTCTATTGCTTCTCTTCTTATCTTCTGGCTGCAGGCCACTCTCTACTCATCGTCATTGCTTTGCTGCTCTCCAAAGATAGCCATCCATGTCAAGCACGCCCGACTATACAAGCTCTCTAAGAGGCGATCCAGCAGCAAACTTCCTTCAGCTTCTTCCTTCATCAGCAGAACTGCTCCTCCTTGCCTCACTTTCCACCCACTAAGACCTCCTAATAGGGCAAAGAAGAAGATACCTCATACCCTAGTGACGGCACCTGCAGCAGCCACCTCGTCGCATGCAGTGACCACCCACACCAAAGCATATCATGATGTAGCAGCTCCAGGAGAGACCTACTTCGACCCCCTGTAATGCGGATCTGCGCTAACATCTTCCTCTCTAATCGCTGCAGCAATCGTACCCAAGTACGGTCAACTGCACCCCATCGCAATCATCTTTGATTCTCTTTCTACGACTATTGCTGACTCAAGTGCTCCGTATATATATTCTCAAAATATCTTTATCATTTACAACTGATGCTCTAGTCATTATTCCTATAGGATATCATAATATTTCTCAACATATCAGTCTTGTCACCATCAATGCTGTCGTACTCATCCCCTTTAAACTATCCAAAGGTGGCAAGTATGCATCTTGACATGTATAATTTTCTAATATCTTATTTGGCTATGATTTACTAAGCTACATTGATGGCTCTCTTAGTTGTCCACCAGCAATAATCAATATCTTAGGCGACCCCAATCTGATACCAAATCCAGCCCACAAACTATGGTTATGCCAAGATCATCTCATCCTCCAAGCTATTCAATCCTTCGTCGCTAGGTCTGTCGCCCCACTGATATCTTCGTGTATGACTACTATGGAAGCTTTGCATAAGTTGTAAACCACCTTGGCAAATCGCTCGCATACTCGCATGCTCGGCCTTCTATTCAATCTAATGAAACCAAAACAAGAGGAAAGTACTATTGCAATCATCTATAACATATCAACGTTATAATTGATAACTTGGCTTTAATAGGTCGTTCGCTCAATGATGAAGTCCTAGTTCATATCTTGAATAGTCTAGGAGATGAGTACAAGGAACTAGCAGCAGCAATTCGGGCACGTAACTCACTAACATCATTTGAAGAACTCTATGACAAACTGATTGACTATGAGATGTATTTAAAGCATGAGGATAAGTTATCCGGACCAATCATCATAGCTCAAGTCAGTCAATAATCTGAGAGGAAGAGTAACCAATATAATAAGAACATCAACAACAGTTTGGCTAAGCTATCTCTTGATCCTATGGGCCTCTAGTAAACCCTCCCTCATCCACGTCATCAACATTTCAACTATCAAGGTGGCAACTTCAACCATCATCAAACGTGGCATCCTAACTATACAAGCCAACAAAGAGTCGTTTGCCAGCTATGTGATAAAGTTAGACACTCCGCAAAAGTTTGTCGGTCTCGACCCCGACTCCCTACTCCATCTCGGTGGCCTCATGTGAATCTCATGACTACTCAGACTACTAGCTAACCAAATTGGATTGTGAACTCTAATACTACTCATCATATCATCTCCGATCTTCAGAACTTGTCTCTCAATAATCATTCTGATAGAAATGAAGATATCATCATCAGTGACAGTAATGAAATTTCCATTACTCATATTGGTTCCATAACGCTTAATTCACTTACTAAAACCTTTACACTCGATGATGTTTTGTATGTACCTCACATTAAATGAAACCTAATTTCTATTTCTTAATTTTGTAAACAAAATAATACCTCAATTGAATTCTTTCCTGACTCTTTTCTTGTTAAGGATTTAAGCATGGGAGCATCCTTAGTCTAAGGCCAGAACAAAGACAAAATTTATGAGTAGCGTCAACGTCGCAAATAACCTAGCCCACTGCTCACTCTTTAGTTGCCGCTCCAGTTAATGTGTGGCATCGACATCTTGGTCACCCCTCGTCCTTCATCCAGCATAAATTACTTTCTCGTTTTTCTCTTCCTATATTTAATACTAGTAGCACTATAACTCATTGTGATGCTTGTCATAGCAATAAAAGTCATAGACTACCTTTTGAAACATCCTCCATATCTTGCTCTAAACCGTTTAAAATTATTTATACTGATGTTTGGGGCCTTGCCCCAACCCCTTCTTTTGACCAGTTTAGATTTTATATAATTTGTATCGACTATTTTACTAAGTACACATGGTTATATCCTTTCCATCATAAATCTGAAGTTTCAATAATCTTTACAAACTTTAGAAAGTTAGTCGAAAATTTCTTTTAGTCTTCCATTAAAATAGTCTACTCTGATGGCAGAAGCGAATATCAAGCCCTCACATCTTGCCTCACAACTTGTGGTATATAATACCTCAAGTCACCCCCCTATACTCCCCAATTAGTTGGTTCTACCGAACGTAAACATCGGCATATAGTTGAAACTGGTCTCACACTTCTACATCAAGCATCCATGCCACCAACTTTTTAGTCAGTAGCCTTTCAAACTACAGTCTATCTCATTAATCATATGCTCACTCTAATCCTCCACTATTGATCACCATTTGAAAAACTATCCCACAAGATTTCAAACCTTCAAAAACTCAAAATCTTTGGTTGTCTATATTATTTACGGCTATGTCCTTATACCTCATATAAGTTAACACCATGATCTAAGCCTTATATTTTTATAGGATACTCTCTTGAATTTAATGCTTTCCATTAGTACAAACCATAAACTCAAAAAGTCTTTATATCCCGTCATGTTATTTTTATAGAGTCGTCTTTTCCTTTTCAAATTTATGAGCATCCTATCATGTAAGCTACTTCAACAAATATACATCACTAGAATATCTCTCCGGTCCCATCACACGAACCTCCCACATCACCGTCCAGTCCTTACCCTTAGGATCAACATACTCATCTAGTTTAACAGCTCCTCACTCCCTCTATTATTCCTCCACTCCCTGTTTCATAGGTTTCTCCTATTGATGAAGCAATACCCTTAGCAACATCGCCATTAGCTTCATCTTCTCCTAGACCTCATGATATTAAAGTGCCGCAGACTGGCCTGACCGGTGTTAGTGACTCACCATCGGCTATACTAAATACACAACCTACTACTTCCATAGCCTCTAGACATCCAATGGCAACACACTCCAAAAGTGACATTTTAAAACCATGTCAAGTCCTTGACCTACATACTATAACGAACTCTTCACCCAAGGCTAGTGAACCCACCACAATTACTCAAGCTCAAAGATATCCTCACTAGCGTAAAGCCATGTGTGAAGTGTTAGGATCGGAGCGACACTAAGAGGGGGGGGGTGAATTAGTGCAACGGTAAATTAACGTTGGTTTAAAAACTTTCGTACGATAGAAACCAATATCGATGAAAAGCGAATTTGGAAGCTTGATAACTTAGAAGCGTATGGAAGCATAGTGACTAAGTAAAGAAGTTTGCAGTATGTAAATAGCAAGAATAAGATGTAAACCAGATAACACAGCAGTTTTAAAGTGGTTCGGTCAAAATGACCTACATCCACTTGCGAAGCCTTCTTCGAAGAGGCTCCCAACTTCCACTAGCAAATCTCTTTATAGGGGAAGGACTAATATCCCTCTTACAACCTTTACAAGTGGTTCACACTCTTACAATTCTTTTCAACAAGATGGGATGAGGTGAACACTCAAGCAATTTGAAAAACAAGACTTGCTAAGACTTTTCTAAGGCTCTTATCTCAAACTATTGCTTTGCAAAAGGTGTCTTCTCTACTGAGAATTGAGGGGTATTTATAGGCCCCAAGAGGATTCAAAATTTGGGCTCCAAATTTGAATTCCTCTTGGGTTTCCGAGACTGGTGGTGCCACCACCTGTCAATGTCTGTCAGGCAGGCGTACTGGCGGTGCCACTGCCTGGTCTCAGGTGCTGGGCGGTGCCACCACCTAGTCTGGTGGTGCCACCGCCTGACACTTCAGGTTCTAGGCGGTGCCACCACCCAATCCGGCGGTTCCACCGCCCGTCCTTACAAATTTCTGGTTGGGCTTCACGTCCGACCCAAACTAAGTCACTTTTGGGCCCAGTTGGCCCCTAACCAAGATATAGGATTGTCCCTTAATCCTAACCCTAATTACATGTGAACTACATACCTAAAAACATAATCCTAAGCAAGTGTTTAATCGGCCAACGTCAAGTTTTGTTTCGGCGAGCTTTCCCGCGTTCTTCCGGTGGACTTCTGAAATGCCCTCGGGTTTCTTCCAGCGGACTCCCAACAGGCTCCCTATCTTGTGACAAATTCAACGAGTAGCCGAGCCTTCTCGGTGATCTCTGCGAACCTCCGACGATCTCTTTGGCGGACTTTCGAAAGTTCTGACAAGTCTCCGATCTTTCTTGGCTGGTTCCAACAGCATCTCCGATGAATCTTCGGACTCTCAAACGTCCATCAAACTTGACTCCGGTATCCTTTCTTTATGTATTTAGGCTATCGTAGTTAATCCTGCACACTCAACTTCAATAATATGAATTAGATCAATTAACCCATCAATTGATTTCATCATGAAAATCCGAGATTCAACAATCTCCCCATTTTTTATGATGACAATCAATTGATGACGGAGTTAAACATAACTCCCCATATCTATATGCCATATTGTGAGAAGATAAAACCACTTGAATTCAAGCATAAATCAATAAGTTCTAACGTTGAACTTATCGTTGTCTTATTAAGCATGAGCAAATAGGAACCTTCATATTTCTCATAATTTTCAGCTATTGAAAATCATTTTCAAGTCAAATGATAAGAGACAATTTTCACTTTGTCGAGAGATAAAAAATATGATAAAGATTTTCAACATGAATTTCATGATATAAATGTGAGGAATGATTTCATATGATCAACCAATCTTGCGATATACTCAAAGATTAGGACATATAAGACAAGCAAGACATATAAGACAAGCTTTTGCAATTCATATAAGTCATGCTATCGATGCACATAAGTCATACAAGTCATCGCTTCTCCCCCTTTGTCATCAACAAAAAATAAGGAGATGAGACTTGAAACACACAGTTTGTGATCATAAAATCAAAAGAAGTCAGCATAAAGATTAATCATACAAAATTCATCATTCAAAATTAATCTCGTAAGAAATATTTATCCAAATTCAAAACCAAATCAGTAATTTTCCAGAATTTAATAATACATCTTAAACAAAGGTTCAGTTTTTGTTCAAAAGAAGATGAGAGATTTCTAACTTCACATTAAGAGTAATCAGAATAGAATAAGAAACTACATCGATTAATCCTTAGGAAGTAAGCCACAGTGCTGATATATGACATCTATTTTTTGATTCATATGTCATAGTTCCTTCAAAATTTCAATTTGCTGGATTTGAATTTGTTCTTGCTGCGATTTGATCTGATTCAATTCTACCATAATGAGTTCTTCGGAGGATGAAACAGGAGCCGAAGGTGCTGTGCCAAAGGGACTAGGAGGAGAAGATTCATTTCCCCTAAGAATTGGTGTTTCGTGGTGTTCTACTGGTGGGGGAATTGGATCAGTTCTTCTAGATTGTCTAACCTATATACTGTTGCTAAATGTGCACCTAAGTCTTTTCAGCAGATTTCTATTGATAATGTTAAACCGATCACTTTGAATTGTTTCTTCTTCGAGTGGGATACAAATGTCATGGGTAAGTAGGAATCGAGTGATTAACCTTCCATATGGCAACATAGTGTCTTTAGCTATAATATCTTACATGTATTGCCGGATTGAGTATCCAAAACAGTTATGTTGACCGGTCATGATCCAATACATGGTGCTTATTTCTATTTGACTCATTTCATCAAGATGGAATTGTTTAGGGAATAGTATGCTAGTTATGATATGATGAAGGATTTTCGAGTTAAAGGGCAGTAGGTGCTCATAACTCTTGGGTATTATGCCGAGGTCAGGATTTGCAAAAACAGTTTCGACGGCTTCGGAGTAAGTTTCTCCAATTGTTTTGACATCCCATTTACATCTAAAATAACAGCCCCTATCTTTTTCAATGATTCCAATTAGTTCACAAATAGTACTATCAAAAATTCTAATTTGTGTCCCTAGTAGGTAAGTACTTAGGCTATCATTATCCACATATAAGTTTAAATAAAATAGCCTAACTAACCTAGGATAGATTGGTTTATTTATTTGTAGCAGAGGTAGGGCATCTAGATGTGCAAACCACCTAATGGGTTCTAGGTTTCCTAGTTCATTGAGATCAATGTGTTTACCCTTATAGATATATCTTGTTTCGAAGTTTGGAAACCTAAGAGGTACTTCTTTGGATCTAAAAAGGTCTTAGTCATATGAATCTCCTTCAACCCTTTCCCTTTTTGATCTTTTAGAAGCCATTATCTAGACAAGATGAAAGATGAAACTGTAAGGAGTAGGTAAAATAATGAGAAGAGAGGAAAAATTTCAGATTTTACCGTATTGAGAATCTCTTAGAAGATGAAGAGCTTGGACCAACAAGAATCGCTCTCCAAGGCTTCGAAATGCTGGAATGAAGGTTTATAGAGGTTGTGGGAGAGCTTGAGGCAGTTTCTCACGGGTTGGGGGTGGTGTCACCGCCGGCCCTAACCCCTTGACTTATAAAGGGGCTCTCCGGCAGTGCCACCGCCAAAACAAGCGGTGCCACCGCCTGGTGCCCGAGCGCTCAAGCAGTGCCACCACCTAGCACCCGAGCGCTCAGGCGGTGCTACCGCCGATCCTGGCGGTGCCACCGCTGGCTTGCCGCGGAAGAGAAGAAAAAATTCTTTCTCCCCCCTTCTTGATTTCCAAAGGTGTTTGACTCAAGATAGGTTGAGATATTGAGTTGGACTTTAATATATCGTTTGGAATCGAAAGAGAAGGATGAAATCAAATCCACAAAAGAACGGAACAATGATGAGAAATTTTTTGAAAAATACATTCAAACAACCTTATTTTTAGGGACAATTTAACATACCTAGTTCCCTTCTAATAAATTCAAATTGGTCTTCATTTAAGGCTTTTGTAAAAAAGTCTGCTAATTGATGCTTTGTGTCAATAAATTCTAGAATGACATTATTGTTAAGGACATGATCGCATATGAAATGATGCCTAATATCTATATGCTTAGTTTTAGAGTGCTGAATCAGATTTTTGGTAAGACATATGGCACTTGTATTATCACATTTTATGGGAATGTTTTTCAAGTGAATTTCATAGTCTTCTAATGTATTTTTCATCCAGACAACTTGTGCACAGCATGCACTTGCAGTAATGTATTCGGCTTTCGCCGTAGATAGCGCAACTGAATTTTGTTTCTTGGAAGTCCTAGAAACAAGTGCATGTCCTAAAAATTAGCATATTCCAGATGTACTTTTTCTATCTATCTTGCATCCGCCAAAATCGGCATCTGCATAAGCTATTAAATCGAATTTATCAGACTTTGGATACCACAATCCTAAATTTAGAGTTCCTTTAAGATATCTAAATATTCTTTTAACACTCTTAAGGTGAGATAATTTAGGATTAGATTGAAATCTAGCACAGAGTCCTACACTAAATATAATGTCCGGTCTAGTCGCAGTGAGGTAGAGTAGACTACCTATCATTCCCCTATATGTTTTTTGATCGAAATTTTCACTATTTTCATTCATATCTAACTTAGTCGAAGTACTCATAGGGGTGATTATCGCTTTTAAATTTTTCATGTTAAATCATTTTAACAATTCTAATGTATATTTAGATTGGTTAAGAAATATACCATCACTGAGTTGTTTGATTTGTAATCCCAAAAAGAAAGTTAATTCACCCATTAAACTCATTTCAAATTCATGACTTGCATTTGGCAAATGATTCACATTGTGATTCATCCGAAAAGCCAAAAATAATATCGTCAACATAAATTTGTACAATAAAAAAATTATTTTTAAAGTGTTTGATAAACAATATAGTATCAACCTTGCCTTTGGTAAAGTTATTTAAAATAAGAAAGGAACTAAGCCTTTCATACCAAGCTCTAGGAGCTTGTTTCAAGCCATAAAGAGCCTTAGTCAATTTGAATACATGATTAGGAAGAAGAGAGTTTTCAAATCTGGGAGGTTGTTCAACATATACTTCTTCGGAAATAAAACCATTCAAGAAAGCACTTTTGACATCCATTTGAAATAGTTTAAAATTATTACTACTAGCATAGGCAAGGAGCATCCTAATGGTTTCTAATCTTGCCACAGGAGCGAAGGTTTCTTCGTAGTCGATACCTTCTTCTTGGTTGAAACCTTTGGCTACTAATCTAGCCTTGTTTCTAACCACGATACCATATTCGTCTTGCTTGTTTTTAAAGACCCATTTAGTACCAATGACTAAATGGTCACTAGGTCTAGGAACAAGCTTCCATACCTCATTCCTCTCAAATTGGTTCAATTCTTCTTGCATTACAATGACCCAAAAATCATCTTTTAAGGCCTCGTTAATGCATTTTGGTTCGATTTGAGAAAAGAAGGTGGCGTTGGCACAAAAATTCTTGAAAGAAGAGCGAGTTTGAACCCCTTTTGATGTATCTCCTATAATTAATTCCTTTGGATGAGCATCCATATACTTCCATTCCTTGGGTAAGGAAATTTCAGAAAAAGATGCATCCAAGTTGCTATTTTGAGGAGGGGGTTCATTTAAATTCAAATTATCAAAACTAAGATCATCATCAAAATCATTTTTCTTTAAATTAAAAATTTTATTAAAAACTACATGAATAGACTCTTCTATAACTAAGGTTCTTTTATTAAAAACACGAAAAGCCTTAGAAACGGAAGAGTAACCAAGAAAGATGCCTTCATTGGATTTAGCATCAAATTTTTCTAAGGCATCCTTTTCATTCAAAATAAAACATTTGCAACCAAAAACTTTAAAATAAGAAACATTTGGTTTTTTGTTATTCCATAATTCATAGGAAGTTTTTGATGAAGACGGTCTTATTAGAACCCTATTCATGATGTAGCAAGCCGTATTTTTGCCATTTCTTGTAGATTTCTATTTTTTCTTTCAACTATTCCATTTTGTTGAGGATTTCTTGGAGTGGAGAAGTTATGATTGTATCCATTAACTTTACAAAGATTTTGAAAATCATGGTTTTGAAATTCGCCACCTTGATCACTCCGAATTGATGAAATCATGAAGCCCTTTTCGTTTTGAGTGAGTTTACAAAATTTTGAGAAGCACTTGAAACAATCACTTTTGTGAACTAAGAAATAAGTCCAAGTATACCTAGTATAGTCATCCATAATTACAAAAGCATATTTGCTTCCTCCTAGACTTGTTGTGTCAATTGGTTCAAATAAGTCCAAATGGATCAATTGTAGTGGTCTAGTGGTTCTAATTTAAATTTTTGATTTGAAACTAGTTTTTATTTGTTTACCTAGTTGACATGCATCGCATACTTTGTCCTTAATAAACTTCATATTTGGAATCCCTCGTACTAGTTCTTTAGATGAGATTTTGGATATTAGTTTCATGCTTGCATGGCCTAATCTCCTATGCCAAAGCCAAGCATCATCATTTAGAGCAGAGAAGCACATTTCATTACTTAGTTCATTAAGGTTGATGGTGTAGACATTATTTTGTTTTAATGCAATCATAGTCATGTTATTGTTTGATTTTTCGATAATACACATATTTGATTCGAATCTAACGATATAACCTTTATCGCATAATTGACTAATACTCAAGAGATTATATTTCAATCCATCAACTAGTAAAATATCATTAATAGAAAAACTTAATTTGTTACCTATAGTTCCCTTGCCAATGATTTTGCCTTTGTTGTTGTCTCTAAAGGTGACGTACCCTTCTTCTTTGCTAGTGAGCATAGAGAAATGAGATGGATCTCCAATCATATGTCTTGAGCATCCACTATCGAGATACTATCTCTTGCTCCTAGCTTGTGGGTTTGTCTACAAAAGAGGATGATTTTTTAGGTACCCATTTGATTTTGGGTGCCTCAAAAATTGATCCACTAATTTTGTTATTCATTATTGAATCATTTATAGTTCCTTAGGAACCCATATTAATTTTTGTGGACTAATTTTCCTAAATGGACATTTGTAGGCAATATGTCTGGATTTACAATAAAAGTTGCATTTCATATAAGATGAAACATGTAATGTAGGTCATTTTATGAAAGTGGTAGGATTTTGATGTGATCCTTTTACAAATCCAATTCCACTTCTATTTACGACGTGACCCTTGTTTGCAAGGATCATATCTAATCCTTTGCTACCAACCTTAAACTTGTTTAAGGTTTCTTTAAGAAGCAAATTTTTATTTTTTATTGCTTCTAAATGCTCACACTTAGAGCATGGAGGAGTTTGAAGACTATGAAACTTATTTTGTAGTAAAACATGGTCTTTCTTTAAGATACTTAACTTCTTACTAATAGTTCTACATTCATCAAATAATTCATGAGAAGCGATAGAGAGTTCTTCAAAAGATGGACTCTAACTGAAGATGTCTTTATGTAGTAACCACAGGCTTCGTTCATTCATAGTATCCGAGGCATGTTTGCAAACTGTAAAAAATTATTTATAGACTTCGTCAAGCTCCAAGAGCTTGGTATACTGAACTTGGCTCATTTTTTACGTCAGGCTTCATCAACTCCAAGTTTGATACTTTCCTATGACAACGAAATGAAAATACAATATATCTTCTAATGCATATGGATGATATTATTGTCACATGCAATAATCCTCTGGAAATTCAGGCATTTCTACAGCAACTGGCTGATTGATTCTCACTCAAAGATATGGGCACCTTGAGTTATTTTTTGGGAGTAGAAGAAACATTCACACCCTTAGGTCTCCTTCTATCATAAAGAAAATATATTCAAGACTTATTCTCAAAGATAAATATTCAGGTTGGTAAAGAGGTTTAAACTCCCCTCTCTACTAGTGACTCACTTAAATTATGTGATGGAAGTCCTACTACGGACTCTACTCAATACCGACAAGTACTTGACCTCTTACAGTACTTGGATCTCACCTGTCTAGATATCTCATTTGCAGTCAATAAATTATCACAATTCATGCATCAGCCATCTACTATGCATTGGTCTACGGTCAAACAAATTTTGTGGTATCTTAAGAGGACCCTCAATTATGGCCTCTTTTTTCGCAAACACACCCCGCTTCATCTCCATGCCTTTGTTGGTTCTGATTGGGTAGAGAACTTTGATGATAAAATATCCACATTGAGTTATATTATTTTCCTTGGAGCTAATCTAAACAGTTGGAGTTCTAAGAAGCAAAAAATAGTCGCACGATCTACAATATAATCTAAATATCGTGCCATCACTACTACTACTACTACTGAGATCAATTGGGTCTTAAATGTACTCAAGGAACTCAACATCAACTCTATCTTTCCTCCTACAATATATTGTGATAATATTAGAGCTACCTACCTATGTGTCAATCTGGTTTTCCATTCACACATGAAATATATTGTCATTGTTAGGATCAAGAGCACTAAGAGGGGGGGGGGGGGGGGGGTGGTGGTGAATTAGTGCAGCGGAAAACTTTCAACATTTTAAAACTACGTTCGTACGTCAAAGGTGATTTCAGTAGAAAAGTCGATTCGTAAATAACTTTAACTTGAGATCAAGTAAGAAGCAGTTAAAACAAATCTGGTAAGGCAGTTTGCAGTTGTGATGGAAATCAGAATGTAAGCGCAAACTGAAATACGATGTTCGTACGAGAAAAGTGATTTCAGTAGAAAAGCCGATTCGTAAATCATTTTAACTTGTGATTAGGCAAGAAGCAGTTAAAACAAATATGTTAAGGCAGTTTGCTATTGTGATGGAAATCAGAATGTAAGCGTAAACTGAAATACGATGTTCGTACGAGAAAAGCGATTTACGTCTAAACACGATTTGGAAAGTATTGAGCTTGGAAACGCAATCGTAAAAGCGCAGAAGACAGTAAGCTATGAAGGAGGTTTGCAGTAAGGATAATAAACTCAAAGTAAATGCAAACCAGAGAGCAGTGCGATTTAGAGTGGTTCGGTCAATCTTGACCTACATCCACTTCTGGCTTCCTCCACCGATGAGGTCGCCGACGTCCACTAGAGGCCTTCCTTTAATAGGCGAAGGCCAACCACCCTTTTACAGATTCACTCCTTTTGACGGGCTTAGGAGACAACCCTTACAAACTTTTCTCTCCTCTCTTGAAAGATCTGAACTTGGAAGAAAAGAGGGAGAAGAACCTTTAGCTTATTACAACACTTTTGAGTTCAAAAATCTCAGAGTAAGATCAGGATTTTGGTGGTTTTTCGTTGCTCTTTCATTGTTGAAAGAGTGGGGTATTTATAGGCCCCAAACCAATTTGAATTCCGAGCTCAAAACTGTCAATTCTCGGAATTCCGGGGTCTGGCGGTTGCACCGCCTGACTGAGGCGGTTGCATCGCCTGACAGGGATCAAAGACTGAGCCTCTGGGCGGTGCCACCGCTTGTCAGGGGCGGTTGCACCGCCTGGCAAAGCTCGGAGACCGAGCTCAGGCGGTGCCACCGCCTGCCTAGGGCGGTTGCACCGCTGTCAGAGGCGGTTGCACCGCCCAGCCAGAACTCGGAGACCGAGCTCTGGGCGGTGCCACCGCCGACCGAGGCGGTGCCACCTCTGGGCGAGAAATCTGAGTCCGAATGGGTTGATCCATTCGGCCCAATTTGATTCTTTCAAGGGCCCAATTGCCCCTAGATTAAGTTAATGGGATCACCTCTCACTTCTAACTTAATCATTGTGCTAACTATGATAATTTCTTAAGACTTTTACTACAGCTTGCTCCGGTGCGTCAATCGCTTCTTCCGGTGAGCTTTCGGCAAACTTCCAGCGAACATCCGACGGTCCTTCGACGATGCTCTTACGGACTTCCGGCAAACTCCTGGACTTGCGACGATCCACTTGGCGAGTTCTGACGAGCTTCTTTTGGTAAGCTCCTAGACTTCTCGGATTTGTTCCCGCAGAACCTCCGACGACCGTCCGGACTTCCGTCAAGCTCTCGAACTCCCAACGTTATCATAGTCCTAACTCTAGCGTAACTCCTGCTGCATGTCTTACTTTCATCGTAGTTAATCTTGCACACTTATCTCAACATATGGATTAGATAACAAATGACAATTAATGTCATCATCAAAATCCGAGATTCAACAATCTCCCCCTTTTTTATGATGACAATCAATTGATAACGGAGTTAACCTTAACTCCCCCTATCTATGTGCCATAATTGAGATAAGTCATTCTTGAATTCAAAACCTTTGAATTCAAGAGACATATTGATAAGTTAAAGTCATTTAACCATATCAATACTCCCATCATGAAGTATCTCTTTGTATCATGTCAAGACTCGACATCCATTTTCAAATTTCAAATGTGAATTGTTGTAATGATAGCAATTCATCATGTGGAAAGATATCAACATTATAATGCAAGTTCTTGATATCTTAATATGATGCAAATATGACAATCATAACAGACATGGCATAGCATCAATAATCATATGTCTGTTTCTTTCAACATAATATGACATTTATAGCATCAATTCATATACTTCTCCCCCTTTGTCATCAACAAAAAGGAGAACTATATAAGCATCTTTTGAATATACATGTGATGCCATAAGTAGGTTTATGTCACTTTTAGGATACAAACATCTCAAGAAGACCATGATATGAAGATTATCTACATAGAGTGAAATCTTCTTTCTTTGTTATTATTCTTTTTGAATGAAGGAGGAAAGTCATTTGTGTAGTTCAAATTGATAGCATGCTTTACAAGGATCAGGATATTTATGTGAGTAAAGTCCTTGCAAAAAAATATCTTATTTTTACAAGAAGGAATCATCAAATATTTTTCACATGATAAGTCTAAAAGCCATAAATTTGCTAGATAAAAATTTTTGTCAAGAATTAATGATATTAATCAAAATCCGAAAGAGAATAGTGAAATCCGATTGGAACCGAAAATTTAATTTAACACTTTCATGCAAGACTATAAGGACATGCTCATCATTGTATTAATTTCCAACATGTTATTTTTGGCATGTAATTCAATCAATAAAGTCCGAATAATAATTTTAACAAGTTTATGCATTCGGACATATCAACATTCCTAATTCTCTTCTTATGAAATCAAATTGTTCTTCACTTAGAGGTTTTATAAAAATATCAGCTAGTTGATGCTTAGTATCTATGAACTCTATAATTACATCATGATTAGTAACATGATCTCGTATAAAGTGATGTCTAATATCAATATGTTTTGTTCTTGAGTATTGAATGGGATTCTTTGTTAAACATATTGCACTCATGTTATCACATTTAATGGGAATGTTTTTAAGATGGACTTTATAATCTTCTAAGGTATTTTTCATCCACACAACTTGTGCACAACATGCACTAGCTGCAATATATTCAGCTTCAGTTGTGGATAGAGCAACTGAGTTTTGTTTCTTAGATGACCAGGAAACAAGGGAATGTCCCAAAAATTGACATGTTCCTGATGTGCTTTTTCTATCTAGTCTACACCCGACAAAATCCGCATCAGCATAAGCAATTAATTGAAAATTTTTGGATTTTGGATACCATAATCCTAGATTCGTGGTACCTTTAAGATATCTAAGTATTCTTTTAACCGCTTTGAGATGAGATATCTTAGGGTTCGATTGAAACCTAGCACAAAGTCCTACACTGAACATGATATCTGGTCTGGTTGTAGTGAGGTAAAGTAAACTTCCTATCATACCCCTGTAAGTTTTTTGATCGAAGCTTTCTCCACTTTCATCAACTTCCAACTTCGTGGAGGTGCTCATAGGAGTGTTAACAGCTTTTGAGCTATTCATATTGAATCTATTTAGCAGATCTAGGGCATATTTAGTTTGACTAATAAAGATGCCATTGCTTAGTCGCTTAATCTGTAAGCCTAAGAAAAAGGTTAATTCTCCCATCAAACTCATTTCAAATTCGAGACTCATGGTTTTAGTAGAAGATTCACAAAGAGATTCATTCATAGAACCGAAGATAATATCATCAACATAAATCTGAACAATGAGAAAGTTATCTTCAAAATTTTTGATAAATAATGTAGTATTGATCTTGCCTTTTGTGAAATTATTTTCAATAAGAAAAGTACTTAGTCTGTCATACCAAGCCCTTGGGGCTTGTTTTAAACTATAGAGAGCTTTGGTTAATTTAAATACATAATTAGGGAGGCTATTATTTTCAAATCCGGGAGGCTGTTCAACATAAACTTCTTCATAAATAAAGCCATTTAGAAAAGCGCTTTTAACATCCATTTGAAATAACTTAAAATTATTATTACTAGCATAGGTAAGGAGTATCCTTATGGCTTCTAATCTAGCCACAGGAGCGAAGGTTTCTTCGTAATCGATACCTTCTTCTTGGTTGAAACCTTTGGCCACTAGTCTAGCCTTGTTTCTCACCACGATACTATATTCATATTACTTGTTTCGAAAGACCCATTTAGTACCAATAACTAAATGGTCATTTGGCCTAGGAATAAGCATCCACACCTCAATTCTCTTAAATTGATTTAACTCATCTTGCATTGCGATAATCCATGAATCATCTTTCATGGCTTCGTCAATACATTTAGGTTCAATTTGGGAGAGAAAAGCGACGTTGCTACAGGAATTTTTAAAAGATGAACGTGTTTGAACCCCCTTAGATGTGTCTCCTAGGATTAACTCCTTAGGATGATCATCTACATACTTCCAGTCCTTAGGTAAAGAAGTTTCGGAAGTGGATGCATCCAAGTTGTTAGTTGGAGAAGGGGTTTCATTTAAATTCAAAGAATCGAAATTAACATCATCATCAAAGTCATTTTTCTTGATTTCGGAAATCTCATTGAAAACAACATGAATGGATTCTTCTATTATTAAAGTCCTTTTATTGAAGATACGAAATGCTTTAGAAACCAAAGAATAACCAAGAAAAATTCCTTCATCGGATTTAGCATCAAATTTTCCTAAGGCATCTTTCTCATTCAAGATAAAACACTTACACCCAAAAACTTTAAAATATGAAACATTATGTTTTTTATTGTTGATAACTTATAGGGAGTTTTGGTGAGTAAGGGTCTTACTAAAACTCTATTCAAAATATAGCATGTAGTGTTTACAGCTTCGGCCCAAAAATATTTGGGTTGGCTAAGTTCATTCAACATGGTTCTTGCTATTTCTTGTAAATTTCTATTCTTTCTTTCTACTACTCCATTTTGTTGAGGATTTCTTGGAGTAGAGAAGTTATGGTTGAATCCATTAGATTCATAGAATTCTTGGAAATCACGGTTTTGAAATTCACCACCGTGATCACTTCGAATTGGTGAAATCATAAAACCTTTTTCATTTTGAACAAGTTTGCAAAACTTGGTGAAATATCTAAAGGATTCATTTTTGTGTTTCAAAAAATAAGTCCATGTGTATCTACTATAGTCATCTACAATGACGAGGGCGTATTTGCTACCTCCTAGGCTTGATGTAGAGATTGGTCCGAACAAGTCCATATGGATCAATTGTAAGGGCCTTGATGTGCTTATTTGGTTCTTAGATTTGAAACTACTCTTAATCTGTTTTCCTAATTGACAAGCATCATACACATTATCTTTGATGAACTTGATGTGAGGAATTCCTTGTACAAGTTCTTTGGATGATATTTGAGTAATTAGTTTCATGCTAGCGTGACCTAATCTTCTGTGTCATAGCCAAGCATCCTCATTTAAAATCGAAAAACACATTTCATTACACAAATCATTGATGTCAATGGTGTATACGTTATTTTGTTTTAAAGCTATCATAGATGTGTTGTTGTGTGATTTTTTAAGGATGCATGCATTAGATTCGAATTTGATAATATATCCTTTATCACATAATTGACTAATGCTCAAGAGATTATGTTTTAAACCATCAACTAACAAAACATCTTCAATAAAGAAGTTGGATTTGTTACCTATGGTTCCTTTGCCAATGATTTTACCCTTGTTGTTGTCTCCGAAGGTGACATAGCCTTCGTCTATGCTAGTGAGCTTAGAAAATTGAGATGGATCTCCGGTCATATGCCTTGAGCATCCACTATCAAGGTACCATCTCTTGCTCCTAGTTTGTGATGGTGTATGTCTCTATAAGAAAGGATAATTTTTAGGTACCCATTTACTTTTGGGTGCCTCATAAATTGATCTATATTGTTTATCATGTTGCATAGAGTTTATCATGGTTCCTTTAGGAACCCAAATTAATTTGTTCGGACTAATTTTCTTGAATGGACAATAATGTGTTTTGTGTCCATGTTTGCAACAAAAGTTGCATTTACTTTGGTGTTGAACATGTACGATGGGGCCTTTTATGAAGGTGGTTGGATTTTGGTGAGAATTTCTCACAAATCTGAATCCACTTCTTTTGGGAACTTGACCCTTGTTTGTAAGGATCATGTTCAAGGACTTGCTACCAACCTCAAATTTCTTCAAGGTATCCATGAGTAGCAAGTTTTGCTTTTGGATAGTTTCTAGATCATGACATTTTATACAAGAGCCTAAACTATCATGATATTCAGTTTTTAACTTATCGAAATTATAATTAAGACTATCATACTCCTTTTTTTAGTAATTTATATTTTCTACTAACAATCTTGCATTCATCAAATAAATCATGGAAGACATTTAATAACTCATCAAATGATAAATCTACATCAATTAAATTTGTTACATCCTTTCCGATGGCCATTAAGGCGTAATGAGCAACTTGCTCGGTGTTGGACTCTTCTTCGGATGTGCTTAAATCATCCCATGTTGCTTTGAGAGCCTTCTTCTTTGATGTTCTTTTCTTGGCTTGGGGACAATCACTCTTGTAGTGTCCCGGCTTTTTACACTCATAGTAAATAACTTAGTACCTTTTGGGTTCAAGTTTATTTTTTGTGTCATTTTTAAATTTGTTTCTTTTAATGAATTTTTTGAATTTCCTTGTTAGAAGTTCCAAGTCATCGTCACAGTCCTCATCACTTGAGTTTTCTCTCAAGTGATCATCTAAAGTTCTAAGTGCCATATCCTTCCTGTTCTTTGGAAGGATATCTTCTTGCTCTTCATGAGCCTTGCATGACATTTCATAAGTCATTAATGACCTGATTAGTTCTTCAAGAGGGAAGTTGCTTAAATATTTAGCCTCTTGAATAGCAGTGACTTTAGGGTCCCAACTCTTAGGAATGGATCTTAGAATCTTATTTACAAGCTCAAAATCCGAAAAACTTTTGCCGAGTCCTTTTAGACCATTGATGACATCGGTGAAACGGGTGTACATGTGGCCAATAGTCTCGCTCGGTTTCATTCGGAAAAGTTCGAAAGAGTGTATCAAAAGATTGATTTTTGACTCTTTCACTCTACTTGTGCCTTCATGAGTCACTTCAAGTGTATGCCAAATATCAAACATGGTTTCACAAATCGAAACACGATTAAACTCATTTTTGTCAAGCGCACAAAATAAGGCATTCATAGCCTTTGCATTAAGAGCGAAAGTCTTCTTCTCCAATTCATTCCAATCGATCATTGGAAGAGAATATTTCGAAAATCCATTTTCGACAAGATTCCAAAGTTCAAAATCCATTGAAATAAGGAAGATCCTCATTCGGGTCTTCTAATATGTGTAGTCCGTCCCATTGAACATGGGTGGACATGTAATAGAATGGCCCTCTTGGTTTCTGATGTAAGTCATCTCTCTTGGGTTTTAATCCGTTTGAGAATGAACCCGCTCTGATATCAATTGTTAGGATCAAGAGCACTAAGACTGCAGCGGAAAACTTTCAACGTTTTAAAACTGCGTTCGTACGACAAAGGTGATTTTAGTAGAAAAGCCAATTTGTAAATAACTTTAACTTGAGATCAAGTAAGAAGTAGTTAAAACAAATCTGTTAAGGCAGTTTGCAGTTGTGATGGAAATTAGAATGTAAGCGCAAACTGAAATACAATGTTCGTACGAGAAAAGTGATTTCAGTAGAAAAGTCGATTCGTAAATCACTTTAACTTGTGATTAGGCAAGAAGCAGTTAAAACGAATCTGTTAAGGTAGTTTGCTGTTGTGATGGAAATCAGAATGTAAGCGCAAACTGAAATACGATGTTCGTACGAGAAAATCGATTTACGTCTAAACACGATTTGGAAAGTATTGAGCTTGGAAACGCAATCGTAAAAGCACAGAAGACAGTAAGCTATGAAGGAGGTTTGCAGTAAGGATAATAAACTCAAAGTAAATGCAAACCAGAGAGCAGCATGATTTAGAGTGGTTCGGTCAATCTTGACCTACATCCACTTCTGGCTTCCTCCACCGATGAGGTCGCCGACGTCCACTAGAGGCCTTCCTTCAATAGGCGAAGGCCAACCACCCTTTTACATATTCACTCTTTTTGACGGGCTTAGGAGACAACACTTACAAACTTTTCTCTCCTCTCTTGAAAGATCTGAACTTGGAAGAAAAGAGGGAGAAGAACCTTTAGGAGACAACACTTACAACACTTTTGAGCTTAAAAATCTCAGAGTAAGATCAGGATTTTGGTGGTTTTTCATTGCTCTTTCATTGCTGAAAGAGTGGGGCATTTATAGGCCCCAAACCAATTTGAATTCCGAGCTCAAAACTGTTAATTCTCGGAATTCCGAGCTCAAAACCAAGTTGCACCGCCTGACAGGGCTCGAAGACTGAGCCTCTAGGTGGTGCCACCGCTTGTCAGGGGCGGTTGCACCGTCTAGCAGAGCTCAGGCGGTGCCACCGCTTGACTGGGGCGGTTGCACTGCCCAGCTAGAGCTCGGAGACCGAGCTCAAGCGGTTGCACCACTGTCAGAGGCGATTGCACCGCCCAGCCAGAACTCGAAGACCGAGCTCTGGGCGGTGCCACCGCCGACCCAGGTGGTGCCACCTCTGGGTGAGAAATCTGGGTCCGAATGGGTTGATCCATTCGGCCCAATTTGGTTCTTTCAAGGGCCCAATTGCCCCTAGATTAAGTTAATGAGATCACCTCCCAATTCTAACTTAATCATTGTGCTAACTACGATAATTTCTTAAGACTTATACTACAACTTGCTCTGGTGCATCAATCGCTTCTTCCGGCGAGCTTCCGGCGAACATCCGACGGTCCTCCGACGATGCTCCTACGGACTTCCGACAAACTCATAGACTTGCGACGATCCACTTGGCGAGTTTTGACGTGCTTCTTTTGGCAAGCTCCTGGACTTCTCGGATTTGTTCCCGTAGAACCTCCAACGACCGTCCGGACTTCCGTCAAACTCTCGAACTCCCAACGCGATTATAGTCCTGACTCTAGCGCAACTCCTGCTGCATATCTTACTTTCATCATAGTTAATCCTGCATACTTATCTCAACATATGGATTAGATAACAAATGACAATTGATGTCATCATCAAAATCTGAGATTCAACAGTCATCGACTTTCACTTCGTGCGAGATCAAGTTGTCAGACATCAACTATGTGTTTCTCACATCTATATGACTGATCAACTAGCAAACTCACTCACGAAGCCTCTCGCTCGTAAACTATTTTCGTTACATTGGTTCAAGATTGGCATCCTTGATAGGAGCTCAATCTTGCGGGAGCATGATAGCAGATAAAGATGTACTCAACCATTTCATTAGTGTTTTCAATTCAACTTATCACAAAGTTCTCGAGTTCTAGGACTTGTCAAATCAGGGTTTACTTGATCGAATTCATTTTTGAGGATAAAACCTCATTAGTTTCAATGAATTTATGATTGATTTCTGATTAAATGATTTATAGCTCGTTATCGGAGTGGCTCATACGAGAAGCTATAAAAGTTTTCATACCTAATTTAATCATGAGTTAGATGATGAGAGATGGTTTTATATTAGATTCTTTATTATATATAAGATCTTGGTTCATGAAAATGTGAGGATATATTATATGTGTTTACTTTTGCTTAATATTATTTTAGAATTATATTTTTTTATTATTATTATTATTTTAATTGCATTCATAGTATTTTGGTTTAATACTTCATTATCCACCATCCCAATATTCATGATATCAGAGCTAAGTTCACTTAAAACTTGACATTTAGGATAGCATCATGATATCTAATGCTAATTCTGTCTCAACCTCTTACTTTCATCTTCTCAAGTAAATATTATGAACTTTGAAATATTAAGATGAAGACTATTTAGTCTCAAGATTTTTGAAACTTATTATAAAATAAATATACTGATTCAAATAAAAAAAATAGGGAGAATAAAGAGGCCTTAAATACATTGTTTTACATTTAACAAGTTGTCCCTGAACTTACAAAAAAAAAAAAAAAAAAACAAGATGATCTATTGAAGGACTTTAGAACTATAGCAAATACTATCTCAAGGCAATTTCAATTAATGCATCAAAATAAATTTCAAGACTTATCGAAGATGATTATAATAAAATTTTAAATGCTTTATTGTGAGTTTAAAATTTTATTTATAAAAAATAATAAATAAGTTTAAGATTTTCTTTTTCGAGCGACTATACTTACTAGTCAAATTAAATCATTTGGTGACCATCTTCATAATCATACTATTGTTGCAATAGTTTTAAAAAGTTTCAGTAACTATGTAATTTAATTATGTTGTTGTTGTAATTTATGAGTTAAGACTTATCTATTTATTATTTGATGAAATAATTAGTCCCTTACAAGCACATGTGGAAAGATTGAATAGATCACTCGAGAAGAGTGAAGAAAAAATATTTTTAGATGAACAAGGAATCTTCTACTTTAAAAGAGAGAAAAATTAATAGAAAGAGGATGTGATAAAAGAGGATTTCATGATAGAGAAAATAGAAAATGAAACGGAAGAAGACACTTTGTTGGATACAATGAAAAAAAAATCAAATTATGATTAAAAAATATAAAAGTAAAATTTAGTGTCACTATTGTAAAAAGTTTGTCACATAAAGGCCATTTATTGGAAAAAGAATAAAAGCATATTATGTGAAAGAAAATAAGAAAAATTGTAAGTTGTTCATGACTCATTTGTAAGTTAATATTCTTAGATGATATTTAATTTTTGGATAATAATTATTCTAATTATATGTTAGGCATAAGATCATTGCATAGATATCTTATGAAACTCATAAATTGAAAGTTAGTAATGTAGAATCAATCTTATCTATCTTTTATTTAAATAAATCTGATTAATTTAGAAGTTATTTTGCATAACATAAGTTACCACATAGCAAAATAGTGAATAATTCTGATCTAATTTCCTAGTTTACTTAAGGAAGAAGAAAATATGAAATGAATTTGAGAAAAATCAAATTGTGATTGTGATTAAAGATTCTAAATCTTGATGAAAGACTTTGTAAAGATTAAATTTTATGAGGATGGAAGCATATCAATCAAGAATATTATCTTCTCCGAAAGAAAGATCAAATCATATATTTGATTTAATTTAATTATAAACTTTTTAGTTATATATATTTCTTTTCTTATACTTAGCTTTAAAAAAGGGGTAAGAACTCTCACCTTAGAGTGTGTGGTGTGAGATCACATTTACTTTTTTGATAGTATGATTCTATCATTCAGGTGCAAGACATGAGAAGGTACGAGACCTTTATCGAGAGTTTTCCTCAAGCTAGAGAAAGTATGATAGTTATCCATTTGTTTTCCTATTATCTTTTAGTTACTATCTTCCTCTTTTTTTTATGTTCTATTTAAAAAAATATTTTATTGCTTTCATCCTACGTTAGTTAAACTTGGAGTAAATTTATGTGGAAGAGAAAAAATAATTAAGATAAAGACAAGTCAAGACAAGATAAAGCACCTTGATAATATTTTTATTTCTAGTTTGTCACATAACTTATTGAGTGTAAGATAATTGATGAATAATATATTTTTAGTTATGTTTGATTGTAGTTCATGCACTGCTAAAGATTAAAAAAATTAATTTTATTATAGTATATATTTGCTTGACATAAAATAAGATATTTTTTACTTGATATTTTAAATATAAAATAATAAATTTTTGTTTCAACTAAAAAGAATGAGTCTAATTTATGATATTTAAGATATGAACATCATGAAAAATAAATTTATAACAAATAAAGTAAGAAACCTATTGGAAAAGTATAAAGTGCATCTAATTATCTTTAATTAATTTATTTTGATTTATGTAAACCTATGAATATAAATTCATTTGGTAGAACTCTATAATTTCTATCATTCATGATGATTATATTCGTATAAATTGAGCATATTTTTTAGATCTTAAATATGAAATATTTAATAATTTTTAAAAATTTAAGGCACCCTTGGAAAGATAAAAGGTAGCTGTATAAAGACAAATAGAGATGGTGAATTTGTATATAATGAATTTAATGCTTTTTATGAAAAAATAACATTCGTACGAAATTGATGTTGAATCTCAGATTTTGATGATCAAATCAATTGATGAGTTTATGATCTAATGTGTGTTTAAGTGATGCAGGACTAGCTTTAATAAGAGAAAGACAAATCGATTAAAGCAGTGGAATCGAAGGTTGGGCCGGAATGGAACATGTCAGAAGATTGAACATTGGCCCGGAGGACTAGTCGACGTAATGGCAAAAGGTTTCTTGTCATAAGTTTGGGTATCTGGCCAGAAGGATCAGAAACTACGCCAAGAAGATCAGATGTTATGGAGGTTAACATGTTGATTGGTCAATATATCGAAGGAGAGGACGATACGCCGAAGGGTCGGACACAATGCTAGATGAACCAATGACATATCGGACAATATGTGATTTATGCTTGTAATCAATTATGTCTTGATTGAAGTAGTCTAGGTTGTAATTGAGTTGAATTTGAACATAATTAGACTAACTCAATTAGAGACCTATTGGGCCTGAGTTAGGACTATTTTAGGCCAAGTCGAAGGCCCATTTAGTGACCCAAGGATAGGTTGAACTACCTATGAGTTGGAAAAGTCAATAGCACACTTTTCTATACTATCAAGCAGTGGTACCACCAATCTGAGCAGTGGTACCGCCCAGACATAATCTCCTAGATTGTGTCATATGGTGGTACCGCCAAACTGGGCGAAGATACTACTTGTCATAGGTGCCCTACAAGTCAATCACGTGAGTAATAGCATGTGTGACTTGGCACATTATCATTTTGCTTATTATTATTATTTGATATTTTATTATTTTATATTATCTATTGTATGAATATATTGTGACATCCATGGATTTATGCAATGGGAATCGGATCGTGATGAGATTACGATAATGAGATCGATTCACCTTTAAACACAGATCATAAATAATCCCGGTCAAAGGTTACTCGAGAGGGATATCGAGATAACTGGACAGATTGGTGCACTATATACCCGTCCATTTGATGGATGTAGTTGGTCTCATCGCTGCTCATGTAGGGACACTAGGGATATAGTGCAGGTGCTTATTGGAGAATGAGTTTACCGATTGATCCACTTACGGAATGTTGGATGGTTGTGTTGGGAAATCTAGGAGGCATCATCACATGCGCAGTAGAAGAACATTAAAAATAAAATCCCCAATTTCCCAAAGATGTGTTCATTGTGGTGCGAAGATTAATGTGCAAAATTCGTGAAACTTAAAACTGCATCTATTAAAGATTGTGTTACCTTGGGAGATTGTATATCCCTAAATCTTTACAGATCTCTAGGAGAGGTTGAAGAAGGTCAAGCGTCCTCCTCTCTAGTGGTGATCCACATAACAGAGCTATGATGATGTTCCTCTAATCTCTAAACCTACTATTTAAGAAGAAGGGAAGGAGAATAAGAGAGGCAACCTAAAAAGCTCTAGCCTATGAACCATTGGTTTTCTCTTATTTATAGAGGTCCCTTGTCAACTTAACCCTAATGGATCCTACCCTATTAGGTATTGGATCTCCATCAAACTACCCAAGCTTCTTAGATTAGTGGATCTCTATCCAATAATCTCTCATTGGCTCTTATTGGATCTAATCCATATGATCCAATAATTTAGGGGCTTATTAGATATCCAATAAGATAGGGGCTCCGACGGATATCTCATATCCGAACATCTACTCATCGTAACACCTACCATATATGTGTGACCCTCTAGGCTCAATATCGAGCTAGTCATGAGTCATACTTGTTACAACTCTTTCTGGCTTAGTGAATTATTATATCCACAATAATTCACTTGACTCATCGACTACAGACGTACTAGGCCACTACGCTATACTCCCCAGACGATATAGGAGAATCCAATCCATTGGACCTATTTGTCCTCAATTACCATGTACCTATAGTCCCTCATCTATCTAATATTCCAGAGACCATATATCGGGCATGGTGTTATCAGACCCATATGGTTTCTGCTCGAGTCTCACTCTAATCAGATTCTCCCGGAGAACTCTTTCTCTCTCAATCTGAATGACCCTAGCTAGGGATTTGTTTGAGCAAGAATACATAAGATATTTCTCTCATGACACCGAGAGTGGTTGATCCTCTATCAACACTCAATAGTCCTCGTAGGGTTGACTACAACTCCTGATGATCGGTTTTGCTATATCTAAAACTTCTAGACCTATAAGTCTAGTATCAAAGAATGGAGTACTCATATAGGACATCCTTGGTATCTCAAGTTTAAGGACCAGATATACCACTAGGATCACAAAATCACTATTTGACAATAAGGCATCATCAACCATCCAGCATTCCCTTAGCGGATCAATCAGTGAACTCATTCTCTAATGAGCACCTATACTGTATACCTTGTGTCCCCATACGAATAGCTATGAGACCAACTACATCCATCATATGGATGGGTATACAACACACTAGTCTATCCAGTTATCTCGATGTTCCTCTCGAGTAACCTATTACCGGGATTATTTAGGATCTACGTTTAGAGGTGAATCAGTCTCATTATCGTGATCTCATCACGATTTGATTCTCATTGCATAGATCCATGGACATCGCAATATATTCAAGCAATAGGCTAAAGTGATAAAATGCTAAAAAATAATAGTTAGTAAAAAGACTACATGTCATATCATACGTGCCATCACTCAAGTGATTGGCTTGCAGGGCACCTATGACAAGCAAGTTGATGATGCCTTTTTATCATATAGTAATTTTATCATCCTAGTGGTGTATCTAGTCCTTAGACTTGAGACACCAAGGAAGTCCTGTATGGGTATTCCACTCTTTGATACTATACTTATATGTTTGAAGGTTTTAGATCTAGCACAGCCAGTCATTGGGAGTTATAGCCAACCTTACGAGGGCTATTGAGTGATGATAGAGGATCATTTGCTCTCGGTGTCATGAGAGGAATATCCCATGTGTTCTTGGTTAGACAAATCCCTAGCTAGGGTCATTCAAATTAAGAGAGAAAGAGTTCTCCAAGAGAATCCGATTAGAGTGAAACTTGAGTAAAAACTATATAGGCCTAACATTACCATGCCCAGTATATGGTCTCTAGGGTACTAGATGGATGAGGGACTATAGATACATGGTAACTAAGGATAGATAGGTCCAAAGGATTGGATTCCCCTATATCGTTTGGGGACTACAACATAGTGGCCTAGTACATCCGCAATCGATGAGTTAAATGAATTATTATGGAGATAATAATTCACTAAGCCAGATAGAGTTTTGATAGGTATGACTCATGGCCAACTCAATATTGGGCCTAGAGGGTCACACATATAGGTAGGCGTTGCGACGAGTAGTGGTTCGGATATGAGATATCTATTGGAGCCCCTATCTTATTAGATATCCAACAAGCCCATGAATTATTAGATCATATAGATGAGATCCAATAAGAGCTAATAAAAGATTATTGGGTAGAGACCCACTAATCTAAGAGGCTTGGGTAGTTGGATGAAGATTCAATACCCAATATGGTAGGATCCATTAGGGTTAAATTGACAAGGGGCCTCTATAAATAAGAGGGAACCAAAGACCCATAAGCTTTCAGGGATATATGATCTCCCAAAGACCACCTATTCTTGTTAAGAGGTGTTTTAGATAGGACTTTTGATGTCAAATTTATTGACACAAAAGGGGAAGAAAGGGCAGCAATAGTGGATTGGCCGAAGGCTACTTACATCCTTGGCCGAGAGCTCCAATTTACTGCTCTCGTCTTGGCCAAAAGCAACAGGAACGAGAGTAGCATGACAGCCCCTATAGCCAAGTTTCCTAGCTACAAGGGGCACCCTTAGCGGCCAGGGTTTCCTGGCTGTAGGGGTTGCCCAAGCGGCCAGGAGTTCTCGCCGCATGGGGCACCTACAGCCCATGGCAGCCCTGTAATCAAAGTTTTCTAGTTGCAAGGGACACCTTGGTGGCTAGGGTTTCCTAGCCACACAAGGTAGTCTAGTGTCCTAGGATTCCTGGTTTTTAGGGATTCTCTATATAGTAAGATTTCCTTGCTTAAGAAGGAACTACTTGCCATGTGAGGCAGCCTATGGTAGGGTTCCTCAAATACTACATATAATTAATTAAAATAATTTAATTAATTATTATTATCTAGCAGTCCTACATGGTGATGTGTACATGTGATGTATGATATAGATGGATGATCATGGACCATGTGATGTGTGTGTACGTGTGATGTGATTATTATTATTAGGGCTTGGGAGCCTCCAATTTATTTCGTTTATTATCGAGATTGCATGCTTGTGATTAAGTTGTAATTCTATAAGGAGGCGCAGCGGAAGTGTGAAAGCAATAACGGAACCCACGAGGCCAAGATAGATAATCGTAACGCATGGAGATACATCGAGATCCCAACGAAATCGATGAGGTCGAGACAGATACTCACAACGCATGGAGATGCACTAAATCCCAATAGAACCGACGAGGATGAGATGGATGATCACAAGGCATGGTGATACGCCATTGCATAAATAGATCTTGATGTGAGTGATCAAGCTCATTGGCTCGGGCTTGGTCACCTTAGGATGTAGTCCATAATCATCTGGTGTGATTGCTTATATGATGTGTGATTGATTATACACCTACTAGATATGTATATATATTTGCATGCAATGTACATATATATTAAATATGTATGTGTATGACACATTACATCAGGAGACTGAATCAAAATCTCATCTTTCGATAATATTAATTTGGTAAATATGAGGTAATTAGATTAACCCATATGGCCTTTCATCGTTATAAGTAGGGACTGATTCCCAACATAGGTTGAGTTGGTCGAGTCCCTCGAGCTCACCTATGTCACGATTTGCTATCTTGCTTATGACATAGAGATGTCACTGGTGACTTAAGGATATGGTATTCTTGGTTGAGTCCCTCGATGATATATCATCGAATCAAACTCATCTTGTAATGAAGATGTTGACTTAACTAAACCTCATGGTTGGTTGAGTCCCTCAAGGCCATGATGGTACGGAGGCCGAATAGGATAAGAATCATAAGGAGTTATGATCGGTAAGAGTTGACTACCTTTTGGGCTTAATGTGATTGGTCGAGTCCCTTGAGGTTGCACTAAGACCCTGATTGGATCTCATTCCCTACTAGAAGTCCGCCGAAGACTTTCGTTTCCCATGCTAAGGATGTCGCGTGAATTGATAGAAAAATAGAGGGAGTAGATTAAGATAGAAGTCCATATCTTATTTATTTATTTTTCTGTAAAATCTGCATATTATTTATTTCTACTGCATCTTTATTTTAAAAAAATATCACTTTCAAATCCTTTATGTTACATACTTCATGTCAATTGCCTCATTAGTCCGAATTATACAGATTGGTTCGCAACTTGAGAATTACTCACAATGGAGAAAATCACATACGTTCATGATATAGTGTTGCTTACGCCCGAGGTAGGGGCAAGCAAGGATGAGATCACTCGCTATGTGAAGTACATAGATGACTCCACTCTTATTCAGTATTACATGTTGGGATCCATGACTCCTAAGTTATAGAGATAACATGAAAAGATGGATGCCAGATCTATTCTCCTACATATCTATAAACTATTTGAGGAACAGGGAAGGACTTAGCGATATGAGATATCCAAGAGCCACTTCTATGCTAGGATGACTAAGAAGACACCGGTTCAGTACTATATCCTAAAGATGATTGATGGATAGAGAAACTCACAGGTCTAGGAATGTTCGTAGAGGATAACTTGTATGTGGATCTTATGCTTCAGACCCTACCAAATTCCTTTTTACATTTCATGATGAATTTTAATATGAACAAGCTTGAGGTGACTCTCCCTGAGCTCCACAATATGTTGAGGGAGGTGAGGGAGGCAGAGAGCACTATCAAGAAAGAGAAAACAATTCTCTATACTAATAAGACCAGAAAGAAAAGGAAGGAAAAATAATTGTTTAAGAAGGGCAATTACAATTGCAGACCGGGTAAAGGATGCTTATAAAGATCTGACAAAGGACACTAGTGCTTCCACTATGGTAAAGATGAGCACTAGAAGAGGAATTGCAAAGAGTATCTTGTAAAGAGGGCAAAATAAAAGCTTGGAGAAGCTTTAGGTATATTCATGATCTTATCATAACACATGGGTATTGGATACCGGTAGTGCTTATTACATTTGTAATTCATTGTAGGTTATAACAAGACCTAGGAGATTGGTGAGAGGTGAGATGGACCTCAAGAAGGGCAATGAAGCAAAAATTACTATAGTAACTGTTGGCGATGTCACCCTACATTTGCTTGATGGAGCTATTATTGCATTGGATGTATGTTATTTTGTTCCTTCTATTATCAAATATATTTTTTTCATTTAATGTTTGACAATTAGTGGATATAAATTAGTTTTTGAGAATAATGGTTGTATAATAATATTAGATGATGAGATCATCATGAGAGGAATATTACATAATGGTTTATTTATACTAGACACTGCTCCACGTATCATGAATGTAAGTGTGTCCAAAAGGAAATGAGATAAGGTGAACAGTGCATACCTATGGCATTGTAGGCTAAGTCACATCCATGAGGGAAGGATTCAAAAGTTGTTAAAGGATGGATATCTAAATCCATTCGACTATGAATCATATGAAACTTGTGAGCCTTGCCTTTGTGAAAAATTAACCAACATTCCTTTTAGTTGAACTAGAGAGAGAGCCACTAAGGTGTTAAAACTCATACATAGGATGTATGTGGACCCATGTCAACTAATGTCATGTTGAATCTCATATTTTGATGATGAAATAAATTGATAATTATGTTTATGTTTTAATCTGTGTTTTGAGTGACGCAGGATGCTTTGATCAGGATGAGACAATTAAAGCAGGAAAAATCATGTTGTGCCAGAGGAACAAGTCAGAAGATTGGACGTCGGGCCGGTGGATCGGTCGACGTATCGATAGAAGGCTTCAGGTCGTGGACTCGGGCATCGGGCCAAGAAGAGTAGGTATTGTGCCAAGGATATCGGAGTTGTAGAGTCAACTCGCCGATTAGGCAATAGGCCATAGGAGAGGATGATGCGCCAAATAATCGGACGAAGCGTCGAGAGACCAATGACATGCCGGACGTCTTGGTTAATTGCTTATGATTTATTATCTCGATCGAAGTTTTATTTTACATATGCAGGATTAACTATGATGGAAGTAAGACATTTAGTAGGAATTGCGTTGAAGTCATGACCATGATCACATTGGGGGTTCGAGAGTTCGATGAAAGTCCGGATGGTCGTCGGAGGTTCTGCGGGAACAAATCCGAGAAGTCCAAGAGCTTGCCGAAGAAGCTCGTCGGAACTCACCAAGTGGATCGTCGCAAGTCCAGGAGTTTGCCGGAAGTCTACCAGAACATCGCGGAAGGTTCATCGGATGTTCACCGAAAGTTCGATGGAAGCTCGCTGGAAGAAGTGATTGATGCACCGGAGCAAGTTGTAGTAAATGTCTTAAGAAATATCGTAGTTAGCATGTAGATTAAGTTAGGAATGTGAGGTGATCCCATTAACTTAATCTGGGGGCAATTGGGCCCTTGATAGACCCAAATTGGGCCGAATGGATCAACCCATTCGGACCAGAATTCCTACTAGGCGGTGACACTGCTAGGGTCGGCGGCGGCATCGCTCAAGAGATAGTCTCCCAGGAAAGCTGGGTGATGCAACCGCCCTAGTCAAGCGGTGGCACTGCCTGGGCTCAGTCTCCGAGCGAGACTGGGTGGTGCAATTGCTCTAGTCAAGCGACGGCACCGCCTAGAGGCTCAGTCTTCGAGCTACCAAGCGATTATACCGCCCCAATCAGGAGGTAATACCGCTAGGACCCCAGAAATTCAGAAAAATACACTTTTGAGCTCCAAATTCAAACTAGTTTGGGGCCTATATAAACCCTACCCTTTCTTGCATGAAAGGGCAACCAAAGGCACCGAAAATCTAATCTTACTCTATGATTTTTAGAGCTCAAAAATGTTGTAAAGGCTAGAAGTTCTCCTCCCTCTTTTTTTCCCAGTTTTGATCTTTCAAGAGAGGAGAGAAAAGTTTGTAATGGTTGTCTCCTAAGCCCGTCAAAAGGAGTGAAACTGTAAAAGAGTGGTTGGCCTTCGTCTATTGAAGGAAGACCTCTAGTGGACGTTGGTGACCTCGTTGGAGGAGGAAGTCGAAAGTGGATGTAGGTCACGTTTGACCGAACCACTCTAAAATCTGGTTTGTATTTCCTTTGTCCTATTTATCTTAATTGCAAATTGCCTTCCTTACTTTACTTCAAATATGTTTCCGTAAGCTTTCAAAGTTATTATCTGTACGAAATGACTTTTATGTCGAAATCAGATTTCAACGAACGAACGCAGTTTTAATCATCGAAAGTTTTCCGCTACACTAATTCACCCCCTCTTAGTGCTCTTGATCCTAACATGTCATAGGTGGTTATTCATACTTTGTTACTTTTACTAATGATTTCTAAAGGTATAGACATATGTACTTGATGAACTATAAGTCTAAGGCCTTTGAAAAATTCAGAGTATAAGAATGAAGTGGAGAAACAGACTGGTAATAGTTTCAAGACTCTTCAATCAGATCGAGGAGATGAGTACTTGAGTACAAAGTTCATCTAGTTCCTTAAGGACCTTGAGATTCTATCCCAATGGACACCTCCTTATACACCTCAGATTAATAGTGTACTTGAAAGGAGAAATCATACACTGTTAGAGATGATGCGGTCTGTGATGGGCTTCGCCGACCTACCTATCTCATTCTGGGGATATGCCCAAGAGACTATAGCTTACCTTTTGAACAGAGTTTCAACTAAGTCGGTGGTATCTAAACCATATGAGATATAGAAAGAGAAGAAGTACGATCTTAAGGTTATTAAGATTTGAAGCATTCATGTAAAACCTACCTAGCCAACCCCTATTAAAGAGGTGAAGAGGCCGGCTAAGGTTAGGATTAGTTTGGAGGTTGCTTCTTAGAGAAGTATTAGGAGTTGGTTGGAGGTAGGAGTCTTGAGTAGGAGTCCTATTAGGAGTTGGAGTTTAGAAGCTCTATAAATAGTCTTGCATTCATCCTCTTTTCATAGGAATAGATGAATATTTTTAGCAGCCTTTGAGTAGCAACCTGGAGGAAGGAACCCCTATAGAGTTCCAAGGAGGTCGATCCTCTAAAGAGATCAACCCTAAACTTAAAATCCACAAGGGTTCTACCACTTGGTATCAGAGCAGCATTCTTGTCATCTTGCTGTCCTTCCACAGCCATCCATTAACCCTTCACAGTTGCCCAAAGCAATTCCCATAATCACTTAAAAGATCGTCATCGAATTCCGCTGTTATC
This sequence comes from Musa schizocarpa, assembly GCA_900464855.2. Classification (NCBI taxonomy): domain Eukaryota; kingdom Viridiplantae; phylum Streptophyta; class Magnoliopsida; order Zingiberales; family Musaceae; genus Musa; species Musa schizocarpa. The sequence continues at coordinate 21,932,153 of LS990922.1, read as the reverse complement.
TCCACCACCGTGGATCATCCTTTGATCTCTCCGTGAATTGCAACAGGTTCTGGTTTCCTACCTTAATTTTACTGTAATTTAGTTATCCTTATTCAAAAAAAAAAAAAAAAAAAATCCTATATTGCTACATAAACTTTTCATCACAAAGTTTTTATCTCTACGCTGAAAGATGCACTACAGAATTCCAACTGTATAGCACAGTTTGTTTAATCTTGCTACTACATTTTTTCTATCCAAATCTCTACAAAATTTTTATGACAGCTTTGACACTTCCTAATAGCAGATTTCCCTTTGGTTTCATGAAAAAATTCTCAATATAAACTACTGACCTTTTACGTCCATACTACTACACTTTAGATGGAAAAATCTGTTGCAGTACCTTTCCGTAATCCTCAATTTTTCCGAACCTTCCACCACCCCATGCCATTAACCCATTAACAGAGAAAAGATAGAGCTATCTCTGATCTATAGGCATATGCTATGGCTTCTCAAGATCCAATTGATGTCAAATTTGAAGAATGGGAATCTCGGATTGAATTGCGACTTGAATCGCGCTTGGAAGACAAATTAGGCGCTTTGTTTGCAGAATTCAGAATTGGACAACCGCCGAGTCCAACCAAATTTCAGTAAGGAGAGAGTTCACAGAGGCCTCCAAAGAAGGAGGGACAGCCCTTGGACATGCTTCAGTCATGCATGAGGGTGGATTCCTGCGATAGAAAGAAGGAGACTCGGCGGGGTGGATTTTGTGCACCGAACGTTACCTTCGCTACTATCAAACGTCGGATGATGCTATGGTGAAAATTACTGTCATCCACCTTAAAAGAGATGCTATTCAATGGTACAATTGGCTGGAATATAATCATGGGGTTCTAACGTGGAGTCAATTTAAGAATGCACTGCTGAATCATTTCGGACCTACGGAGTATAAAAATATCGATGGCCAACTCGCAAAGATTCGACAAACCTCTATAATTAAGAGTACCAAACCAGGTTTGAGAAACTATCCTACCTTGCTTGTGATTGGACTGACCATCTATTGTTAGGAACATTCATCGAAGGACTCAAGCCAGAGATAAAAGGGGAGGTTAAGGCGCAGTAGCCCCGTACCATGACAATTGTGATTTCTTTCGCTCGAATATAAGAAGAATGGCTCAATCAAGATGCTCAGAGGATGAGAACCTCTCCTAGGCCTGCAGCATATAAACCTCCTACTCTTAGCCATCCTTCGCTACCAAAAAAATTGACAAGAGAAGAACTATGTGACCAATCAAAAAAAGGTCTTTGTTGGTATTACGACGAGCCATGGAACCGCGACCATCGCTGCAAAAGGGGCCACCTTCTATTGATTGAACCTCTTGAAGATATGGAGGAGGAGGTCCAAGAGCATGAGGAAGAGGTTACGGATGAAGAACAATAGCCGATCGATATTACGATGCATGCTCTTGCCAGTTATGTGAACCCGTAAATGATGAAAGTTGGAGGACTTCTGAAGCAACAACCTATCATCATTCTTATTAACACCGGGAGCACTAATAATTTTATGAACAACAAGGTTGTTGTTCGGATGGCCTTATCTATCAAGAATTGCGGTAGGTTTGATGTTAAGGTTACCGACGGACGAATTTTGAAGTGTGATAATAGGTGCCCGCAAGTGAAACTATTGTTACAGGATCAAGAGATAATTGTAGATTTCTTCCTCCTCCCTCTTGATGATTACAAGGCTATGCTTGGAATCGAATGGCTGATGACATTAGATGATAATTCTTGAAATTTTATGAAACTAATTATGAAATTTTAAGTAAGAGAAAACATGTGATACTGGGAAACGTGGGGGTGATGTAACGATGATTTGCACACAACGAATACAGAAGGTTTTGCACAAAGCATGCAATAGCTTTTTAGTACAACTTGAGCAGTAAACTAAGGGAGAGCCAACAGAATTTGAAGATTTTCAGCACTTACGACTTGTTTTGATGATTTTGCGAGAACATACTCTTTTTGTCGAGAAATCAAAGTACGGCTTTCTTCAATAGAAGGTTGAATATCTTGGGAATATCATATCAGAGGAAGGTGTGGCGGTGGACCCCTCCAAAATTGAAGCAATGCAGAACTGACCGATCCCGAGGAACATAAAATCGTTATGCGGCTTTCTTGGTTTAACAGGCTACTACTGCCAATTCATGAAAAACTATGAAAAAATCAATGTACCCCTTACTTCCTTTTTAAAAAAAATATTTTTCAATGGTCGAACCAAGCCACCACTGTCTTCGACAAACTTAAACCCGCAATAACGACAACGCCCGTACTAGCGCTACCTGACTTCGGCAAGACTTTTGTTATTGAAGTCGATGCATCTGAAGTCGGAATTGGTACTGTTCTAATGTAAGATGGCCACCCCCTCGCTTATACCAATAAGGTATTAACTCCTTCCCATCTCAAGATGACTATTTACGATAAGGAGATACTCGCGATAGTGCATACGATGACCAAATGGAGATTATACTTGATCGGGTGACGCTTTCAAATCAAGACCGATCATAAAAACCTAAAATATTTCTTGGAGCAGAGGATATCTTTCTCCAAGTTGCAAAAATGGGTAACAAAGCTTCCTGGATATGATTATGAAATAACTTAAAAAAGAAAAAAATAATAATATTGTTGTAGATACGCTTTCATGACTACCTGAGCAAGTTGAATTTTTAGTTGTTTCACTTCCGATGAGCGACTTCCTTGAGAATATTAAGATGGAATGGCAGAAAGATCTGGAGACTAGTAAGATCATAAAAAAATTGGCTCATTACACTTGGGACTCAAAAGAATTATGCTATAAGGGATGCATTATGCTTGTGCCAAATTCTACTTGCATAAAGACCATCCTTCAAGAGATGCATTCCACACCTGTGGCCGGGCACTCCAGGTTCCTTAGAACCTATAAGAGAATTAAGCAAAATTTTTATTGGATAGGGATGAAAAATATTATTGCTAAATTTATGGCACAATGTGATGTATGTCAATGACATAAAGGCAAGACAGTGGCAAGCCCCAGAAATCTACAACCTCTACCCATTCCGGACTCAATATTGATTGATATATCAATGGATTTCATCGAAGAGCTTCCCTTATCACAAGGAAAAGCTCAAGCAAGGATGAAACATCAATATAATCAATACAAAGATGAAAGAGAATTTTCAATACGAGATTGGGTCTTCCTATGGCTCTAGCCATACAAGAAAATATTAATCGAGACCAGAGCATCTATGAAGCTTTCACCTCAGTTTTATGGACCCTACCAAATTTTGGAGTGCATCAGAGCAATAGCATATAGATTGGACTTACTCGCCAGCTCCCGAATTCATTTAGTTTTTTATGTGTCATGTTTAAAGCTCAAGTTGGGACAAAACGAGATGGCCTAAAGCCATCTACCAAATATGACTACCCAAGGAGAACTCCAGGCCTAACCGAGTGCAATTATTGATCGATGGATCATGACTTAACAACGACAACCCACTACTGAAATGCTAATATAGTGGGCGAACCTACTAGTAAAAGATGCCACTTGGGAGAACTATGACGATTTGAAGGTTAAATTCCCAGAATTCATGGATCATCAGCCTCGAGGATAAGGTATGTTAGGACTCTAGCTAGGAGAGTCCTAATTGAATTTTACTGAGAGAGGCATTCATGTAAAACCTACCTAGCCGACCCCTATTAAAAAGGTAAAGAGGCCGGCTTGGGTTAGGGTTAGTTAGGAGGTTGCTTCTTAGAGAAGCATTAGGAGTTGGTTAGAAGTAGGAGTCTTACGTAAGAGTCCTATTAGGAGTTGGGGTTCAGAAGCCCTATAAATAGTCATATATTCATCCTCTTTTGATAAGCAATAGATGAATCTTTTTAGCAGCCTTTAAGCAGTAGTTCCAAGGAGGCTGATACCCTAAAGAGATCAACCCCAAGCTTAGAATCCGCTAAGGTTCTATCAGTTGTAAGAGGGTAGTTAGTCATTGCCCATTGAAGGAAGACCATTAGTGTATGCTAGTGGCCTCGATGGAAGAGGAATCGGGAGTGGACGTAGGTCACGATGACCGTACCACTGTAAATTTGGTTTGCACTCTCTTTTTGCTCTTCATTACCATTGTTCTCTGTTTTAATTACTTATTACATTTACTTCAAGTGATGCACACTTTCGATATCATTTCTGAAATAGGTTTCATCGAATTAAGCTTTTCTAAATCATTAAAGTTTTTTAAATCAACGTAATTTTTATCATAAGTACTAATTCACCCCTCCCCCTCTTAGCACCTATTTTGGTCCTAACAATTGGTATCAGAGCCATGTTTTTCTCTTTTGGTTTAAAACCCAAGATAAATGACTTTTACCACAATCAAGAGAGTCATTCTATCATTCATCCTCCTATGTTCAATAGGATAGACTACACATATTGGAAAACTTGTATGCAGATTTTATTGCTTTTTATGAACTTTGATTTATGGAATATCATTGAAAATGGTTTTGAAAAGTCTTCTAAACCAATAAACAAATGGAATGATTTAGAGAAGAAAACTTTCTCTTTGAATGCTAATGTGATGAACGCTTTGTTTTGCACTCTTGATAAAAACAAATTTAATCGGGTTTCTATATACGAAACTACACATGAGATTTGATACATACTCGAAGTCATACAAGAAGGCACAAGTAGGGTTAAAGAGTCAAAATTAATCTTTTGGTTCATAGCTATGAGATTTTTCGTATGAAACCAAGCAAGACCATTGAAGACATGTACACCAATTTTTCAGATGTCGTCAATGGTCTAACAGCACTTGGTAAAATTTTTCTAATTTTGAACTTGTTAACAAGATACTAAGATCCCTTCCAAAAATTTGGGATCCTAAAGTAATGACAATACAAGAAGCAAAGGACCTAAATAACTTTCTACTTGAATAACTTATCGGGTCTTTGATGACCTATGAAATGACGTATATAGTACATGATGCACTTGATAACTATCTTCTAAAGAACAAGATAGATTTGACACTTCAAATAATAGAAGACCAATCGAGCAAAAACTCAAGTGATGATGACATATAACTTTTGACAAAAAAATTTAAAAAGTTCATAAAAAAACTAATTTTAAAAAGGAACTTAAAAATGACACAACTAGCTATAAATTGAAGAAGCTGCCAATGAAGAAAAAAACATTCAAGATGACATGGGACGAATCAGATACATCTAAAGATGAGGACCAAACCAACAAAGGCAAGGTGGTGAACTATACCTTAATGGCTTTCGATGATGAGGTAAATGACTCAATCGAATCTCGTTTATCTTACAATGAATTGCTTGATGCTTTCTATGATTTATTTGATGAATGTAAGCTACTTAGCAAAAAATATAAATTGTTAAAAAAGGATCAGGCTTCTCTTGCTAGTGAATTTAAAAAATTAAAAAATGAGTATGATAAATGCTTGTTAACCCCTTGCATTAAGTGTGAAGAATTAGATTCACTTAAGAAAGCAAATATAGTTTTACAACAAATGTTAGAAAAAATTAAAATTGGTAGCAAATCTTGAAACATGATTCTTGCTAATAAGAGTCTATGTTCGTAGAAAAGAAGAAATTAGCTTTGTGAGTAAATACACTCAACAAAAGCCAACTACTTTTATTAAAGGACCCATATTACATGTTATTCCGAAGGTTAAGTGTAATTTTTGTAATAGATGTGATCATTTTATTTTTAAATATTTATTTAAAAAGTATGACTCATATAAATTAGTTTGGGTTCCTAAAAGAATCATGAATATCTTAATGCCAAAAATTAAAATAGGTAGATCCAACCATGAGGGACCTAAAGCTAAATGGATACCCAGAACAAACCCACCCATCTTGTAGACATCTTTACAATAAAAAACTAAGAGCAAAAATAAAATTTTGATTGTGAATGCTCATGATCGGAGATCCAAAATACTTCATAAAACTCACTAGTCGAAATAATAAAGGAAATAGCATTAGAATTAGAATTATTGGTAACAAATCCTTTGATTGAAGATGCTTTATTATTTAATGTGTTATACAAGAGCATGCTTATATTTGTGATGATTTTCTATTTTTTGATTTTAAATTATAATGCATGAATTTGGCATAAAAGAAAATTGAGCATGCTCGTATAAAACCAATCACTTAAATTGAAATAAAAAAAGGAGAATGCATTATTCTTGAGAATGTCTCTATCAAAAAATTTCCCTAAAAGCTTATCAAATCTTTCAAAAAGAGATTAATGAACCTATTTATGTTATTTTTTATGAATCTCTTAAGAAAGTGATTTTGATAATTCGACAAATTGATTTTGAATGAGTTTTATCTATATCATGATCTTGAATTCTCAGAATTATAACTTAAGATTTTCTTTATATGAATTAAGATCCCCTACTCTTTATTCTCATATGACTCTTGCATTTTATGAAAAGAGAATACTTATCCAAATAAATCCTGATTTTTATCTTGATTTCTCGGTTTTCAATGACTTGCATTTTTCATTTGAATCAAGATCATTTATTATGATTCTTCTTTTTTCTATTCACTAAAAGGAGATTTCTTTTAACCATGATTTTTATCTTGGTTTCTCAATATTTATAACTTAAGAGTTAATTCTATATGAATCAAGATCTTTTATCTTTTATATTTCTTTTTGTTATTTATCTTGTATCATTGCTATTTCATCGAGCAAGTGATGGTACCTTCATAGTGGATGCTCAAGGCACATGATCGAAGATCCAACACACTTTTTTAAGCTCACTAGCCTATTAGGATTAAGAGCACTAAGGGGTGGGGGGTGAATTAGTGCAGCGGAAAACTTTCGATGATATAAAACGACATTCATACGATAAAAACACTTTCGATGAAAAATCGTTTCGAAAAATTCTTCAACTTAAGATTAAGCGAAGTACAGTTGAAGAAAAGCAATGGAGGCAGTTTGCAGTTAAGATAGAGAGTAGAATGTAAATGTAAACCGAGATTTAGAGTGGTTTGGTCAATCTTGACCAACATCCACTTTTGGCTTCCTCCTCCGATGAGGTCACCAACGTCCACTAGAGGTCTTTCTTCAATAAGCGAAGGCCAACCACCCTTTTACAACTTTACTCCTTTTGATGGGCTTAGGAGACAACTCTTACAGAATTTTACTCGTCTCTTGAATGATCAAAACTTAGATGAAAAGAGGGAGAAGAACTTTTAGCCTTTTGCAACACTTTTGAGCTCTTAAATTCTCAAAATAAGATCAAGATTTCGGTGCCCTTTCATGCAGGAAAGGGTGAGGTTTATATAGGCCCAAACTGGTTCAAATTTGGAGCTCAAAAATGTCATCTCTTGGATTTCCAAGGTCTTGATAAGACCCTAAAGTCTTATTGTAAAAAAGAAGAAGAGAAAGGGATGATCACTTCGAGAGGATCGACCTCCTTGATCGCTTCGAGGGGATCGGCCCTCCTTGATCGCTTCGAGGGGATCAGCCTCCTAGGGTTTGTCAAAAGACAGAATAGTATTTTTCATAGATAACTGAAAAGAAGTAGTTACATCCCTTTTTATAGAGTTCCACCCAGAGTCCATCAGGACTTGAACTCTAATAATAAATAAATATTAAGTAAACCTTTACTTGACTCTAACTCAACCAAACTGACTTAATAAATAACTGGACTAAATAGACTCAATAAACATTATTCAAAAGCTCAGAAAAAGGGTCCTAATAGTTCCTCCCTCTTCAAATCAGCCTTGTTCTCAAGGCTGAGCAGCATCAATCTCGGGGAGCTTCTCTTTCAGCACTTTAGCCATAGACTATCTGCAACGCATCACAACCCATTGATCAAGCAAGTATGGTCTCCACTTTTTGATAGTGTAAGCAATAGGTCAGTTTTTTAGTGTAGTAATCATTGCATGAAACTTCTGGCCTTGTATAATCAATTTTATCTTTGAACCTTTGCTATCACAAGTGAAAATCCATCCATCAATGATCTTTACTTCGAATATGTCATAGTCTTCAATGTGGTGGGCCAATCGGTCAATAGTCTCACTGTCCATAAAATTATTAGTGCTACTAGTATCAATCAAAACTATAATAGGCTGATGCTCTCGAGTTCCGACAACTTCCATAGTTTGCGGGTAAGAGTAGTCGACTAATATATGAATTATATGTACAGTAGGTTCAACGTCTTCATTATAATTTATACCTTCATGATCAGAGTCCAACTCTTCTGCTTTCGGTTCCTCTCCAATTGGCTCAATCATCATATGTTGCCCTTGTTTACATTGGTGCTCCATACTCCACTTTTCATTATAGTACAAACCCTTTGCTGAATTTTTCTTGAGTTCTTCTTGGGTTAGTCCTCGGGTGTCAAGGCTTTGGTTGGGAATAGATATGGTGGGTGGCTTACTGATCATCTGGTAGTTGTCACTTATGTTTCCATGATTTTCCCTATTTTTTTTTTCTCATGTAGATGTGCGAATGAGATCGCAGCTATCATAGTGCGGGGTTGACGAGCCATAACTTCACACTGGATCTCTAGAATAAGCCCTTCAATAAATGTATCCAGAAGTTATCGTTCCGACCAATCTCTAGCTTGATTTGATAATCTTTCAAAGCTACTCTGATATTCCAACACTATAAAAGTCAGACAAATTTTGGTGAGCTGTCCATCCACCTTCATGTGTGAGCAGATTGTGTCATAATCTTAGGGCCCTTTTCTAGTATTTCCATATCTATGCAACGTAGAACTTGAGTTCCCATCTTGTTGAAATTTGTTGAGGCTCTCCAGTAGGCTTTTCTTGAAATCATTAAGTGTTTCTTGCAGCCGGTTCTCAATTTTGATTTCCAATGCTTCCATTTATGCTTTCATTGAGTTATCGGTGGCCATTTTGTAAGACTACAAATATGTAATCTCAACTCCTGTTTCTGGTGTCAAGACTAGGGCATAAATCACTGCCCTACTCGGTGCTATTGTTGTGATGCAATCGGTGGTAACACTATTGGAATGAAGGGTTGCTGCGGGGATGTGGGGATGTAGCTGCATTCACTACGTGGGGGGCAACGATGTTTGCTATGGTCGCTGCGTGGAGGGATCACTACTGCTGAGGGCAGGGAGGCAGCGATGGTGGTGCGGCTGGGACAGCACCGCCAAGGGCTCGCCGCTGCGATGGCTGTGACGGCGCGGATGGAAGGCATCGTTGCTCTGTCTCTATCACACTGCGGAAGGAGGCACTGGTGAGAGGCAACGATGCTTGTTGCAATCGCTTCATGGAGGGATCGCTACTGCTGATGGCTGAGAGGTAGCGATGGTGGTGCGGTTGGGGGCAGCGTCGGCAAGGGCTCACCAATGCAGTGGCTGTGACGAAGGAAGAGTTGCTGCCATGTGTTTTTGTCACTATGTGTGATGAGAGCGCCAAGGCTAAAAGGCGACGGTTGTGACAGTTGTGACCCAAGGAAGCAATCACTGAGTAGCCGAGTTGAGGCTGCGGTGATGGCAACAAACAACTGCAGCAGCGGAGGCAGAACAAGAGGGAGGTGGCGTTGCAGCGGTTGGGGTTGAGGCTATAGTGGTGGAAATTGGCGGCTGCGGCAACGATGCAGAGCAAGGGGGCTGCCACAATGGTGTAGAGCGAGGAGGTTGAGGTGAAGGCTGTGGTGGCTGGTAGCAGCAGTGGTTGCTAGCCGAAGCGCAGCGGCGTTGGTGGAGAAGGAGGCAGCAAGGGTCATGGCTCTGTTTCTGCAACAGTTGCAACGAGGGGCCGTAGCAACCGGTGGCTGCGGTTGCGACCCAAGGGGGGGGCACGGCTAGGGTTGCGGCTGGGAGGTGGGCGGTGGTGATCAAATGGCCGGGAAGCAGCGGCGGCGGTGGAGAAGGAGTTGCCTTGCAGCGGTAGTAGGGAAGAAGGGAAGCAGGGGCTGCAGCAACCGGCGGCTGCGGCTGTGACCCAAGGGGGGGGGCACGACTAGGGTTGTGGCTGGGAGGTGGGCGGCGGTAATCGATCGGCCGGGAAGCAGCAGCGGCGGTGGAGAAGGAGTTGCCCTACAGCGACGGTGGAGAAGAGGAGCAGGGCTGCAGCGGAATGGGACGCTGACAGCGTCGTCTCCTGGCAGTGGTGGTGGCTCGGGTGGGAGGCAGCGGTGAACTCTGGCTGGAAGTGGGGCAGAATCGGTTGCTAGCCGGAGAGCAGCGACGGGCAGCGGGTGGGCTGGCCGGAAGCAGGGGAAGCAGGGGTGCATGGCTGCGGTTGCTGCTTCTTCTCTCTTTCCTTCTTTATTTCTTTCTTTCCTTCTTTCTTTTTTTTTTTTTTTTTATAGTTACGTTGCAGCGAGAATGCCAAGGATCACTGCTCTGATAACAAATGATAAGACCCTAAAGTCTTATCGTCGCTCTGATACCAAATGATAAGACCCTAAAGTCTAATCGTAAAAAAGAAGAGAAAGGGATGATCACTTTGAGGGGATCGACCTCCTGGATCACTTTGCAATGATAAGACCCTAAAGTCTTATCGTCGCTCTAATACCAAATGATAAGATCCTAAAGTCTTATCATAAAAAGGAAGAAGAGAAAGGGATGATCACTTCGAGGGGATCGGCCTCCTTGATCGCTTCGAGGGGATCGGCCCTCCTTGATCGCTTTGAGGGGATCAGCCTCCTAGAGTTTGTCAAAAGACAGAATAGTATTTTTCATAGATAACTAAAAAGAAGCAGTTACATCCCTATTTATAGAGTTCCACCCAGAGTCCATTAGGACTTGAACTCTAATAATAAATAAATATTAAGTAAACCTCTACTTGACTTTAATTGAACCAAACCGACTCAATAAACAATTGGACTAAATAGACTCAATAAACATTATTCAAAAGCTCAGAAAAAGGGTCCTAACAGGTCCTAGTGGTACTATCGCTTGGCATTACTCGGAGACCAAGCTCAGGCGGTACCAACGCCTGATAGGGGCAGTACCACCGCTTGGCATTCCTGGGAGACTGAGCTCCTAGGCGGTGCCACCATTAGCTAGGAATTTTGGGTTCGAATGAGCTGATCCATTCGGCCCAATTTGGGTTTGTCAAGGGTCCAATTGCCCCCAGATTAAGTTAATTTGATTACCTCTGATTCCTAACTTAATCTACATGCTAATTATGATATTTAAGACATTAATACTACAACTTACTCTAGTGCATCAATCGTTTCTTCCAGCGAGCTTCCGGTGAACTTCCGGCGAACATCCGACGAACCCTCGGCAATGCTCCGGCGAACTTCCGGCAAACTCCTGGACTTGCGACGATCTACTTGGCGAGTTCCGACGAACTTCTTTGGCAAGCTCCTAGACTTATCGAATTTGTTCCCGCAGAACCTTCGATGATCGTTCGGACTTTCATCGAACTCTCGAACCCCCAACGTGATCATGGTTTTGACTCCAGCGTAACTCCTGCTGCATGTCTTACTTCAATCATAGTTAATCCTGCACACTTATCTCAACATATGGATTAGATAACAAATGACAATTGACTTCATTATCAAAATTCGAGATTCAATAATCTCCCCCTTTTTGATAATGACAACAATTAATAACGGAGTTAACCTTAACTCTCCATATCTATATGTCATACTTGAGATAAGTCATTCTTGAATTCAAAGCCTTTGAATTCAATAGATATATTGATAAGTTAAGATTATTTAACCTTATCAATACTCCCATCATGATTCCTATCATGATGTATCTCTCTGAAAATGATGTTAAGGCTTGACATCCATTTTTAGGTTTTACATTTCAAATGTGAAAGATAGCAATCGAAGCAATTCATCATATGGTAAGATATCAACATGTAAAATTACGATTTATGTTCTTGATATCTTAACATAATGCAAACATTTCAAGTGTTTAACAATCATAGCATTTCATCACATGACAATATATCAATTTGTAGAATTACGATGTAAGTTCTTGATATCTTAACATAATGCAAACATTTCAAGTGTTTAGCAATCATAGCATTTCATCATATGACAAGATATCAATTTGTAGAATTGCGATTAAGCTCTAGATATCTTAAATATGGCATAATGCAAAAATGGCAATCATAGCAATTCTATCACCAATTTATCATATATTTCGATGCAAGCTTTTGATGTCTTAATATAATTCAAATATGACACTCATAGCAATTCCATCATCAATTTATCATGTATTTCTCCCCCTTTGTCATTAACAAAAAAGAGAAATATTTAAGCAAACTTTAAGCATAAGTGTGGTAATGATTCATATCATTTTTCAATAATGAGTGATAGGATACCAATTATATAAATATCTCAAGGAAAACATGACATGGAGATAGCTTTTATTAGTTCTTCCTTTTTATTTGTCATTATCTTTTTGCATGAAGGAGAAAAGCCATTTATGAGCTTACTTGAATGAAGTTAAAATCGATAAGAGATTAAATCACGCTTCAGTTTTGCAAGGATCAAGATATATATATCTGAATCAAATCCTTGCAAGTGTTAAAAAAGATCTTCCTTTTTCAAGAAGGAATTCATAAGAAGAATCATTTCATTAAATCCATTTCTCGAAAAAATATTTTTCACACGATAAGTCTATGAGAGATGCATTTGTTAATTGATTCCATATGTCAATGATATGAAACAAACTCGATACGACATATGTTTATGAAAGTTACATTAAGTCCAGAAGAGAAATACTAAATCATATTAGGATCAAGAAAATCTGAAAATAAAATTGAACACTTTCATGTATTCGGACATGGTTTTGCTATAGATTTTCAAACACAATCATGAAGATAAAATATGCTCATGATCACGAAAATTTTTGTATCCAAAACACAATTTCCAACATGTTATTAAGGCATGTAATAGTATAAAATTCTCATTATAGCAATTAAGTGAATGAATTAAGAATATCTGAAAAATGATTTTAATAAGTTCATGCATTCGGACACATTTTTGCCATATGTTTTTCAAATACACTTATGAAAATAACACATGCTTATCATCATGGAAATTTTTGTATCCAAAACACATAATTTCCAACATGTTATTAAGACATGTAATTGTGTAAACTTCTCATCATAGCATTAAGTGATTGATCATTGAATCAAGAAAGTCTAAAAAATAATTTTAATATGTTCAAGCATTCGGACACAATTTTGTAGTGCTCAAGGATTAAGAATTCGATGTATGAATCTTCTCAAATCACAATGAGAGTATAACATGCTCATCATGGAAACCAAGGCACAAGATTTTTAACTTATAAAGTAAGCATGTTATAGAAGCATTCAATCTCAACGTGAAACTTAAGTGATAAAGAAAAATTTGAAAACGAGTAGCATAAAGAGATTCAAGGAAAATCCAAAAATGATATTCAATCTACATTAATATTCCTAACTCTGCATATGCTCACCAAATAATACATTAAGTAAAAAATATCAAGGATTAGTAGTTATCAAGGCAAGGGGCATTGTGATCAAGGTGAGTAGCATAAAGAGTTTTCAACAACATAATTGTTACAACAAGACAAGAAGAATTTGTGACCACATTTACATATACAAGCTCATTTAGGAGGTGGAAAATTAAAATGCCTAAATAAGGAGTCAAATTATCGATGAATTTGCTACAGCTCAGATAGGATTTGATCTTGGTGATGTTCAAGCCAATCTTGTCTTTGTTCAAAGTGATCCATCCGAATCCCTATATCTTCGATAGATGATGTAGGAGCTTGCTCAAATGGATATGTTTTCTCAAAGGGAACAGTCGGAGGAGATTGAGTACCCCTAAAGATTGGTGTTTCTGGTTCTGGTTCAGGTTGAGGGGAATTGGTTCTTCTAGGCATTCTAACCCACATTCCATTTCTAAATAAACATCTCATTCAGTGAAGTAGATTTTTATTTATTGTGCTAAATCTATCTATCTTTATTGCCTCTTCGTCGGGTGGTATTGGAATATCATAGGCATTAAATATTCTAGTGATTATACCACCATATGGAAGCATCATGCCTTTCTTAGATATTTCTATCATGTTTTGTTGGATAAGATAACCAAAACATATGTTATGTCCTTTCATGATCCAGTACATGGTTCCTAGTTCCATTTGACTCACTTCATCATGATGGTATTGTTTAGGAAGAATAATACTAATTAGAATATGATGAAATACTTTAGTGTTTAGTGGTAATAGATGTTCATAGCTTTTAGGAAGTATCACTAAGTTGGGATTACCGAAAATTGTTTCTAAGACTTCGACATACGTTGTCCCAACTATTTCATCATTCCACAATCCTCTAAAATAACGACCTCTATCTTTTACGGGAATGCCTATCATATCGCAAATGAATCTATCCGTAATGAAAATATGTTATCCTAAGAGATAGGTAGACACTCTTTCTTCTTCATCTATATGTAGATTATTGTAAAACAACCTAACAAGTCTTGGTTAGATGGGTTCACTAATTTGTAGGATTGGGAGTAAATCTAAATTTGCAAACCATTGAATTGTCTCTAAATTACTTAGTTCATTTAGATCAACATACTTTCCCTTATGGACATTTCTAAACTCTATGGAAGCAAATTTTTGGGCATGAAGTTTTGAATCGAAAAGGGTGGAATTAAAGTCTTCTTCTAATCTCCTCTTCCCTTTGTCCCTAGAGGATCTTCTAGAGCCCATAACTACTACTATTTAGGAAGATAATAATGAGCAAGAGTAGATGATTCAAAACAAAAATCAAAAGCCTCTTAGAGAATACCTTAGTTGAGATCTTCAAGAGGATGAATGATTGATTCTTGATCTTGCACGAAATGGGCAGTTTTTGGACAGCTAAAGGGGAGGAATGGAGGTGGAGAAGATTTTAGAGCTGCTAGGAGGAGAAGAGAGTAAGTTGGGGTCAATTCTACCACCGGCCCTAGCTTGGTTTAAAAAGGGGGCAGAGTTGCAGGCGATGGCACCGCTGGCTGGGTGGTGCAACCGCTTGCTACCCGTGACAGCCGGTGGTGCTACTGCCAGCTGGACGGTGCCACCGCCTATAAGCAATGAGCACTATTTTGAGGGCTGTGTGGGCTGATGTGGGTGTTTTCAATTTATAGAAATTTTTTATTTGAGGAGCAATCAATCTTAATTACGTAATTACGTAAAGGTTTCCATCATAAGATGAGAGATTTCGTATGTTCATGATAGATCTTGTGAAGTGCATACTCTACTTCAAATGTTGTATATAATTTTCGACATGTTCATGACTTATTATACAGGTTTGTAAGCTTTGCTAGTTCATGACAAACTTGTCTTGCAAGATGTAAGTTGGATCCGAAAATAAAATAAAGAAGGACTGAATGTGATGAATTTGGAAATCTAGAGGATGTGTGAAGGGAGAATTATGAGCTCTAAAATCTGAGGGATCAAATAGGATTGTATCAATATCACTCAGTAATTGGTAGTATTAATTCTACTAATCCTCTTTTTATCATTTAGGCTAGAGAGCATCACGAGTCTTTTTGGATCTCGGGTCATGAATATTGAGAACCCATAAAGCAAGATATTATCTCTTGCTCCTAGCTTATGATGGTGTATGTTTCTACAAGAAAGGATGATTTTTAGGTATCCATTTACTTTTGAGTGCCTCAAAAACTTATCTAAATTGTTTATCATATTGCATAGAATTTATCATGGTTCTTTTAGGAACCCAAATCAGTTTGTTCAGACTAACTTTCTTGAATGGACAATGATAAGTTCTATGTCCATGTTTATAAAAAAAATTACTTTTGCTTTGGTGTCGAACATGTAAGATAGGACTTTTAATGAAGGTGGTTGGATTTTGGTGAGGACTTCTCACAAATCTGATTCCACTTCTTTTAGGAACGTGACCCTTATTTGTAAAGATCATATTCAATGACTTGCTACCAACCTCGAATTTCTTTAATATGTCCTTAAGTAGCAAGTTCTCCTTTTGGAGAGTTTCTAGATCAAGGCATTTTATACATAGAGCTAAACTATCATGATATTCAGTTTTTATTTATTGAAATTACTAATAAGACTATCATGCTCCTTTTTTAATAATTTATATTTTCTACTAATTATTTTGCATTCATCAAATAAGTCAAGGAAAGCATTTAATAATTCATCAAATGATAAATCTGCATTAATTAAATTTGTTACCTCCTCTCCGATGGCCATTATGGCATAGTGAGCAACTTGCTCGGTGTTGGACTCCTCTTCTTCGGACACGCTTGAGTCAACCCATGTTGCTTTGAGTGCCTTCTTCTTTGGTGTACTCTTCTTGGCTTGGGGACAATTACTTTTGTAGTATCCCGGCTTCTTGCATTTGTAGCAAATAACTTGGTCCTTCTTGGGTTCAAATTTATTTTTTGTCATTTTTAAACTTGTTTCTTTTAATAAATTTTTTAAATTTTCTTGTTAGAAGTGCCAAGTCATCGTCATAGTCCTCATCACTTAAGTTTTCTCTCAAGTAGTCTTCTAAAGTTCTAAGCACCATATCCTTCCTGTTCTTTGGAAGGATGTCTTC
This sequence comes from Musa schizocarpa, assembly GCA_900464855.2. NCBI lineage: Eukaryota > Viridiplantae > Streptophyta > Magnoliopsida > Zingiberales > Musaceae > Musa > Musa schizocarpa. The sequence continues at coordinate 21,915,629 of LS990922.1, read as the reverse complement.
TTGCTCTTTAAAAGCTTTGCAAGTCATTTCGTAGGTCATTAATGACTCGATTAATTCTTCATGAGGGAAGTTGTTTAAATCTTTAGCCTCTTGAATAGCAGTGACTTTAGTGTCCCAACTCTTTGGAAGGGATCTTAGAATCTTATTCACGAGCTCAAAATCCGAAAAACTTTTACCAAGTCCTTTTAGACCATTGATGATATTCGTGAAATGGTGTGTACATGTCACCTATGGTCTCGCTCGGTTTTATTCAAAAATGTTCATAAGAATGTACTAAAAGATTGATTTTTAACTCTTTCACTCTACTTGTGCCTTCGTGAGTCACTTCGAGTGTATGCCAAATATCAAATACAGTTTCACAAATCGAAACATGATTGAACTCGTTTTTATCAAGTGCACAAAATAAGGCATTCATGGCCTTTGCATTAAGAGCGAAAATCTTCTTCTCTAATTCATTCCAATTGATCATTGGAAGAGAAGACTTTGAAAATTCATTTTCAACAATATTCCAAAGTTCAAAATCCATGGAAATAAGAAAGATCCTCATTCGGGTCTTCTAGTAGGTGTAGTTCGTCCCATTGAACATGGATGGACATGTAATAGAGTGGCCCTCTTGGTTTCTGGCGTATACCATCTCTCTTGGGTTTTAATCCGATTGAGAGTTAACCCCGCTTTGATAACAATTGTTAGGATCAAGAGCACTAAGAGGGGGGTGGGGGTGAATTAGTGCAGCGGAAAACTTTCGACGATAAAAAACAACGCTCGTACGATAAAAAGACTTTCGATGAAAAACCGTTTCAGAAAGTTCTTCAACTTAAGATTAAGCAAAGTACAATTGAAGAAAAGCAATAGAGATAGTTTGCAGTTAAGATAGAGAGTGGAATATAAATGCAAACTAAGATTTAGAGTGGTTTGGTCAATCTTGACCTATATCTACTTTTGGCTTCCTCCTCCGATGAGGTCACCGACGTCCACTAGAAGCCATCCTTTAATAGGCGAAGGCCAACCACCCTTTTATAGCTTTACTCCTTTTGACGGGCTTAGGAGACAACCCTTACAGATTTTCACTCCTCTCTTGAATGATCAAAACTTAGATGAAAAGAGGGAGAAGAACTTTTGGCCTTTTACAACACTTTTGAGCTCTCAAATTCTCATCAAGATTTCTGTGCCCTTTCATGTAGGAAAGGGTGGGGTTTATATAGGCCCCAACTGGTTCAAATTTGGAGCTAAAAAATATCATCTCCTGGATCTCTGGGGTCCTAGCGGTACTACCGCCATAAATGGCTGGTACTACCGCCTAGCATTGCTCGGAGATCGAGCTTAGGTGGTACCATCGCCTGACAAGGGTGGTACCACCACTCAGCTTCACTCAGAGATCGAGCTCAGACGGTACCACCGCCGGACAAGGGCGGTACCACCTCTTGGCATTCCTGGGAGACTAAGCTCCTAGGCGGTGTCATCGTCGGCCCAAGTAGTGCCACTACCGGCCAGGAATTCTGGGTCCGAATGGGCTGATTCATTCGGCCCAATTTGGGTCTGTCAAGAGCCCAATTGCCCCTAGATTAAGTTAATGGGATCACCTCCCATTCCTAACTTAATCTACATGCTAACTATGATATTTCAGACATTACTACTACAACTTGCTCCAGCGCATCAATCACTTTTTCTGGCGAGCTTCCTGTGAACATCCAACGAACCCTCGATGATGCTCCAATGGACTTCTGGCAAACTTCTGGACTTGCAATGATCCACTTGGTGAGTTCCGACGAGCTTCTTTGGCAAGCTCCTAGACTTCTTGGATTTGTTCCCGTAGAACCTCCGATGACCGTCCAGACTTTCGTCGAACTCTCGAACCCTCAACGTGATCATGGTCTTGACTTCGGCGCAACTCTTGCTATTTGTCTTACTCCCATCATAGTTAATACTGCAATCTCTAGAATTTCCCTCCTCTAGCTTAAGTATTAGAATTCTATTTAAGAGATGAGAGTGAGGGCTTGTAAGGGTTGTCTCCTAAACCCGGTAAAAGGAGAAGAGGGGTGTAAGAAGGAGATTGATCTTCGCCTAGTAAAGGAAGATCGTTAGTGGATACCGGTAGCCTCGACGGAAGAGGAATCAGAGGAGTGGATGTAGGTCACGATTGACCGAACCACTATAAACTCTCATCTTCTCTGGTTTGTATTTACTTTGAGCATCTTATCTTTACTGTAAACCTCCTCAGTAGCTTACTGTCTTCTGCTCATTTACAAATGTGTTTCTTAGTTAAGTATTTTCCGAATCGGCGTTAAGACGGAAATCAGTTTTATCGTACGAACATCATATTTCAGTTTGGGCTTACATTTTGATTTTTATCTTAACTGCAAACTGCCTTCCTTACTTTACTTAAAATATGTTTCCATAAGCTTTCAAAGTTATTATCTGCATGAAATGACTTTTACGTTGAAATCAAATTTCAACGTACAAATGCAGTTTTAATCGTCGAAAATTTTTCGCTGCACTAATTCAACCCCTCTTAGTGCTCTTGATCCTAATAAATCCGACATTCAACATAGCCAAGATGAAGAATTTGTCACCTTTGGAGATGACAACAAAGGGAAAATTATTGGCAAAGGAACCATAGGTAACAAGTCAAACCTTTTAATTGAAAATTTGTTATTAGTAGATGGTTTAAAAAATAATGTACCAAGCATTAGTCAATTGTGTGATAAATGATATATCATCAAATTTGAATATAATAACTTGTATAATTGAAATACCACACAAAAATAAATTTATGATTGCCTTAAAAAAATAATAATGTGTATACTATTGATATTGATTTTTTACAATGAAACATATTTTTTGGATTTAGCCAATGATGCATAGCTTTGGCATAGGAGATTAGGTCATGCTAGCATAAAACTAATCTCTCAAATTTCAACTAGAGAACTTGTAAAAGGAATTCATAGCATCAAGTTTATTAAAGACAGAGTTTGTGATGCATGTGAATTAGGAAAACAAATAAAAAGTAGTTTCAAATAAAAGAATCAAAGAAGCATCTCTAGACTACTACAATTAATCCATATGGATTTATTTTGACCAATTGATATGATGAGCCTAGGAGGTAGTAAATATGTATTTATAATTATTAATTATTATAGTAGATACACTTGGATATATTTCTTGGTATATAAAAGTGATTGCTTTAAATATTTTTAAAAATTTTGTAAAATAGTTCAAAATGTAAAGGATTTTATGATTGCCTCTATTCGAAGTGATCATGATGGTGAATTTCAAAACTATGATTTTAAAAACTTTTATGAATTAAATAGGTATAACTACAACTTTTCTACTCCAAGAAACCCTTAATAAAATAGAGCTGTTGAGAGAAAAAATAGGAGTTTACAAGAAATGACAAGAACCATGCTTAATAAATATAGCCTACCCAAATATTTTTGAGTCGAACGTTAACATGATATGCTATGTCATGAATAAGGTTCTTGTAAGACTATTACTTTTCAAAATTTTCTATGAATTTTGGAACAACAAAGGATCCTATTTTCATATTTTTAAGTTTTTGGTTGTAAATGTTTTGTTTTAAATGAAAAAGATGTCTTTAGAAAATTTATTACAAAATTCGATGAAGGCATTTTTCTTGGTTATTCCTCGTTGTCTAAAGTTTTTCGTGTCTTTAATAAAAGAACTTTGGTTATAGAGGAATCTATTCATGTTATTTTTAATGAGCTTCCTGAATTTAAGAAAAATAATTTTGATAATAACTTTAATTTTAATGCTTTAAATTTGAATGAAAACTCTCCTCCCCCAAGCAACTTAGATGCAACTTCTTCTAAAAAATCTTTACCTAAGGTTTGGAAGTATGTAGATGCTCATCCTAAGGAGCTAATCGTTGGAGATACATCAAAAGGTGTTCAAACTCGCTCTTTATTTAATAATTTTTATGCTAATGTAGCCTTCTTGTCTCAAATTGAACCAAAATGCATTGACAAAGCCCTGAAAGATGATTCATGGGTCTTTGCAATGCATGAGGAATTAAATCAATTTGAGAGAAATGAGGTATGGAAGCTTGTTCCTAGATCTAGTGACCATTTAGTAATTGGTACTAAATGGGTCTTTAGAAACAAGCAAGATGAACTTGATATCATGGTTAGAAACAAGGCTATATTAGTGGCAAAAGATTTCAACTAAGAAGAAGATGTCGATTATGAAGAAATCTTTGCTCTTATGGCTAGACTTGAAGCTATAAGGATTCTTCTTGTCTATACTAGTTGTAATAATTTTAAGTTATTTCAAATAGATATTAAAAGTGCTTTTCTTATTGGCTTTATTTTCGAAGAAGTTTATGTTTAACAACCATCCAAATTTGAGAATACCACTTTTTTGAATCATGTTTTTAAAATGTCTAAGGCTCTTTACGGTTTAAAATAAGCCCCGAGGGCTTGGTATGAGAGACTTAGTTCATTTCTAATTAAGAATAATTTTATGAATGGCAAGGTCGATACTATATTATTTATTAAATATTTTGAAGATAATTTTCTCATTGTATAAATTTATGTTGATGATATCATTTTCAGATCTTCAAATGAGTCTTCATGTGAATCTTTTACCAATAGTATGAGCCATGAATTCGAAATGAGTTTAATGAGGAAATTAACCTTTTTCTTAAGTTTACAAATCAAACAATTGATAGAACACTAGCATATTCTAAGCTTAGGGTTGATCTCTTTAGGGGATCGGCCTCCTTGGAACTCTATAGGGGTTCTTTCCTCTAAGTTGCTACATAAAGGCTGCTAAAAGATTTATCTATTCCTTGAGAAAAGAGGATGAATACATAACTATTTATAGGGCTTCTAAACCCCAAATCCGAATATGACTCCCATGTTGAATCTTTGATTTTGATGATGAAACCACTTGATAGTATTTATGATTTGATCCGCGTTTTCAGTGATGTAGGATGCTTCGATTAGGGAGAGATAATTAAAGTAGGAAGAATCATGTTGGGCCGAAGGAAAATATGTCAAAAGATTGGACGTCGGGCCGAAGGATCGGTCAACGTATCAACAGAAGATTTCGGGCCATGGATTTGGGGATTTGGCCAAGAAGAGCGGATATTACACCAAGAATATCAGAGTTGCAGAGGTCAACGAGCCGATTGGGCAATAGGCCGCAAGATCGGATGATGCGCCGAAGAATCGGACGAAGCTGTTGAATCTCAGATTTTGATTTTGAAACCAATTGATGGTATTTATGATTTGATATGTGTTTTGAGTGACATAGGATGCTCCAATCAGGGAGAGATAATTAAAATAGGAAGAATCATATTGGGCTGAAGGAAAACATATCAGAAGATTGGGCGTCGGGTTGGAGGATCGGTCGACATATCGATAGGAGGCTTCGGGCCATGGATTCATGCTACGGGACAACAAGAGCAGATATTGCACCAAGGATATTAGAGTTGCGAAGGTCAACTAGCTGATTGGGCAATAGGCCGTAAGAGAGGATGATGCGCTGAAGAATCGGACGAGGCACCGAAGAATCGGACGAAGCGTCGATGGTCCAATGATATGCCGGACGACATGATTCATGCTTAGTAATAATTATCTAGATCGAAGTATATTTTTACATGTGCAGGATTAACTATGATAGCAAGGCATAAAGCAAAATGAAGTCCTAGAATTAAGAACACGATTTCATTGGGAGTTTGAGAGTTCATCGAAAGTCCGGATGTTCGTCGGAAGTTCTATCGGAATTGACCAAAAAGTCCCAGAGCTTGCTAAAGAAGCTCATCAGAACTCGCTAAGAAGATCATCATGAAGTCTAGGAGCTTGTCGGGAGTCCGTTGGAACATTGCCGAGAGATCATCGGAAGTTCGCCAGAAGATCGCCGAAAGCTCGTCGAAAGAAACCTAGACTTACAGAATTTGTTTAGCTTAGTAAATGTCTTAAAATTCATAGTTTGCACATAATAGAGATTATAATTAGGCCAACTCAATTAGGGGACAATTGGGCTAAGTTTGGGTTGTGTTGGGCCAAGAGAAAAGCCCAAACAAAGACCAAACAAGTGAAACCGTCATGGCACAGTCTCTGAAACTATGTCAGGAGGTGGTACCGCCAATCTGGGTGGTGGTACCACCTAGACTCAATCTCTAAGACTCTTTGGGCAGTGGTACCACCCAGTGTCAGGCTGTAGGCGATGGTACCGCTCGTACCCTGAAATTTAGGGGTTTGAATTTTACGCTCTAAATTTGAATCCATTTGGGGCCTATAAATAACCCAGCTATTCTTTCATGGATTAGTAAGAAATTTTGAGTAAAACCCTGTGATTCTAAAGTTGTAAACCTTAGAAAGTTTTGTTCCCTCCTCCTAAAGCTTAGAGAGAGTTCTAAGGGAGATGTGAGAGGGATACCTTATAAAAGAGGGTTGTAAAAGGTTATCTCCTAAACCTATGAAAAGAAAAAGAAGGGTGTAAAAGGATACTTGGTCTTCACCCATTGAAAGAAGACCGATAGTGGATACCGATGGCCTCGACGGAAGAGGAATCGGCAAAGTGGATGTAGGTCATGACGGTCGAACCACTATAAAAATCTGGTTTGCGTTTCTCTTGTGCAATTTACTTTACTGCAAACCACTTTACTTGCTTTACATCCACTATGCTCTTCTGTACACTTTTAAAGTTAATTCCTTTACGAAATAGTCTTTCATTGAAAATGGATTTAATCGCAATGAAGTTTTGAACCGACGTAATTTTTACCATTGCACTAATTCACCCCCCTCTCTCAATGCCAACTCATTTCCTAACAATTGGTATCAGAGCCTCATATTTCTTATTTGGTTTAACACCTAAGAGAAATAACTCTTTTTAGCTTTCAAAAGGGTTACTCTCTCATTCGTTCTCCCTTTTTTAATGGGATGGACTATACATATTGGAAAACTCTATGAGAGTTTTCTTGCTTTCTTTGGATTTGAACTTATAGAACATTATTGAAAATAATTTTTGAATGTCTTCTCTTCCAATGAACCGTTAGAATGATTTGAAGAAGAAGACATTTTCTTTAAATGATAGAGCTATGAATGCTCTATTTTGTGCCTTAGACAAAAACGAGTTTAATCGGGTTTCTACTTGCGAAACGACTTTCGATATATGACACACTCTTGAAATCACACATGAAGGCACTAATAGAGTAAAAGATTCTAAAATAAATCTTTTAATGCATGATTATAAACTTTTTCGAATAAAGCTGAGCGAAACCGTTATTGACATGTACACCCGTTTTACGGATGTCATCATTAGTTTAAAAGCTCTTGGCAAATGCTTTTCTAATTTTGAGCTAGTTAACAAGATTTTACAATCGCTTTCTAAGAATTAGAATTAGAAAATAATGGCTATACATGAATAAAAAATTTGAATATTTTTTTATTGAAAAACTTATCGGGTCTCTAATAACCTATGAAATGACGTGAAATACACGTAAAGAACTTGAGAACCACCTTCTAAAGAACAGGAAGGATCTTGGACTAAGAACAATTGAAGACCACTCGAGCATAAGCTCAAGTGATGGTGAACTTGAACTCATCACTATGAAATTTAAAAAGTTCATGAAACAAAAATTAAAGAACAAAAATAATGCAACTACTTACTATGAACGCAAGAAGAGGGAAGAACTTTTGGATGAATCGAGCTCCTCTGAAGACAAGGAGAAAATCAACAAAGGTAAAGTGGCAAACTACGTCTTAATGGCTTTCTATAATGAGGTAAACAACTCAAACGAAACTCCCTTAGTTTACTTTGAAATTACTTGATGTTCTTCATGAGTTATTTTTAATTTAGTTTTAAAAAAATTATCTAAATTTCTTTTTCAAAATTACATGTTTAATAATGTAATGAAAATACAAAAATTGAGATCATGCTAGTAATTTTGAGAATGATAATGAAAATTACATATTTTATGTTAAAGGAATAAAATGTTAGATTTAAATCTAATAATAATCCTATGTTTGTTTTTCAAGAAGAAATAATGTGTATTTCTGATATTGATTGAAATCATGCTTGATGTTTTAATGATGCAATAATGTAATAAAATGTTAAATATAAATCTAATACTTGTACACTTAACAAGATTAATCATATTATTTCTTAATTTTATTTAAAGATGCTGTATGATTAATGAAATCAAGTTTCATTTGAATAATGATTTGATATCATGCTCAATGAGTTTATGTTTCGAATTTATGCATGATGATTCTTGAGATTTATGGATTATTGATTTTTTACGTTAATGAACGTGGCCTTTTCAGTTTTAAACTATGATGTATGTTTTCATACGAAAAACTTGATCATGCTTATATGAAATCAATCACTTAAAATGAAACACATAAAAAAGAACATATATTATCATTGGAATTAAAATGATGAATTAAATCTCTTGTTTAAAGAAGCCTTATGTTTAATGTGTTATACTTTTTTTTGGTCTTGATGGTTTTTATGACGAAATCTACTTTTCGATCTTAAACGATGATGCATGCTTTAACTTGGCATAAAAACTTGGGCATGCTTGTGTGAAATAAATCAAATAAAAAAGGGGGAAGGAAAACATTTTTCTTAAAGAATTTTTCAATCTCTACTTTATTGATCTTTAAAAATAAAAGGGATATCAATCAATGTATGTTTGTTATTTTTGAATCTCTTGAAAATGATTTTGAGTTGATGATTTGAAATTGAATGTGCTTTATATTGATTTTTCGAGATTTATAACTTGAGATTTCTTATGCATGAATCAAGATACTGTATCATTTGATCTTTTATGTTTCTTTTTGCTATTTATAAAAAGAAGAGATTTGATGAAATAAATCATGTCTTGTGGCATTCGTGATTTGATATTATTATCTTTTATGACATGATGTGTAAATTTGTTTGTATTTGTGGTTGTAAACCTCATGTTATAAGTAGAGTATTGATGTAAAAATTATATTCTTCCACTCTATTTCTTCCTTGTTTACAATAACAAAGGGGAGAAAGAAAATTGCTAGCTTAAATGAGAAACTTAAACATGTTAGATCTTCCAAATGCATAAATTCTTCTTATACATTTTTCGGATTATGGATTATGATATTGATCTCTTGAATTTTAGACTTGATCTTTCATTTTTCATGATTGAAATAATGATTGAACATTGATGATATGAATGCATGAAATACTCATGATATTGTTTTGATGCTTTAAAATGATATAAATTTGGTAGCTTATGAGTATCATATATGATATGATAATTAATTTATTTTTAGTATAGTAAGGATGATATGTAAAGTTTTAAAATCGTGCATGTTGTAAATTTAAACTATAATGATGCACAAACATATTGAAATAATGATTGAAACATTAATATAATTATGAATGATGATTTGATATTATGCATGCAATACTTCAACTTATGATAATGATGCATGCAATGATAAAATATTCATGATTAAAAAATTATTTTGATAGTCATACCTTGATTATTCATCTTTGATTATTCATCATTTGACATGATTTAAAAATTATTATAAAGGAAAAAAGAGATACATAATTATATTCTTCCCTTCTTTTTGACAATGACAAAGGGAGAGATAGCTAGCTTGCTTGCTAGCTTGCACAAGTCAAAAAGATGCAAAAACTTGCTTGCTTGCTTACACATCTAAAGAGAAGATGCAAACATACTTCATGTAGCTTACTTCATGTAAAACATTGTATCTTGCTAGCTTGTTATCTTGTATTATTTTTCAAAAACTTGTTAGCCTCCATACTACAAAGAGAAGTAACACTTGCCAAATTGCTAGCTTGATTATTGTAAAATAATGTAAAATTTTGCTAGCTTGCACTTTGCAAAGGAAGCAAAAATGGCACTTCTCAAAAGAGAAGAAAGAGCTTGCTATCTTGAACATTACTATCTTGCCAATCTCAAGAAGCAAAACTTGCAACTTGTACATGTTAGGATCAAGAGCACTAAGAGGGGGGGGGGTGAATTAGTGCAGCGGAAAACTTTCAACGTTTAAAACTGCGTTCGTACGACAAAGCCGATTTCAGTAGAAAAGTTGATTCATAAATTTATTTAACTTAAGATTAGGCAAGAAGCAGTTAAAATAAATCTGTTAAGGCAGTTTGCAGTTGTGATGGAAATCAGAATGTAAGCGCAAACTGAAATACGATGTTCATACGAGAAAAGCGATTTACGTCTAAACACGATTCGAAAAATACTGAGCTTGAAAACGTAATCGTAAAAGCGCAAAAGACAATAAGCTATGAAGGAGGTTTGCAGTAAGGATAATTAGCTCAAAGTAAATGCAAACCAGAGAAGATGGGAGTTTACAGTGGTTCGGTCAATCATGACCTACATCCACTCCTCTGATTCCTCTTCCGTCGAGGCCACCGACATTCACTAACGATCTTCCTTTACTAGACGAAGATCAACCTCCTTCTTACACCCCTCTTCTCCTTTTACTGGGTATAGGAGACAACCCTTAGAAGCACTCACTCTCCTCTCTTAAACAGAATTCTAACACTTAAGCTAGAGGGAAATTCTAGAGATTGCAGTAGTGTTTTCTCTCTTTTAATCTCTCTGTGTTTGTATCTTTTACCCAAGGATTGGAGGGGTATTTATAGCCTCCAAACCAGTTTGAACTTGGAGCTCAAATCTGTCATCTCCCGAAATTCCGGGGTCTAGTGGTTGCACCGCTTGACTGGGGCGGTTGCATCGCCTGGCAGATCTCGGAGACTGAGCCTCTGGGCGATGCCACCGCTTGTCAGGGGTGGTTGCACCGCCTAGCAGAGCTCGGAGACCGAGCTCAGGCGGTGCCACTGCCTAACTGGGGCGGTTGCACCGCCCAGTCTCGCTCGGAGACTGAGCCCTAGCAGTGCCACCGCCTGCCTGGGGCGGTTGCACCGCCCAGCTTTGCTGGGAGATCCTCTCCTGGGCGGTGCCACTGCCGACCCTAGTGGTGCCACCGCCTACACTATTTCAGCTCACTGGTTGGGCTCCAAACTTGGCCCAAACCAGTCCGAACTTGGGCCCAATTGGCCCCTACTTGGGTTATAGGATTAACACATAATCCTAAACCTAATTAACATGCTAACTATAAATTTAAAGATATTTTCTAAGCTATTACAAAGTCCGCAAGTCAAGACTTTTCTGGCGAGCTTCCGGCATACTTCCGGCGGTCTTCCGATGAACTCTCGGAAACCATTCTGCGGACTCCCGGCAAGCTCCTAGACTTCACGATTTGATCTTAGCGAGTTCCAACGAGCTTCTTTGGCAAGCTCCGATCTTTCTTGGCGAGCTCCGTGAACTTCCAGTGAACCTTCCGACGAGCTTCCGAAAAACACTTCGGCAAGCTCCCAACTCATTCTTGGCTAGTTCCGGTAGCGTTCCCGACGAACCTTCAGACTTCCGTCGAACTCTCGAACTCGCAACGAATCCTTCGCGCTTGACTCCGATACTCTATTTTGTTTTATGTCTTCATCGTTATCAGAGTTAATCCTGCATAATTAAAACAAAACTTCGATCGAGACAATTAATACTAAGCAATTAAATAAGTTGTCCGGCATGTCATTGGTCCCTCGACGCTTCGTCTGATTCTTCGGCGCATCGTCCTCTCTTGCGGCCTATTGCCCAATCGGCCAGTTGACTCCGCAACTCCGATATCCTTGGTGCAATACCTGCTCTTCTTGCTCGATGCCCAAGTCCACGGCCCGAAGCCTTCTGTCGATACGTCGACCGATCCATCGGCCCGACGTCTAATCTTTTGACATGTTTCTCCGGCACAACATGATTTTTCCTGCTTTAATTGTCTCATCCTGATCGAAGCATTCTGCGTCACTCAAAACATAGATTAAAACATAAACACAATTATCAATTGGTTTCATCATCAAAATACGAGATTCAACAATCTTCCCCTTTTTTATGATGACAACCAATTGATGACGGAGTTAAACTTAACTCCCAGAGTTTAAACAAACTCCCCCTATCAATATGCCATATTGATAGAACCTTGAATTCAAACTGAATTCAAGTCATTGCAATATTCATCATGAATACTTGCAACACATCATCATGAACTTATGTATAAACTTATGCATAACATGTTTTGACATCAACATACTTCTCCCCCTTTGTCATCAACAAAAAGGAGAAGTACCACAATCAAGTGTTTGGAATATTAGTTCAACTTATTGCATGAAAAACATAATATCAAGTTTTATTATCATGCAGTTTTGAAGTCTAAAAATTTAGCAAGTATTACATCATGCTTAGAACATTTAAGCTATCAAGTTTCAGATATGCAAGTTTTATAGCATACAAGATAGCACGTTTGGTAATGTTTAAGATAGCAAGTTCTACATCATGCAAGCTAGCAATATTATAACATTTTAGAATATACAAGCTATCAGTTTTGAGATGTTCAAGAAAGCAACTCTTGCTTCTTGAGAATTGCAAATTTGTCAAGTTTTGCTAGATGTGTGCAAGTTAGCATTTTTGCCTCTTGAGATAGGCAAGATAGCACATTTGCTTCTTTTGAGATAGCAACTTTTTGCTTCTCTTTGTTAGGATCGAGAGGACTAAGAGGGGGGGGGGGTGAATTAGTACAGCGGAAATCTTTCAGCGATTTAAAAACAAAAGCTGCGTTCGTCCGATAAAAACGATTTCGATGTAAAAGCCGATTCACAGTTTGTATCTAAGTGCAGTTTACGCAGTTACCGTCTCAATGCAGTTTTGCGTCTAAATGCAGTTTGCGTCTAAATGCAGATTGCGTCTAAGCGCAGTTTGCGTTTAAGTGCAGTTTGCGTCTAAGCGCAGATTGCGTCTAAGCGCAGTTTGCGTCTAAACACAGTTTGCGTCTAAACACAGTTTGCGTCTAAACGCAGTTTGCATTTAAGCGCAGTTTTCGTCTGAGCGCAGTTTGCGTCTAAACGTAGTTTTACGTCTAAGTGCAGTTTTACGTCTAAGTGCAGTTTTACGTCTAAACGCAGTTTTGCGTCTAAACGCAGTTTTACTTCTAAACGCAGTTTTACGTCTAAACGTAGTTTTGCGTCTAAACGCAGTTTACGTCTAAACGCAGTTTTTACGTCAAAGCGTAATTTTACGTCTAGACGCAGTTTTACGTCTAAACGCAGTTTTAAACTTTGAAAAGCGTTTTATGAATACGCAGAAAGCAATTTGCAGTTATAAATGGAATCAAAACGTAAGCGTAAACTGCAGTGTAAAGATCGTACGAAAACACTGATTTACGTCTGAATGCAGATTCGGAAAGATCAGAACTTAGAGACTTGTTCGTAAAAGCGCAGAGGGCAGTAGCTATGTAGGAGGTTTGCAGTAATGATAAAGTGCTCAAAGTAAAAGCAAACCAGAGATTTAGAGTGGTTCGGTCAGTCTTGACCTACTCCACTTTTGGCTTCCTCCTCCGACGAGGTCACCGACGTCAACTAGCTGCCTTCCTTCAATGGGCGAAGGCCAACTGCCCTTTTACAGTTTCACTCCTTTTGATGGGCTCAGGAGACAACCGTTACAGATTCTTTCTCTCCTCTCTTTACAACTCAAGACTTGAAGAACAGAAAGAGGAGAACTTTTGGACTTTACACAAATTTGAGCTATTAGAATCACTGAAAAGATCAAGAATTCGGTGTGGATCTGTTTCTTTTCAGTGCTGAATGGGTGGGGTATTTATAGGCCCCAACCCAGTTCAAATTTGGAGCTCAAAACGATCAATCGATCAAATCCCGAATTCGGGATCGGTGGTTGCACCTCTTGATGGAGAGGTTGCACCGCCTCGGCAGAGCTTCAAGATCGAGCCCTGGCGGTGCCACCTGTCGAGGCGGTTGCACCTCTCGCCGAGCTTCGAAGGCCGAGCTCGGCGGTTGCACCGCCGATCGGAGAGGTTGCACCGCCCGGCAGAGCTCAAGATCGAGCCCCGGGCGGTTGCACCTCTTGGCTGGGGCGGTTGCACCGCCTAGTCTCGCTGGGAGACATAGCCTGGGCGGTGCCACCTCCAACCCTGGCGGTGCCACCTCTTTTACTATTTCAGCTCACTTGGTTTGGCTCCAAACTTGGCCCAAACCAGTCCGAACTTGAGCCTAATTGGCCCCTACTTGGGTCATAGGATTAACACCTAATCCTAACCCTAATTATCATGCTAACTATGAATTTAAAGACATTTTCTAAGCTATTACAAAGTTCGCAAGTCAAGACTTCTTACGGCGAGCTTAGGCAAACTTCCGGCGGTCTTAGATGAACTCGGAAACCATTCTGCGGACTCCGGCAAGCTCCTAGACTTCATGATTTGATCTTAGCGAGTTCCAATGAGCTTCTTGGCAAGCTCGATCTTTCTCGGCGAAGCTCGGTAGCATTCCGGACGAACCTTCGGACTTCCGTCGAACTCTCGAACTCGCAACGAATCCTTGGCGCTTGACTCCGACACTTTATTTCGCTTTATGTCTTCATCGTTATCATAGTTAATCCTGCATAATTAAAACAAAACTTCGATCGAGACAATTAATCCTAAGCAATTAACCAAGTTGTCCGGCATGTCATTGGTCCCTCGATGCTTCGTCCAATTCTTCGGCGCATCGTCCTCTCCTACAAACATATTGCCCAATCGGCCGATTGACTCCGTAACTCGATATCCTTGGCACAATACCGCTCTTCTTGGCCCGATGCCCGAGTCCACGGCCGAAGCCTTTTCGTCGATCGTCGACCGATCCACCGCCCGGACGTCCAATCTTTCGACATGTTCCTTCGGCACAACATGATTTTCCTGCTTTAATTGTCTCATCCGATCGAAGCATCCCTGCGTCACTCAAAACGCAGATTAAATCATAAACATATATCAAGTAGTTTCATCATCAAAATTCAAGATTCAACAATCTCCTTTTTTTTGATGATGACAACTACTTGATGATGAAAGTTAAACTTAACTCCGGAGTTTAAACAAACTCCCCTATCAATATGCCATATTGATAGAACCTTGAATTCAAACTGAATTCAAGTCATTGCAATATTCATCATGAATACTTGCAACACGTTATCATGAACTTATGCATAAACTTATGCATAACATGTCATGTCATCAACATACTTCTCCCCTTTGTCATCAACAAAAGGAGAAGTACCACAATCAAGTGTTTGTGATATTGGTTTAATTTATTGCATGAAAATCATAATATCAAGTTTTATCATCATGCAGTTTTGAAGCCAGAAAATTTAGCAAATGTTACATCATGCTTAGAACATTCAAGCTATCAAGTTTTAGATATGCAAGTTTTTACGGCATACAAGATAGCACATGCAAGCTAACAATGTTACAATATTTTAGAGCTTGCAAGCTAGCAGTTTAGAGATATTCAAGAAGGCAACTCTTGTTTTGAAACATGCAAGTTGCATGCTAGCAAATTTTGCTTCCTTTGTAGTGTTAGCTTTTGATATCGTAGAACCAACTATTTCAAGTGTTTATCAATTGTAGCATTTCATCATATGGCATGATATCGACATGTAAAGCTGTGAAGCAAGATTTTGATATCATTTCATGATGTACACATTTCGAATATTTTAGCAAGCATTGCATCACATGGTAAGATATCAGCTCGTGCAATGCAAATTTTTGTTTGATATCTTGATACAGGGCATATAGAAATGATAGCAATCATATATTACTTGGTGATGCAAGTATGGCCTAATCATAGCATCAGTGATAGCAACCATATCAACATCAGTGATAGCAAACATATCAACATCAGTAATAGCAACCACATCATCATTAGTGATAGCAAGCATATCAACATCAGTAATAGCAACCATATCATCATTAGTGATAGCAAACATATCAGCATCAGTGATAGCAACCATTAGTGATAGCAAACATATCAATTCATATATTTCTCCCCCTTTGTCATCAACAACAAGGAGAACGATATAAACAAATTTTAAGTATAAGTGCGATGCCATAAGTTGGTTCATGTCATTTTCCAACAGTGAGTGATAGGATACCAGTAATGCAAACATCTCGAGGAAAACATGACATGGAGATAGCTTTTATTGCTTCTTCCTTTTTATTTGTTATCTTTTTACATGAAGGAGGAAAGTCATATGTGAAGTTCAAATCGATAAGATATTAAAGCACACTTCATTTTTGCAAGGATTAAGATATGTAAGTGAGTCAAATCCTTGTATGTAAAAATATCTTCCTTTGGTAAGAGGGAATCATCAAATATGTTTTTCGAAAAATATTTTTCACATTATAAGTGCATTTGCTAGATGATTCCATATGTCAAAAATCAATGATGTGAATTAAACTTGATATGACATATGCTTGTTAAATTCGGAAGAGGATAATGTATCAAGAAAATCCAATTGTTAGGATCAGGAAAATCCGAAAATGAAATTTGACACTTTCATACATTCGGACAGAGTTTTACTAGAGATATTCAATTACAATCATGAAGGTAAAACATGCTTATTATCATAAAAATTTTGTATTTAAGCACCTAATTTCCAACATGTAATCATGGCAAGTAATTGTGTAAAATCATTATGGGAATCAGGTGATTTGATCATTCAATCAAAAAAGTCCGAAAAAATATTTTTAAAACGTTTAATCATTCGGACATATTTTTGCCATAGTTTTTCAAATATACTCATGAAGATAAGGCATGCTCATCATCATGGTGGTATGATAGCAAGTTTACCATATACAGGCTAGCAAAAAATTTCTACATTTTAAGGCCCGCAAGCTAGCAATTTTGAGATGTTCAAGAAAGCAACTCTTGCTTCTTGAAATATAAGTTTTGCTAGATGTGCAAGTTAACTTTTTGCTTCTTGAGATAGTTAAGATAGCATTCCTTGGTGATGTTCAATATAGCTAAGTTCTACATCATGGAAGCTAGTGAATTTTATAACATTTTAGAACATGCATAATCACCAAAGCATCATAAATTTTAATGATGTGCAAAATTACAAATTTTGCATAATTGCATTTGTGTGTCTTGAGATCTGCAAGATAGCACTTCTTAGTGATGTTCAAGATAGCAATTTCTTCTCTTTTGAGAAGTGCAATTTTTGCTTTCTTGTTGAATTGTGCAAGCTAGCTATCTCCCCTTTTGTCATTGTCAAAAAGAAGGGAAAAACCCTTTACATCAATTTTTAAATCATGACAAAGGTTAGTATCAATCTTATTTGTGCATCATTATATTTTCAAATTAAAACATGCACATTTTCAAAACAAATAAACTGCATGATTCCAAATCATCATTCATATTATTTCAATCTTAAATTATCAAAATCATTTTTATGGCTCACAAAATTTATAAATAGATTCATGATTTCATCGAGAAATAACAATGGAAATTAACATGATACACATTATTACTTCTCAACCACATATAGCATGATTTCATAAGGTATTTTTAATCAAAATCATTTTGTTTATCATAAACATGCAATTTTCATGATTATTTTCAAAATTACTAGAATGATAAGCATGATTCCTAATTGTTTGTATTTTCATTATAAGATTATTAAACATGCAATTTTCAAGAATAAAAAAAAATGCTTTATGAAAAGCATCATGTAATTTCAAAGTAAATTAAAGGCATTTTGATTACCTCAGCGTCGAAAGGCGTAAAGGCGTAGTTTGCCACCTCGCCTTTGTTGATTTTCTCCTCGTCTTCGGAGGAGCTCGATTCATCCCAATTTTTGTTCTTCTTCTTGCGTTCAAAGCAAGTAGTTCCATTCTTTTTGCTTTTTAATTTTCGTTTCATTTGTAGTTTAAGTTCACCATCACTTGAGCTTATGCTCGAGTGGTCTTCAAATGTTCTATGTCCCAAATCCTTCCTGTTCTTTGGAAGGTTGTTTTGTTCATCATTGTCCTCATCACTTGAGTTATCGCTCAAGTGGCATTCATTTGTCCAG
Source organism: Musa schizocarpa (assembly GCA_900464855.2). Lineage (NCBI taxonomy): Eukaryota > Viridiplantae > Streptophyta > Magnoliopsida > Zingiberales > Musaceae > Musa > Musa schizocarpa. Next base: position 21,897,703 of record LS990922.1, on the reverse strand, counting down.
AGTTCCAAATCCTTCCTGTTCTTTGGAAGGTGATTGTGTTCAACATGTTCATCATGTGCATTGTGCACCATTTCATATGTCATCAATGAACCAATTAGTTCTTCAAGTGGAAATTGGTTCAAGTTTTTCGATTCTTGAATAGCAGTTACTTTTGAATCCCAAGTTTTAGAAAGTGAGCGCAAAACTTTGTTAACGAGTTCAAAATTCGAAAAGCTTTTACCAAGTGATTTTAAACCATTGACGACATCCGTAAAACGGGTGTACATGTCAACAACGGTTTCGCTTGGTTTCATATGAAAAAGCTCAAAATCATGCAGTAAAATATTAACTTTCGAGTCTTTGACTCTACTAGTTCCCTCGTGCGTGATTTCAAGAGTGCGCCAGATATCGAAAGTCGTTTCGCACAAAGAAACCCGATTGAACTCATTTTTGTCCAAAGCGCAAAATAAGGCATTAATAGCCTTTGCGTTTAAAGAAAAATACTTCTTCTCTAAATCCGACCATTCGTTCATCGGTTTAGAGGGAAGTTGAAAACTGTTTTCAACGATATTCCATAAATCCAGATTTAGAGAAATCAAGAAAACTCTCATTCGAGTTTTCCAATAAGTGTAGTCCAATCCGTTAAAGAACGGTGGACGAAAGACTGAAAAGCCCTCTTGAAGAGCCATTTCTCTCGGGTGTAAATCCGAAATGAGAAATACCCCGCTCTGATACCAATTGTTAGGATCGAGAGCACTAAGAGGGGGGGGGTGAATTAGTGCAGCGGAAATCTTTCAGCGATTTAAAAACAAAAGCTGCGTTCGTCCGATAAAAACGATTTCGATGTAAAAGTCGATTCACAGTTTGTATCTAAGTGCAGTTTACGCAGTTAGCGTCTCAATGTAGTTTTGCGTCTAAATGCAGTTTGCGTCTAAATGCAGATTGCGTCTAAGCGCAGTTTGCATTTAAGCGCAGTTTGCGTCTAAGCGCAGATTGCGTCTAAGCGCAGTTTGCGTCTAAACACAGTTTGCGTCTAAGCGCAGTTTGCGTCTAAACACAGTTTGCGTCTAAACGCAGTTTGCATTTAAGCGCAGTTTGCGTCTGAGCGTAGTTTGCGTCTAAACGCAGTTTTACGTCTAAGTGCAGTTTTAAGTCTAAGTGTAGTTTTACGTCTAAACGCAGTTTTGCGTCTAAACACAGTTTTACTTCTAAACACAGTTTTACGTCTAAACGCAGTTTTGCGTCTAAACGCAGTTTACGTCTAAACGCAGTTTTTACGTCAAAGCGTAATTTTACGTCTAGACGTAGTTTTACGTCTAAACGCAGTTTTAAACTTTGAAAAGCGTTTTATGAATACGCAGAAAGCAATTTGTAGTTATAAATGGAATCAAAACGTAAGCGTAAACTGTAGTGTAAAGATCGTACGAAAACACCGATTTACGTCTGAATGCAGATTCGGAAAGATCAGAACTTAGAGACTTGTTCGTAAAAGCGCAAAGGGCAGTAGCTATGTAGGAGGTTTGCAGTAATGATAAAGTGCTCAAAGTAAAAGCAAACCAGAGATTTAGAGTGGTTCGGTCAGTCTTGACCTACTCCACTTTTGGCTTCCTCCTCCGACGAGGTCACCGACGTCAACTAGCTGCCTTCCTTCAATGGCGAAGGCCAACTGCCCTTTTACAGTTTCACTCCTTTTGACGGGCTCAGGAGACAACCCTTACAGATCCTTTCTCTCCTATCTTTACAACTCAAGACTTGAAGAACAGAAAGAGGAGAACTTTTGGACTTTACACAAATTTGAGCTCTTAGAATCACTGAAAAGATCAAGAATTCAGTGTGGATCTGTTTCTTTTCAGTGCTGAATGGGTGGGGTATTTATAGGCCCCAACCCAGTTCAAATTTGGAGCTCAAAACGATCAAATCGATCAAATCCCGGAATTCTGGGATCAGGCGGTTGCACCTCTTGACTGGAGAGGTTGCACCGCTGGCGAGCTTCAAGATCGAGCCTGGGGCGGTGCCACCTGTCGAGGCGGTTGCACCTCTCTGCTAGAGCTCGAAGATCGAGCTCAGGCGATTGCACCGCCTGACTGGAGAGGTTGCACCACCTGGCAGAGCTCGAAGACTGAGCCCTGGGCGGTTACACCTCTTGGCTGGGGCGGTTGCACCGCCCAGTCTCGCTGGGAGACATAGCCTAGGCAGTGCCACCTCCAACCCTGGCGGTGCCACCTCTTTTACTATTTCAGGTCACTTGGTTTGGCTCCAAACTTGGCCCAAACCAGTCCGAACTTGAGCCTAATTGGCCCATACTTGGGTTATAGGATTAACACCTAATCCTAACCCTAATTAATGTGCTAACTATGAATTTAAAGACATTTTCTAAGCTATTACAAAGTCCGCAAGTCAAGACTTCTTCGGCGAAGCTTCGCAAACTTCGGCGGTCTTCCAATGAACTCTGGAAACCATTCTGCGGACTCCGGCAAGCTCCTAGACTTCACGATTTGATCTTAGCGAAGTTCCAATGAGCTTCTTCGCAAGCTCGATCTTTTCGGCGAAGCTCGGTAGCATTCCCGACGAACCTTTCGGACTTCCGTCGAACTCTCGAACTCGCAACAAATCCTTCGCTCTTGACTCCGACACTTTGTTTCGCTTTATGTCTTCATCGTTATCATAGTTAATCCTGCACAATTAAAACAAAACTTCGATCGAGATAATTAATCCTAAGCAATTAACCAAGTTGTCCGGCATGTCATTGGTCCCTCGACGCTTCGTCCGATTCTTCGGCGCATCGTCCTCTCCTGCAGCATATTGCCCAATCGGCCAGTTGACTCCGCAACTCCGATATCCTTGGCACAATACCCGCTCTTCTTGGCCCGATGCCCGAGTCCCAGGCCCAAAGCCTTCTGTCGATACATCGACCGATCCACCGGCCCGACGTCCAATCTTCTGACATGTTCCTTCGGCACAACATGATTTTCCTGCTTTAATTGTCTCATCCTGATCGAAGCATCCTGCGTCACTCAAAACGCAGATTAAATCATAAACATATATCAAGTAGTTTCATCATCAAAATTCGAGATTCAACACTCTTTAGACTACAAGCTAGCAATTTTTATGATATACAAGTTTCACAATATACAAGCTAGTAAAAACTTCGAAAGCAAATGCAAGATAACTTCTTGTGTAGGCTCATGATTCTTGCTTCCTATTTTAATGTGCAAGTTGCAAGTTTTGCTTCTTGAGATAGGAAAGCTAGCACTTTTGCAATTTTTGTTTCTTAAGATAGGCAGGCTTGTGATGTTCAAGATGACAAGCTCTTTCTTCTCTTTTTAGAAGTGTCATTTTTGCTTTCTTTGCAAAATGCAAGCTAGCAAAATGCCAAACTAGCAAGAGATAATGTTTTACATGAGGCAAGCAAACAATTTGGCAAATGTTATATTTGCATCTTCTCTTTTGAGAAGTATAATTTTTGCTTTCATCTTGAATTGTGCAAGCTAGCTAGTTTGCCTCTTTTCATGATGTTCATGCTATAAATTCTTGCTCCCCCTTTGTCATTGTCAAAAACAAGGGAAGACCCTTATATCAATTTTCATGTTATGACAAAGATAAGTATCAATCTTATTTGTGCATCATTATATATTCAAATTAAAACATAGACAATTTCAAAAACCTTATTTTTCATGCACGATACCGAAAAATAAATCAATCATCATTAATAGGCATATCATACATGATACTCAAACATTAAAACTTTTAAGCATTTATCAACATGTTGATCATGATACCAAACATTCATCATTTAAAGCATTCATGATACACATCATATGCAATACATCATGTATATCATTATCATAAGTATTGCATACATCATTTTAACTTCATGAATATTTCATCATTCCATCATCATACCAAAACATTTCAAGCTATGCAAGCCATAAATACAAAGAAATCATGTCACGAAGGATAAAATCATTTGAATACCAAAAGAAATTATAGCAAATATCTTCTTTAAATAGAATATCAAGAAAAATCATAGGAGTACAAAGAAGAGATCTTGTTTTAAAAGAAAATCAAGTAATAACTCCAAGAACTCCCAAGGAAAAATCATGATTCATTTAGAAAATCTCCTCTCAAGAGAATATCAAGTAAAATCATAGAAAATCGATTAATGAGAAATTTTGATTTATAATAAAATCTCATGTATCGAATGTTGAGAAATCAAAATGGTGATTTATATAAAAAATATCACAAGTTATATTTAAGAGAAAAATCATCATTCATTTTCAACTTATTCAATTTGTCACATCAATATTTCTTAGATATGCATGATACAAATCTTCAACATATAACATGCATAAATTCAAAAAATTGAAAGGAGAAGGGAAGAATTCAAAGGTACGAAGATTTCAACCATCTCATAAACAAATGTAAGACAAGTCATGAATCCAAAATTCCATGAAACAAAATGATCATCAAAGGTAATCTCATGTTATTCCAAGAAATCAATATCATGATTTAGATAAAACTCATTTCAAATTTAAATCATCAAAATCACTTTTATGGTTCACAAAATTCATAACATAGGTAGATTCATGATTATATTTTCCCCATATTTTAAGTATTTGATTTCATGTTAGCATGCCTTTTCATTTATGTTAAATAAAAACATGCATCAACATTTAGGATCGAAAAATGAATTTCGTCATAGAACCATCAAGATGAATAGATTTTTAAAAATGAATTGTTATGGTCAAGAAAATCCGAAAATGAAATTTAAAACTTTCATGCATTCGGACATGGTTTTGCCATATACACTCATGAAAATAACACATGCTTATCATCATATAAAACTTAAAATCTCATGCATAAAATTATCAATCATTGTATCAAAAACATTTAATATTTTCATTACATCATTATGCATTACTTCAAATCAAACATGATTTCATTCAACAATGTTAATTAAACATGATACATATTATTACTTATTAACCATGATTTCATATTTTTAATCAAAATCATTTTGTTTGTTTATCATAAAATATGCAATGTTATCATTTTTAAAATTACTAGCATGATCATAATTATTGTATTTTTATTTTTAAACATGTAATTTTTAAGAAAATTAATTCTAAACTAAAAAAGAAAATACATCATGAAAGCATCAAGTCATTTCAAAATAAATCAGGGAGATTTCGATTACCTTTTCATTGAAGGCGGTTAAGGCGTAGTTTGCCACCTCGCCTTTCTTGATTTTCTCCTCATCTTCGGAGGAGCTCGATTCATCCCACTTTGTGTTCTTCTTCTTTGGCCTCATCCTCCGTTCAAGTTCATTGTTTATTTTAGATTTTCGTTTAATAAACTTATTAAGATTTAGTGTTCGAAGTTCAAGTTAATCATTGTCCTCATCACTTGAGTCATCGCTCAAGTGGTATTCATTTGTCCGGGGTTCCAAATCCTTCCTGTTCTTTAGAAGGTTGTTTTGTTCATCATGTTCATCATGTGCATTGTGCACCATTTTATATGTCATCAATGAACCAATTAGTTCTTCAAGTGGTAAGTTGTTTAGGTTTTTAGCTTCTTGTATTGCAGTTACTTTTGAATCCCACTTCTTAGAAAGAGAACGTAAAATCTTGTTTACGAGTTCAAAATCTAAAAAACATTTGCCAAGAGCTCTTAAGACATCCGTGAAACGGGTGTACATGTCAACAATGGTTTCGCAAGGCTTCATTCGAAAAAGTTTGTAAGAACGCACGAGAATGTTGATTTTGGACTCTTTCACTCGGCTAGTGCCTTCATAAGTGACCTCAAGAGTTCTCCAAATATCAAAAGCCGAATCACACATCCAAACGCGATTAAATTCATTTTTGTCAAGTGCACAAAACAAGGCATTCATAGCCTTTGCGTTTAAAGAAAAATATTTCTCCAAATCCGACCATTCGTTCATCGGTTTAGAGGGAAGTTGAAAACTGTTTTCAACAATATTCCATAAATCCAAATTCATAGAAATCAAGAAAACTCTCATTCGAGTTTTCCAATAAGTGTAGTCCAATCCGTTAAACAACGGTGGACGAACATCCGAAAAACCCTCTTTAAAGCCATGAAGAGCTATTTCTCTCAGGTGTAAATCTGAAATGAGAAATACCGGGCACTAATACCAATTGTTAGGATCAAGAGCACTAAGAGGGGGGGGGGTGAATTAGTGCAGTGGAAAACTTTCAACGTTTAAAATTGCGTTCGTACGACAAAGCCGATTTCGATAGAAAAGTTGATTCGTAAATTTCTTTAACTTCAGATTAGGTAAGAAGCAGTTAAAATAAATCTGTTAAAGCAGTTTTCAGTTGTGATGGAAATCAGAATGAAAGCGCAAACTGAAATACGATGTTCGTACGAGAAAAGTGATTTACGTCTAAACACGATTCGGAAAATACTGAGCATGGAAATGTAATCGTAAAAGCGCAAAAGGCAGTAAGCTATAAAGGAGGTTTGTAGTAAGGATAATTAGCTAAAATTAAATACAAACCAGAGAAGATGAGAGTTTATAGTGGTTCGGTCAATCGTGACCTACATCAACTTCTCTGATTCCTCTTCCGTCGAGGCCACCGACATCTACTAACGATCTTCCTTTACTAGGCGAAGATCAACCTCCTTCTTACACCCCTCTTCTCCTTTTACTGGGTTTAGGAGACAACCCTTACAAGTACTCACTCTCCTCTCTGAAATAGAATTCTAACACTTAAGCTAGAGGAGGGAAATTCTAGAGATTGCAGTAGTGTTTTCTCTCTTTTAATCTCTCTGTGCTTGCATCTTTTACCCAGGGATTGGAGGGGTATTTAGAGGCTCCAAACCAGTTTGAATTTGGAGCTCAAATCTATCATCTCTCGAAATTTCGGGGTCTGGCGGATGCACCACCTGACTAGGGCGATTGCACCGCTTGGCAGAGCTCGGAGACTGAGCCTCTGGGCGGTGCCACCACTTGTTAAGGGCGGTTGCACCGCCTGGCAGAGCTCGAAGACCGAGCTCAAGCGGTGCCACCGCTTGACTAGGGCGGTTGCACCGCCCAACCAGAGCTCGGAGACTTAGCTCAAGCGGTTGCACCGTTGTCAGAGGCGGTTGCACCGCCCAGTCTCGCTCGGAGACTGAGCCCTGGCGGTGCCACCGCCTGCCTGGGGCGGTTGCACCGCCTAGCTTTGCTGGGAGACCCTCTCCTGGGCGGTGCCACCGCCTACACTATTTCAGCTCACTGGTTGGGCTCCAAACTTGGCCCAAACCAGTCCGAACTTGGGCCCAATTGGCCCCTACTTGGGTTATAGGATTAACACCTATTCCGAACCCTAATTAACGTGCTAACTATGAATTTAAAGACATTTTCTAAGCTATTACAATGTCCACAAGTCAAGACTTCTTATAGCGAGGTTCCGGCAAACTTCCGGCGGTCTTCCGATGAACTCTCGGAAACCATTTTGCGGACTCCCGGCAAGCTCCTAGACTTCACGATTTGATCTTAGCGAGTTCCAATGAGCTTCTTCGGCAAGCTCCGATCTTTCTCAGCGAGCTCCGCGAACTTCCAATGAACCTTCCGATGAGCTTCCGAAAAACCTTTCGGCAAGCTCCCAACTCATTCTCGGCTAGTTCCGGTAGCGTTCCCGATGAACCTTCGGACTTCCATCGAACTCTCGAACTCGCAACGAATCCTTCGCGCTTGACTCCGACACTTTATTTCACTTTATATCTTCATCGTTATCATAGTTAATCCTGCACAATTAAAACAAAACTTCGATCGAGATAATTAATCCTAAGTAATTAAATAAGTTGTTTGGCATGTCATTGGTCCCTCGACGCTTCGTTCGATTCTTCGGCGCATCGTCCTCTCCTGCGGCCTATTGCCCAATCGGCCAGTTGACTCCGCAACTCCGATATCCTTGGTGCAATACCCGCTCTTCTTAGTCCGATTCCCAAGTCCACGGCCCGAAGCCTTCTGTCGATACGTCGACCGATCCATTGGCCCGACGTCTAATCTTCTGACATGTTTCTCCGGCACAACATGATTTTTCCTGCTTTAATTGTCTCATCCTGATCGAAGCATCCTGCATCACTCAAAACGCAGATTGAAACATAAACATAATTATCAATTGGTTTCATCATCAAAATACAAGATTCAATAGCACATTGCAATAGGAAGCAAGAATCACTAGCTTACACACTTCAACAAGAAAGCTATTTTGGATTTGCTTTCAAAATTTTTGCTAGCTTGTATGTTGTAAACTTGTTATCTTACTATCTTGCATATCTAAAACTTGATAGCTTGCATGATGTAACACTTGCTAAATTTTCTAGCTTACAAATTGCATGATGATAAAACTTGATATTATGTTTTTCATATAATGATTTGAACTTATATCACAAACATTTGATAGTTGGAACTTCTCCTTTTTGTTGATGACAAAGGGGGAGAAGTATGATCATGTTATGCATGATGACATGTTGTAAATATTCATGATGAAATTTGCAACGACTTGAATTTAACTTGAATTCAAGGTTATATCAATATGGCATATTTATAGGGAGAGTTTGTTTAAACACCGAGAGTTAAGGTTTACTCCGTCTTCAATTGATTGTCATCATCAAAAAGGGAAATATTGTTGAATCTCAGATTTTGATGATGAAACCAATTGATAGTATTTATGATCTGATCTACATTTTGAGTGATGCAAGATGCTTCGATTAGGGAGAGACAATTAAAGTAGGAAGAATCATGTTAGGCCAGAGGAAAACATGTCAGAAGATTGGACATCGAGCCAAAGGATCGGTCGATGTATCGACAGAAGGCTTCGGGCCATAGATTCGGGCATTAGGCCAAGAAAAGCGAATATTGCGCCAAGGATATTGGAGTTGCGGAGGTCAACTGGCCGTTTGCGCAATAGGCCGTAAGAGAGGATGATTCGCCGAAGAATCGGACGAAGCGTCGATGGACCAATAAAATACCGGACGACATGATTCATGCTTAGTAATAATTATCTAGATTGAAGAGTATTTTTGCATGTGTAGGATTCACAATGATAGCAAGGCATAAAGTAAAATAAAGTCCCGGAATCAAGAATGTGATTTTGTTAGGAGTTTGAGAGTTCGTCGGAAGTTTGAACATTCGTCGAAAGTTCTATCGGAATTGACCAAGAAGTCCCAAAGCTTGCCAAAGAAGCTCATTAGAACTCACCAAGAAGATCATCATGAAGCCCAAGAGCTTACCAGGAGTCTGCTGGAACATTGCCGAGAGATCGTCGGAAGTTCGTCGGAAGATCGCCGGAAGCTTGCTAGAAGAAACCTAGAATTACGGACTTTGTTTAGCTTAGTAAATATCTTAAAATTTATAGTTAGTATATAATAGGGATTAGAATTGGGTCAACCCAATTAGGGGACAATTGGGCCAAGTTTGGGCTATGTTGGGCCCAAAGAAAGGCCCAAACAAGTGAAACCTATATGGAAATCCTTGGGGGCGACATTATATGCGCAGTGGAAGAACAATAAAAACAAAATCCCCGATTCCCAAAGAGATGTTCGTCGTCGTGCGAAGATTGGTACGAAAAATCCACGAAACATGAAACTGCATATAGAGTAGATTGTGTTACCTAGGGAGATCGTATATCCCTGTTTCCTTGCAGATCCTTAGGAGAGGATGAAGGAGGTCAAGCGTCCTCCTCTCTAACAGTGATCCACACAGCAGGGTTGCGACGACGCTCCTCAAAACTCTAGACCTACTTTGAGGTGGAGATGGAGAGGAGAATAGGAAAAGGCAAACAAAAGCTCTCTAGCCCATGGGGCTCTGAATCCCTCCTATTTATAGAGGTCCCCTATCAAACCCTAATGGGTCCTCCCCTAGTGGGTATTGGATCTGCATCCAATAAGACAAGGGCTGCGTCGGATATCTCATATCCGAACCTCTATTCATCGCAATGCCTACCATATGTGTATAACTCGCTAGGCTCAATATCGAGCTGGCCGTGAGTCATACTTGTCAGAACTCCTTCTAACTTAGTGAATTATTATCTCTGTAATAATTCACTCGACTCAACGACTACGGACGTACTAGGCCACTACGTCGTAGTCCCCAGACGATACAAGGGAATCCAATCCATTGGACCTGTCTGTCCTCAGTTACCGTGTACCTATAGTCCCTCATCCATCTAATATACCAGAGACCATATATCGAGCATGGTGTTGTCAGACCCACACGGTTTCTTCTCGAGTCTCGCTCTAATCGGATTCTCCCGGAGAACTCTTTCTCTCTCAACCCGAATAACCCTGGCCAAGGATTTGTCTGAGCAAGAACACATGGGATATTCCTCTTATGACGCCGAGAGTGGATGATCCTCTATCGACACTCAATAGCTCTCGTATGGTTGACTACCACTCCCAATGACCAACTGTACTAGATCTGGGACAGCCAAACCTATAAGTCTGGTATCAAAGAGTGGAGCACTCATACAGGACATCCTTGGTGTCTCAAGTCTAAGGACCAGATACACCACTAGGTCTACGGAATCGCTGTCTGACAATAAGGCATCATCAACCATCCAGCATTTCGTAAGCGGATCAATCAGTGAACTCATTCTCCAATGATCACCTGTATTATATCCCTATTGTCCCTACACAAGCAGCTATGAGACCAGCTGCATCCATCATATGGATGGGTATACAACACACCAGTCTGTCCGGTTATCACGATATCCCTCTCGAGTAACATATGACCGGGATTATTTAGGATATGTGTTTAAAGGTGAATCGATCTCACTATCGTGATCTCCTCACGATCCGATTCCCATTGCACAAATCCAAAGACATCACAATATATGTATGCATTTATGCAATAGTTATAAAGTGATATATGCCAAAATATAATAAGCAAAAAGATTCTATATTAAGTCACACGTGCCATCACTCACGTGATTGGCTTGCTAGGCACCTATGACTCACAATCTCCCACTTGACCTAAAGGCAATCACCTATGTTTCTGATTCCCATCAGACCCCTGTGACGCTCAAAACAAATCTGAGACAACGGCTTTGTTAGTGGATCTGCAATGTTATCTTCAGATGGAACTCTTTCCACTACTACATCTCCTCGGGTCACGATATCTCTGATAAGGTGGATCCTCCTCAGAACATGCTTAGATTTCTGATGAGACCAAGGTTCCTTTGCTTGAGCAATCGCCCCGTTGTTGCCGCAATATAGGGAGATCGGCTCTTCGCTACCTTGCACGACTCCCAAATTTGTGATGAACTTCTTCACCCAAACTCCCTCCTTTGCTGCATCATATGCAGCAATGTGCTCTGCCTCTATGGTTGAGTCAGCAGTGGTATCTTGCTTGGAACTCTTCCAGCACACTGCTCCTCCATTCAAGGTGTACACATACCCTGAATTCGACTTGCTATCATCGACATTAGACTGAAAACTTGAGTCAGTGTAGCCTTCAACCTTAAGGGCTATTACCTCCATATACTAGTAAAAGATCCTTAGTCCTTCTCAAGTACTTAAGGATACACTTTACTGCTTTCCAATGCTCCAAGCCTAGATCCGCCTGATACCTGCTCGTGACACTTAGAGCATGCGCTATATCAGGCCTAGGACATAGCATGGCATACATGATAGACCCTATTGCTGAGGCATAAGGTATCATATCCATGTTCACCCTTTCTTCTAGAGTCTTTGGGGACATACTCGTAGAAAGTAATATCCCATGTCTCATCGGTATGAGACCTCTCTTGGAATTTTTCATGCCAAACCTTTTGACAATGGTTTCTATGTACCTGGACTGGGACAAGCCAAGCATCCTCTTGGATCTATCTCTATAGATTCTAATCCCCAAAATATAGGATGCTTCCCCTAAGTCCTTCATGGAGAAGTGTCTAGATAACCAAGCCTTTACTGTGGATAGCATTCCTACGTCATTCCTAATGATTAGGATGTCATCCACATACAACACCTAAATGGTGATAGCACTCCCACTTACCTTTCTGTATACACAAGGCTCATCTTCGTTCTTAACAAAGTCATAAGATCTGATTGCCTCATCAAATCTTATGTTCCAACTTCGGGAAGCTTGCTTTAATCCATAAATGGATCTAAGCAACCTACACACCTTATCTGGACAGTTCTTGGACACGTATCCCTCAGGTTGCATCATATACACCTCCTCGAGGTTCCCATTGAGGAATGCGGTTTTCACATCCATCTGCCAGATCTTATAATCATAGTATGCTGCAATAGCCAATAGAATTCTGATGGATTTTAGCATTGCTACGGGTGAGAAGGTTTCGTCATAGTCAACACCTTGCCTTTGACGATGCCCCTTAGCCACTATTTATAGGTCTCTACCTTTCCATCTACTCTGATCTTTTTCTTAAAGATCCACTTGCAACCGATGGGTATAATACCTTCGGGCGCATCAACTAGGTTCTAAACCTTATTGGAGTACATAGAATCCATCTCAGAATTCATGGCTTCTTGCCACTTCCCGGAGTCTATACTCATAATAGCCTCCTCATAGGTTTGAGGATCAATATCCTCTGCATCCTCTCCTCTAGTATGTCCCACATATCACTCAGGAGGATGGGATACTCTATCAGACCTACATAAAGTTGAAACTTGTGTATTAGGTACCTGAACAGACTCGGGCTGTAGAGTGGTGCTTGAGCTTGGTTCTCAAACCTCGCTCAATTCTATCATTCTCCCACTATCTCCGCCAAGAATGTGTTCCTTCTCAAGGAATACTACTCTCTTAGCTACAAAGACCTTTTGGTCCTCGAGATGATAGAAATAATACCCACAAGTTTCCTTGGGGTATCCCACAAATTTGCATCGCTCTGTCCTTGATTCTAACTTATCGGAGTTGTGTCTTTTAACATGTGCAGGGCAGCCCCAAATCTTAACAACCTTAAGATCAGGCTTCTTCCCTTTTCAAATCTCATATGGTGTAGACACTACTGACTTAGTTGGAACTCTGTTTAGAAGGTAAGCTGCGGTTTCTAGGGCATATCCCCAGAATAAGATAGGTAGGTCAGCGAAACTCATCATGGACCGTACCATATCAAATAATGTATTATTTTTCCTTTCAGAGACACCATTGAGCTGAGGTGTATAAGGAGGTGTCCATTGGGATAATATCCCATGGTCCTTGAGGAACTGAGTGAACTCTATACTTAAGTACTCACCTCCTCGATCTGATCGAAGAGTTTTGATACTCTTTCCAGTCTGGTTTTCCACCTCATTCTTATACTCTCTGAATTTCTCAAAGGCCTCGGACTCGTACTTCATTAAGTACACATAGCCATATCTTGAGAAATAATCAGTAAATGTAATGAAGTAGGAGTAACCTCCAATGGCATGAGTTGATATGGGTCCACATACATCACTATGTATGAGTTCCAACAACTCAGTGGCTCTCTCTCTAGTTCCACTAAATGGAGAGTTAGTCAGTTTTCCACGAATGCAAGGCTCACAAGTTGCATATGACACATAGTCGAATGGATCTAGATATCCATCATTTAGCAACTTTTGAATCCTTCTTTCATGGATGTGACCTAGCCTAAAATGCCACAGGTATGCACTGTTCAACTCATCTCGTTTCCTTTTGGACACATTTACATTCATGATATGTGGAGTGGTGTCTAATATAAATAAACCATTATGCAATGTTCCTTTCATGATGATCTTATCATCTAATAATATCGAACAACCATTGTTCTCAAAAACAAATTTATATCCACTAATTGTTAAACATGAAATGGAGATAATGCTTTTGATAATAGAAAGAACAAAATAACATGCATCTAATGCAATAAAAGCTCCACTAGGCAGATGTAGGGCGACCTCGCCAATAACTACTATAGCAACTTTTGCTCCATTACCCATCTTGAGGTCCATCTCGCCTCTCTCTAGTCTCCTAGGTCTTGCCAGAACCTGCAACGAATTGCATATATGATAAGCACTACCGGTATCCAATACCCATATGTTATCATAAGAGTCTAACAAAAGGAGACTGATCATGAATGTACCTGAAGCTTCATCAAGCTTTTGTTTCGCCCTTTCTGCAAGGTACTCTTTGCAGTTTCTCTTCTAGTGCCCATCTTTACCACAGTGGAAGCACTGGCCTTTGTCCTTTGCTGGGTCTTTCTTAGCAACCTTTGCTTTACCTGGTTTGACCTTGCCCTTTCCCTTCTTAAGGGACCTTTCTGCTTTCCTTTTCCTTTTGGTCTCACCAATGTAGATAACTGGCTTCTCTTTCTTGATAGTACTCTCTGCCTCCCTCAACATATTGAGAAGCTTTGGGAGAGTCACTTCAAGCTTGTTCATATTAAAATTCATTATGAACTGTGAAAAGGAATCTGGTAGGGACTGAAGCACAATGTCCACACACAAGTTATCCTCTAGGACCATTCATAGACCTGTGAGTTTCTCTATCTACTCAATCATCTTTAGGACATGGTTCTGAACCGATGTCCCCTCAGTCAACCTAGCGCGGAAGAGGCTCTTAGATATCTCATATCGTTGAGTCCTTCCCTGTTCCTCAAATAATTTGCGGACATGTAGGAGAATGGATCTGGCATCCATCTTTTCATGTTGTCTTTGTAACTCAGGAGTCATAGAGCCCAACATATAGCACTGAGCAAGAGTGGAGTCATCAATGTACTTCACGTAGCGAGCGATCTTATCCTCATTTGCCCCTTCTTCGGGCACAAGCATCACTGTATCAAGGACGTACACGATTTTCTCCGCTGTGTGAACAATTCTCAAGTTACGGAGCCAATCTGTATAATTTGGACCAGTGAGGCGGTTGACATCAAGTATGCCACGTAAGGGATTTGAAAGCGACATTTTATGAAAATAAAGATGCAGCAAAAATGAATAACATGCAGATTTTGCAAGAAATAAACTATCAAGATATGGACTTCTATCTTAATATGCTCCCACTATTTTACTAACGAGTCACGCGACACCCTCAGCATGTGAAACGGAAGTCTCCGGCAGACTTCTAGTGGGGATCAGGATCCAATCAGTGTATTAGTGTAACCTCGAGGGACTCGACCAATCACACTAAGCCTAAAAGGTAGGCAACTCTTGTCGATCACAACTCCTTGTGATTCCCGTCCTGTTTGGCCTCCGAATCACCATGGCCTCGAGGGACTCGACCAACCATGATGCTCGGTTAAGTCAACACCTTCGTTACAAGATGAGTCTAATTTGATGATATACCCTCGAGGGACTCGACCAACTATACCATGCCCTCAGGTCACCGGTGACATCTCTATATCATAAGCAAGATAGCGAATCACGATATAGGTGAGTCTCAAGGGACTCGACCAACTCAACCTACACCGGGAATCGGTTCCTACTTATAACGATGGAAGGCCACGTGGGTCAATCTAATTGCCTCACGTTTACCGACTTAATATTATCGAGAGATGTTTCTATGATTTGGTCTCCTAATATGACATGTCACACATATACATATTTATTATATATCTACATCGCATGCAAATATATATACATATCTAGTATGTGTATAAGCAATTACACCAGATGATCATGGACCACAACCTAATATGATTAAGCCCGAGTTAGTAGGCCTAATCACTCACATCAAGATCTATGTGTGCAACGGTGCATCTCCATGCCCCGTGATCGTCCATTTCGTCCTTGTCGGTTCCGTCGACATCTTGATGCATCTTCACGCATCACGATCGTCCGTCTCGTGGGTCCCGCTATCGCATTCACGCTCCCGCTGTGCCTCCTCATGTGATTACAACTTAATCATAGGCACGCAGGCCCGACAATAAACGAGAAATATAATGGAGGTTCGCAGACCTCAATAATAATAATCACAGGTACACACATCACACGGTCCATGATCATCCGTCCACAAATCATACATCACATGTATAAATAATCATCATCATGTAGGACTACTAGATAATAATAATAAAAAATAATAATCAACTAATTCTTTTAATTAATTAATATTTTTCTGAAATTAGGGACATTATAGGGAATTTCCGAATTGATAGGGGTATTTTCGTAATTTGGATAAAAGACAGAAACTTGAATTTCTCAAATTCGGAGGGGCAAAACTATCTTTTACCCAGAAAACCCTAATGCCCTTTCCCCTTTTCGCTGCTGCCGCCGCCGCCACCCTGCCGGCGGCGGCCTGTGCGGCGGGGCGAGGGCACTACCCTCGACTGCATGCGGCACGCCCGTTGGCAACAATATCGCTGCGGGTGGGCACCCCCTTCGGGCGTCGCAGCCTCCGTAGGCGGTGCTGTCCCGCCGAGCGACCGCCCTTCGGGGGTTTAAGCCCGCCTGAACGGGCATGGCGTGGCGCTGCCTCTACTGGCGCTTTGTGTTCGGGCGCCTCTGGTACCTTGACGCAGACACACACAGATCGTGGGCAGCAACTGTTGCTGCCCTTCCTTGTTTTTGCGTCAATAATTTTGACGTCAAAATTCTTCCTAAACACAACACACGCAGTTCAAAACCAATCATTCGCAGACGAGCAACCCGGGCTCGATACCACCGTTGGGAAATCCTTGGGGGGGACATCATCATATGCGATGAGAAGAACAAGAAAAATAAAATCCCCCATTCCCAAAGAGATGTTCGTCATCGTGCGAAGATTGGTACGAAAAATCCGCGAAACATGAAACTGCGTATAGAGTAGATTGTGTTACCTAGGGAGATCGTATATCCCTGTTTCCTTGTAGATCCTTAGGAGAGGGTGAAGGAGGTCAAGGGTCCTCCTCTCTAGCGGTGATCCACACAACAGGGTTGCGACGACGCTCCTCAAAACTCCAGACCTACTTTGAGGTGGAGATGGAGAGGAGAATAGGAAAAGGCAAACAAAAGCTCTCTAGCCCATGGGGCTCTGAATCCCTCCTATTTATAGAGGTCCCCTGTCAAACCCTAATGAGTCCTCCCCTAGTAGGTGTTGGATCTGCATCCAATAAGACAGGCTCAAAATGGGATATCTCATATCCGAACCTCTATTCATCAATGCCTACCATATGTGTGTGTGACCCTCTAGGCCCAATATCGAAAGCAGGCCGTGAGTCATACCTGTCGTAACTCCTTCTAACTTAGTGAATTATTATCTTTGTAATAATTCACTTTCGATTCATCGACTCTGGGACGTATTTTAGGCCACTACCAGTAGTCCCCAAACGATATAGGGGAATCCAATCCATTGGACCTGTCTATCCTCGATTCACCGTGTACCTATAGTCCCTCATCCATCTAATATACCGAGATCGTATATCGAGCATGGTGTTGTCGACCCCACACGGTTTCTTCTCGAAGTCTCGCTCTAATCGGATTCTCGGGAGAACTCTTTTTCTCTCTCAACGGAATGACCCTGGCGGGGATTTGTTCGAGCAAGAACACATGGGATATTCCTCTCATGATGGGTAGAGTGGATGATCCTCTATCGTCACTCAATAACCCTCGTAAGGTCAACTACCACTCCCAATGACCAACAAGATTAGATCTGGGACAGCCTAAAACCTATAAGTCCGGTATCAAAGAGTGGAGCACTCATACATAGACATCCTTGGTGTCTCAAGTCTAAGGACGAGATACACTACTAGGACTACGAAATCGCCGTTCCGACAATAAGGCATCATCAACCATCCAAAGATTCCGTAAAGCGGATCAATCGATTAACTCATTCTCCAATGAGCACTGTATCTTGTATCCCTAGTGTCCCTACATAAGCAGACTATGAGACCTGCTGCATCCATCATATGAATGGGTATACAAAGACACCACCTGTCAGGTTATCACGATATCCTCTCGAGTAACCTATGACCGGGATTATTTAGGATATTTGTTTAAAGGTGAATCGATCTCACTATCGTGATCTCATCACGATCCGATTCCCATTGCACAAATCCAAGGACATCACAATATATGTATGCATTTATGCAATAGTTATAAAGTGATATATGCCAAAATATAATAAGCAAAAAGATTCTATATTAAGTCACACGTGCCATCACTCACATAATTAGCTTGCTTTGGCACCTATGACTATCAAAACCGTCATGGCACAATCTCCGAGACTATGTCAATCAGTGGTACTGCCAGTCTGGGCAGAGGTACCACCCAGACACAATCTTTGAGACTATCTAAGTGGTGGTACCACCCAGTGTCAAGCTGCAGGCGGTGGTACCGCCCGTAGCCTAAAATTTCGGGGGTTTGAATTTTGGGCTCCAAATTTGAATCCATTTGTGGTATATAAATACCTCAGCTATTCCTACATGGATTAGTAAGAAATATTAAGTAAAACTCTGTAATTCTAAAGTTGTAAAACTTAAAAAGTTGATTTCTCTCCTCCTAAATCTTAGATATTTCTAAGGGAGGTGTGAGAGGGATACCATGTAAAAGAGGGTTGTAAAAAGTTATCTCCTAAACCTGTGAAAAGGTGAAGAGGGGTGTAAAAGGGTAGTTGGTCTTCACCCATTGAAAGAAGACCGATAGTGGATGTCGATGGCCTCGACAGAAGAGGAATCAGTGAAGTGGATGTAGGTCACGACAACCGAACCACTATAAAAATCTAGTTTGCGTTTCTCTTTTGCAATTTACTTTACTGCAAACCAATTTACTTGCTTTACATCAACTATGCTCTTCTGTATGCTTTCAAATTTAATACCTTTACGAAATGGTTTTTCATCGAAAACGGATTTAATCACAACGAAGTTTTAAACTGACGTAATTTTTACCATTGCACTAATTCACACCCCCCCCCTCTTAATGTCGACTCTTTTCCTAATAGAAGCGTTGATGGACAAATGACATGCCAGACAACATGATTCATACTTTGTAATAATTTGTCTGGATTGAAGTGTGTTTTTATGTGTGCGGGATTAACTACGATAGCAAGACGATTTCGGTGGGAGTTCGAGAGTTCGTTGGAAGTTCGGACATTCGTCGGAAGTTCTGCCAGAACCAACTGAGAAGTCCAGGAGCTTGCCAAAGAATCTCATCGGAACTCACCAAGAAGTTCATTGTGAAGTCTCGGAGCTTGCCGGGAGTCCACCGGAACATTGTTGAGAGATCGTCGAAGTTCGTCGGAAAATCGCTGGAAGCTCATCGGAAGAAATCAAACTTATCTTGCTTAGAATATATCTTAGCAATAGTAGTTAGCACATAATTAGAGTTAACATTGGAAGGTAATCCCATCAACTTTGTTAAGGGCCAATTGGGCCTGAACTTGGGCTGGTTTGGGCCAGATTCAAGGCTCAACCAAGGTGCTGAAAGCCTGGCCGACGGTGGCACCGCTTGGGGAACAACACTCTGGGAATTATGGGTAGTGGTATTGCCTAGGTTGGGTGGTGGTACTACCGACAGTAATACTGTCAGCGGTGGTACCACCCCTATCAAGTGATGGTACCGCTTAGTGGCAGATCCTACGGTGGTAGTATCACCTAGGAACGGCGATGGTACCGCCAATATCTAGGAAACCTAGGATGAGACCTTTTTAGACTCCAAGTTTAAATCAACTTGAAGCCTATAAAGACCCCTCTCATCTCTGGTTAATTTACACAAGCACAGAGAGTTTAAAAGTGAGAAAACGCTATAGAAATCTCTTGAGAAATCCCCTCCTCTAGTTTAAACTTAGAATTCTATTTAGAGAGGAGTGTGTGCTTGTAAATGTTGTCTCTTAAACCTATGAAAAGAAGAAGAGGGGTGTAAGAAGAAGGTTGATCTTCGCCTATTAAAGGAAGATCGATAGTGGACGTCGGTGGCCTCGATGGAAGAGGAATCAGCGAAGTGGATGTAGGTCATGATGACCGAACCACTATAAAAATCTGGTTTGCCTTTTCTTTTGTGTAATTTATCTTACTACAAACGTTCTTACTTGCTTACTACTTTCAATATATTTACGAATATGCTTTCACGTTAACATCTTCTGAAATCGATTTTATCGTACAAAAGAAATTTTCAGAACCAACGTGATTTTACCGCTGCACTAATTCACCCCCCCTCCTAGTGTCGACTCGTTCCTAATAGTTGGTATCAGAGTCTTGTATTTTTTATTTGGTTTAACACATAAGAGAAATGGCTCTTTTTGACTTTCAAGAGGGTCAGTCTCTCATTCGTCCTCCCTTTATCAATGAGATGAACGACATATATTGGAAAACTCGAATAAAAGTTTTCTTATTTTCTTTGGATTTAAACTTATGGAACATTCTTAGAAAATGATTTTCGAAGGTCTTCTCTTCCAATGAACCATTGTAATGATTTGGAGAAGAAGATATTTTCTTTAAATGCTAGAGCTATGAATGCTCTATTTTGTGCCTTAGATAAAAATGAGTTTAATTAGGTTTCTACTTGCGAAACTACTCTCGATATATGGCACACTCTCGAAATCATACACGAAGGCACCAATAGAGTAAAAGATTCTAAAATAAATCTTTTAATGCATGATTTTGAACTATTTCAAATGAAGCCAAGTGAAACCATTGGAGACATGTACACCTATTTTACAGATGTCATCAATGGTTTAAAAGTTCTTGGCAAATGCTTTTCAAATTTTGAACTAATTAATAAGATTTTACGATCGTTTTCTAAGAATTCGGATTCAAAAATAATGACTCTACAAGAATAAAAATTTTGAATACTTTTTTTATCGAAGAACTTATCGGGTCTCTAATGACCTATGAAATGACGTGCAATGCACATAAAGAACTTGAGAACTACCTTCCAAAGAACAAAAAGGATTTCGGACTAAGAACGATCAAAGACCACTCGAGCATAAGCTCAAGTAATGGTGAACTTGAACTCCTCATGAAAATTTTCAAATAAGAATAAAAAATTTACAGCGCTTTCTCCTTTTCCCGGGTTCAGGAGATAACCCTTACAAGCCTCACTCCTCTTTCTTGGATATTTACAAAGCTAAGAGAGGGAGGGGAGGACTCTTTCTCACTTTTACAACACTTAAACACCCCAACAATTCATGAATGATTTAATACTTTCGTGCCCTTTAATGTAGAAAAGTGTGGGGTTTTTATAGGCCCCAATGGCTTCAAAATTAGAGCCAAAAAGTATATATCCCCAGATTTTGGGATATTGGCGGTACCACCACTATTACTGGGTGGTATTACCATCGTTGATCTAACACTAGGCGGTACCACCGCCTGATAGGGGTGGTACCACTATTGATAGCATTCACTGCCGATAGTACCACCACCCAGTCTGGGCGGTACCATCGCTCAGACAACTTGGGACACTATCTCCTAGGTAGTGCCACCGCCAGCCCTGGCGGTGCCACCGTCGACCAAGAATTCAGGTGCTGAATGAGCTGCTCAATTCGGCCCAATTCAGCCCTATTAAGGGCCTAGCTGGTCCCTAATTAAGTTAGTGGGATTACCTTCTAATCCTAACTCTTCACTTCCTCCTTACTTGGATTTCACTACCCTTACCAACAAATACGCTTTTAAACAATCTTTCGAGATTGGTTTTTTAATATACGAAGATTTTTAAACCAACGTTTTTATCTACTGCACTAATTTACTACCCCCTTTAGTGCCAACTCGATCCTAACAATTGGTATCAGAACTCAGTTACTCTCGATTTGGTTTAAAACTCAAGAGAAATTGCTTTTGTTGGCAATCAAGAGGGTCATTCAATTACATGTCCACCCATGTTCAATGGGATAAATTACATATATGAGAAGACTAGAATGAGGATCTTTCTAATTTCAATGGATTTTGAGTTATGAAACCTTATGGAAAATGACTTTCAAAAGTCTTCTCTTCCAATGAATGATTAGAATGAGTTAGAGAAGAAGACTTTCGCTTTAAATGCCAAGGCTATAAATGCCTTGTTTTATACTTTAGATAAAAACGAGTTCATTCGAGTGTCTATTTGTGAGATTTGGCACACTCAAAATCACTCATGAAGGTACTAGTAGAGTAAAGGAGTTGAAGATAAATCTTTTCGTTCATACTTATGAATTATTTTGGATAAAGCCAAGCGAAACTATTATCAACATGTATACCTATTTTATGGATGTTGTCAATAGTTTAAAAACATTTGGCAAATGTTTTTTGAACTTTGAACTTGTTAATAAAATCTTGAGATCCCTTCCAAAGAATTCGGACCCTAAAGTAACGGCCATCCAAGAGGCGAAGGATTTAAATAACTTTCCTATCGAAGAATTTATCGGGTCACTAATGACCTATAAGATGACTTGTAATGCTCATGAAAATCTTGAGAACAACATTCAAAAGAACAGAAAGGATATAACACTAAGAACTTATAAAGATCACTTGAAAGAAAATTCAAGTGATGAAGACTATGATGATGACTTGACACTCTTGACAAGAAAGTTTAAAAAATTCATAAAAAGAAAAAAATTTAAAATAACATTAAAAATAAAATTAAACCTAAGAAAGAATAAGTTATATAGTACGAATACAAAAAGCTGAGATATTTCAAAAGAGAATGTCTGAAGAAGGCTCTTAAAGCAAGTTGAGACGACTCAAGTGCATCCGAAGAAGAGGAGTCAACCGACACAGAGCAAGTTGCTCACTACGCACTAATGGCTATCAGAGATAAGGTAAGCAATTCATTAGATGTAAATTTATCTTTTGATGTATTACTAAGTATTTTTTATGATTTATTTGATGAATGTAAATTAGTTAGTAAAAAATATATATTATTGAAAAAAGAGCACACTTCTCTTGTTAGTGATAGATTAGCTCCTTGCAGAAAATGTGATGAATTAGAAATGCATAAAAAGGAGAATTTGTAACTATATGAAACCTTAGAAAAATTTAAAATAGGTAGCAAATCCTTAAACATGATTCTTGCAAGTGATGGAATCGGCTTTGTGAGTAACACTTATAAAAATCCAACCATCTTTGTTAAAGGCCCAGCTTTGCATGTTTCACCCCAAAATAAATACAACTTTTGTTACAAATTTGGACATGTTGCTTATCAATGTCCGTTTAAGAGATGTAATTCACATAAATTGATTAGGGTTCCTAAAGGAACCGTAAAGAACTCCATGCAAATTGATAAGTTAAGTCGATCGATTTTTTAGGCACCCAAGGTCAAATGAGTACCTAAAAATCATTCTTTTTTGTAGAATTATTTACCATCACAAGCTAGGAGTAAGAGATGATATCTTGATAGTAGATGCTCAAGGCACATGACCGGAGATCCATCTTAATTCTCTAAGATCACTAGCCTAGACGAAGGGTATGTTACTTTCGGAGACAACAACAAGGGTAAAATCATTGGTAAAGGAACCATAGGTAACAAATCCAACTTTTTTATTAAAGATGTATTGTTAGTTGATGGCTTAAAGCATAATATTTTAAGCATTAGTCAATTATGTGATAAAGGATATGTCATTAGATCTGAATCCAATACTTGCATTATTAAACAACCATACTATGATTGCCCTAAAATAAAATAATATATATACTATTGATTTTGATGATCTTTGTAAAAAATTATGTTTTTCGATTTTGAATGATGATGCTTGGCTTTGGCATAGGAGATTAGGTCATGCTAGCATGAAACTAATCTCTCAAATCTATCTAAAGAACTTATTAGAGGTATTCCTAACATTAAGTTTGTTAAAGATAATATGTGTGATGCATGTCAACTAGGAAAACAAATAAAAGGTAGTTTCAAACAAAAAAATCAAATAAGTACCTCTAGATCATTGCAATTGATCCATATGAATTTGTTTGGACCAATTGATACAGAGGTAGCAAATACGCCTTTGTCATTGTGGACGATTATAGTAGATATACCTAGACATACTTCTTGGCACACAAAAGTGATTGCTTTAGGTATTTTTCTAAGTTTTGTAAACTTCTATGATTTTATCAATTCG
This sequence comes from Musa schizocarpa, assembly GCA_900464855.2. NCBI lineage: Eukaryota > Viridiplantae > Streptophyta > Magnoliopsida > Zingiberales > Musaceae > Musa > Musa schizocarpa. The sequence continues at coordinate 21,873,831 of LS990922.1, read as the reverse complement.
GAGTGATCACAATGGTGAATTTCAAAACCATAATTTCCAATTTTTTTGTGAATCTAATGGATATAACCACAATTTCTCTACTCCGAAAAATCCTCAATAAAATGGAGTAGTAGAAAGAAAAATAGAAATTTATAAGAAATTACAAAACCTATGTTGAACGAACATAGCCTACCCAAATATATTTAGGCTAAAGCCATTAATACGACATGTTATGTCATGAATAGGGTTCTACTAAGACCATTATTTTTCAAAACTCCTTATGAATTATGGAATAACAAAAAACCCAATGTTTCATATTTTAAAATTTTCAGTTATAAATATTTTATCTTGAATGAAAAAGATGCCTTAAGAAAGTTTGATGCAAAATCCAATGAAGGGATTTTTCTTGGCTATTCTTCTATTTCTAAAGTCTTTCATATCTTTAACAAAAGAATTTTCATATCTTTAATGAAGTTTTCGAATTTAAGAAAAATGAGTTTATTGATGATCTTAATTTTGATGCTTTGAATTTAAATGAACCCTCTCCTCTAACTAGCAACTTGGATACATCTTCTTCCGAAACATCCTTATCCAAAGAGTGGAAGTATGTAGATTCTCATCTTAAGGAGCTAATCATAGGAGACACATCAAAAGAGGTTCAAACTCGTTCTTTTCTTAAAAAGTTTTGTGCCAACGTCGTTTTTATTTCTCAAATTAAACCTAAATGTTTTGACGAAACTTTGAAAGATGATTCATAGGTTATCGCAATGCAAGAAATGTTGAACCAATTTGAGAGAAATGAGATGTGAAAGTTTGTTCCGAGACCTAGTGACCATTTAGTTATTGGTACTAAATGGATCTTTAGAAACAAGCGAGATGAATTTAGTATCATTGTTAGAAATAAGATTAGATTAGTGGCTAAATGTTTCAATCAAGAAGAAGGCATCGATTATGAAGAAACTTTCGCTGACAATATTAGAAGCTATAAGTATAATATCTCTAATTTCTTAAATTTATGAAATGAGGAGGACTAAACTGTTAAGTTGTAAAAAAAAAAAAAAAAAAAAAAAGGGAAACGAAGAGAAGAAGAAGAAGAGGGAGAAGAAAGGAAGAAGAAGAAAAGAGGAGAGTGGCTGCACCGAGGAGTGGGGCGTCGGGAAGGAGAAGGGAAGAAGAGGAGAAGAAGAGAAGAAGAAGAAAAGGGAAAAGAGGAGAGGAGGAAGAAGAGGGAGAAGAGAAGAAAAGAAGAAGAAGAGGGAAAAGGAGAGGAGGAAGAAGAGGGAGAAGAGAAGAAAAGAAGAAGAAGAAGAGAGGGAAGAGGGAGAGGAGAGAGAGATAGCTGCAGCACCTCTGTTTCCTGTAGGAGGAAACTTAGGAGTGCATGTGTGGGGCGTCGGGGAGGAGAAGGGAGAAGAAGAAGAAGAAGAAACGAGGAGGGTGGCTGCGGCAAGGGCTGCAGCGAGGAGCTGTGGGACGTTGGGGAGGAGAAAGGAAGAAGAGGAGAAGAAGAAGAAGAAGAAGAGAAGAAGAAGAAGAGAGAGGAGGGTGGCTGCGGCAAGGGCTGCAGCGAGGAGGTGTGGGGCGTCGGGGAGGAGAAGGGAAGAAGAGGAGAAGAAGAGAAGGCGAAGAAGAAGAAGAGGAAGAGAAGAAGGAGAAATGGGAGAAGAGGTTGTGACACCTCTGTTTCCTGCAGGAGGAAACAGAGGAGAGGGTGTGTGTGGTGCCGGGGAGGAGAAGGGAAGGAGAGGAGAAGAAGAGAAGAAGAAGAGGAGGGAGGAGGAGGCTGCGGCACCTCTGTTTCCTCCTGCTGTGCGTCGGGGAAAAGAAGGGGAGGAAGGAGAAGAAGAGAAGAAGAAGGGAAGGAGAGGGAAGAAGAGAAGGGAAAGAAGAAGGGAAGGAGAGGGAAGAAGAAGGAGAGGAAGAAGAGGCTGCGGCGGTGGCAGCTGCAGCTGGAAGAGAAGAACGAGAGGGAAGAAGAGGAAGAGGGGAAGGTGGCTGCGGCTGCAGCTGCGGCGGCGGTGGTAGCTGCAACAGCTGCTTTTGGGAAAGAGAAAGAAAGGAAAGGGCAAAAAAAAAAAATGGGGCTGCGGCCATATGATTGCGGCTGCGGCGGTGGCGACTGCGTTTGTAGCAGTTGTGTCTGTGAAAGAAGAGGAGGAAAAAGACAGTATGGTGGAAGGGGCTATGACTGTGACAGCGACAGCGATGGTGGCTGCAGCAGCTATGTTTAGGAAAGAAAAAAAGAAGAAACAAGAGTAAGGTAGAGCAGGTAAATGTGCCCTTATATTTTACACAAGCTGCAGTTGTGGAGGAATGTGGAGGAAGAAAGAAGATTGGTGCAGAAAACGAAAACAGGGAGAGGAGACAAAGGAAAAATAGAAGAAGGATCGGGCGTACACTTTCTTCGGATCTTCGGATCAAAATCTTCGAAAAGTAAGTGTTCTAATCCTTCCTATTGCAAACTTTCTAATCTTTCTTATTGCAAGTGTCCTGATTTTTCTTTACTGTAATTTTATCTCTACATTTGCTTTTAATATACGGAATTTTGAATTGTTCTAGCCTTACATTTGATATATTTTCTGTTCAGACATAACGATTTGAATCTGTGACTTATGATATTCTGACCTTTCTATTTTGTTATTGTTATAACTTTATGCACTCACCTCTGATTTAGACAAAACATATTTGATCTGAATATAGACTCATAAATCTTTCTTTTGATAGGTTATTTTAAGAATTCAAAATAAGTTTGCTTGTCCAAACTTCTATTTCAAATGAGCCTACGAATTCTGAAAAACAGGGATCATAATTTCTGACCTTTTGATACTGAACTGCTTATAAGTCCCTGTTGGAGACTTTGATTTATTCAAAGCTTATTTCATTGGAAACTAGACTCGTAGATATTTCTGTTGATACTTGGATTGAAAGATTTAGAGTCCAAATGTCTGCTCAGTTATCTATTTAATCTGACCTTACGGATTATGCAAAACAATGATTTTGTTTTCTGACCTTTGTTTACTAAATCAATTGTAACTCTTTGTTGGAAACTTCGATTCATACGAGACTTATTTTATCTGAAAATAGATTGAAATATCTTTTGACAATAGCTTTCTTGAGTATATTGGAGTATAATTAATAGTTTGAATAATTTGTTCAATGTGCCTCTCGAATTCTGCTAGAAATCGAGCTTTGGTCAATTTCGCATATTCTGGTTTCATCCCTTTGAAAATTAATTTCATTTAGCTTTCTTGTTCAATTAAGCTTTATATTACTGCTTTGAATTCTTGTACGCTCTTGTCCTTAAAATTATTTGCATTCTTGAAGACTATTGTGTAACGTTTAAGCTATATTGTATTGACTCATATAGGCATATGTATATCCCATTGTTCCGCATTTGCTTTCGATATATGCCTATTCTAGTTTCCTTCTTTTGGACATTGAATTCATCTAACCTTCTTATTTGAATTGAGTTTTATGTGATTGCTTGGAGTCCTTGTATGCTCTTGCTTTCAATTCCTTTCAAATCTGAATACATTTGTGAAAGATTATGCTTGCATCGTATTGACTCGTAAAGACACATGTACATTTTGTTGTTCCGCGTGTGCTTCCAATGTATGCTATTTATTGTTCATACTATCCTTTTGTACTCTGGTGTTTGTGGGATATTGTGAACCTTTGCCAGAAATGGTAAAGGGAGTTATGCATAGAGCCTGCGATGCTCTGTCGGCCCCCTCTGACTTCACCTAGACGTAGGTGGATGGAGCTCCCAAACGTGGGAGACTTCTGTCTGGTTGTCATTCAGAAATGGATGAATCACATTCTGTCTGTGGTCCAACTACGCCTTATGTGTATTTGATATGATATCCAAAGCTTTGGTTATATGTTTCTATACATGCTTTAGATAAGAATGATATGAATGCAACGTCAAATACGACGTTTGAGCTTCTGTTTTGTATTTGTTCTTTGATATGCTCCGAAATGGTTCATATATCGTTGATATGCTCTGAAATATTTCATATGCTATTAATATGTTCCGAAATACTCCCTATGCCTCTGAAATGTTCCTACGCCATTGATACGCTTTGAAATATTTCATATGCCATTGATATGTTCTGAAATGTTCCATTTGTTATTGATATGCTTCGAAACATTTCATACGCCATTGATAAGCTCTGAAATGTTTTATCCATTATTGATATGCTCCGAAATGTTTCATTTGTCATTGTTATGCTCCGAAATGTTCCAAATGTTATTGATATGCTCCGGAACATCTCAAACGCTATTGACATGCTTCAATTACTCTATGCTCTATTTGTTATAAACCAAATATGTTTTAAATGAAATGACATTTGTTATTCTATATCTAATGAGATGGTATCCATGAGAATTCTTGTATTTTGCCTTCAATTACGAAACCTTATTTGTTTGAAATCGTTCCTTTTGTCCTGAATATACTTTGTCACTTGCTGAGCTATTTTTAGCTCACTCCATTGTTATATAAATCTTTCAGGTCAGCTTGTCACTCTTTGAGATATTTGAATTGGGCTAAGGCATTGGAGAGCTATTCAGAATTATGGGCAAGTCTTGTTGGTTTGTTATGTTATTGTTTTATAAGTATATTTTGTATGTAATGAAATGTTGTCGATAAACCGGAATGGATATATCATGTAAATGTATTAGAAGATCTCTCTTATTTAGAATTTAGGAATGTTAAGTTTAGTTTACGATGATATGAACTTGTGATAAATAGTTGGAGTTTTGATTGTATAATTTATTTAGCTTGTGGATTTATAAATGTTGTTCATGTTTGTTAAGTTGACTTGGGTTACCATAAATGTGAATTATTGAGTGATGTAATATATGATTATAAACTGCACAGGTTTTATAGTTGTGAATTTGATATAATATTTTTCAGTATCCTCAAATGTTAGTTTGGATTCTGGATTGATTTTTGATGAAAATTTTAATATTATTGATTTTTTTTTAGGGGCGTGACAGAGGTGGTATTAGAGTTTGGTTTGAGGATCATTGAAATATTTGATATGTTGACGTGCAAAATATATTGAGGTCTAGTAAACTATAGTGATCGATGAAATTTTTCCTTGATATCTTTTAGGAATCTAGGAGGACGAGGATATTTGGTTATCCTACTTCATTTGGTTTTGATTAATTAAATTGAATGAAAGGGGTGATCGGTGATATTGAATCAGAGTGGCGTAGTAGAAGCATGGTGCACCTAATCCATTGGTGGTAGAAAAATAGATGATGCGAATGGAAAAGATATTTGATGTATGAAATTGTTCCGATGATCAAAAGATTTCTTTTTCCACCTTATATTGGAAGTAGAGGATGATCATTAATGGGAACAATGAAAAGAATTTTTGAAGATCAAAGGCAAGAATGACAAGGATAAGTTTACCAATAAAAATATGATTGGAAATGAATCACAAAGTGATAACAAGAGGGTCAAAATATTTGGATTTGAAAAGGGAAGTCACCATAAAAGACTCAGTCATGTGTGAATTGTAAGTTAAATTATGAAACAAGTTTGTATTTTTGGGTGACTAGAGTCTATTTTGCATATGGAAAGTTAGATCATAAAATAAAAGACTACCTTTTGAACAAGAAGAAAGAGTCACTACCTCCTAAATCATCAGCCCATGTTAGAGTGTATGCCATCACTGAATATGATTCTAAAACTTTTGAATTAGTGATCGAAGGTATTATTCATGTTTATGAAAGAATGCAAATATTTGTTTGACTATGAGTCCCATCTATAATTTGATTCATAATATTTTGCTTATCACTTTGGTATTCAACCTAGACCACTGCATTATATGCTATATGTAAATATGATCATTAGAGATCCTTTGATAACGAACTTGAATCTGATCGTCTTGTTTGATTTTTATTGGAGAACTTGAACTTTTTGTTGATTTAGTTCTCTTAGAGATTTTGAGTTTTGATGTTATACTTGGTATGAATTTACTATCTTCCTATAATACCAGTGTAGATTGTTATACAAAATGATCACTTTTTGCATACTAGGCCATCCCATATTTTATTTTAAGAGTATTGGGTATGATTTACCTCCTTACCTAATGTATCCCAAGATGACTTACTTGGATTACCTCTAGATAGAGAGGGTGAATTTTATTTTGATTTGATTCTTGGAATAATCCCAATATCTAAGCCTCTCTATAGAATAACACTATTTGAATAAGTGAAATCGAAAAGGCAATAAAAGGACAATTAGATAAGGGTTTTATTTGGTCTAGTGTTTCACCGTGGGGTGCTCCAGTGTTGTTAGTTAAGAAGAAGGATGGAACATTCAGGATTTATATTAATTATAGACAGTTGAGTCAAGTGGCCAGAAAAAAAAAAATGTGAGGGGGGGGGAGGGGAACAAGTATCCTCTACCCAAAAGCGATTACTTGTTTGAGAAATTACAGGGTGCATAAGTATTTTTCAAAGATTGATCGAAGGTGGTAACGGTCGGGTTACCATCTATTGAGGATCAAGGAGGAGGATATTTCAATCACTTTTTTATTATTGTCTAATTGAATTGTATTCTATTGATGAAACTATTTGGGAGCTAGAGGAAATGAATAAAAACGTAATCCTCATCTTTTCATCGATTGAGATATGATGAATTTAGAGGACTACATTTTCTTTTAAGGAGGGGAGAATATAATATCCCTCATTTTTGAAATTTATGTAAGGACCTATCTGTAAATTGGAGGACTTGTATGTGAATATAGAAATTTCAAGGACTAAACTATTAAGTTACAAAAAAAAAGAGAAAAGAGAAAAAAAAGAAGAAGGGAAGAAGAAGAGGAAGAAGAGAAAAAGAAGAAGAGGGAGAAGAAAGGGAAGAAGAAGAAAAGAGGAGAGTGGCTGCAGCGAGGAGGAGTGGGGCGTCGGGAAGGAGAAGGGAAGAAGAGGAGAAGAAGAGAAGAAGAAGAAGAGGGAAAAGAGGAGAGGTGGAAGAAGAGGGAGAAGAGAAGAAAAGAAGAAGAAGAAGAAGAGAGGGAAGAGGGAGAGGAGAGAGAGGTAGCTGCAGCACCTCTGTTTCCTGTAGGAGGAAACTTGGGAGTGGGGCGTCGGGGAGGAGAAGGTGATGAAAATAATAGAAGATAAGAACAATTATTGAAGAAGCTTTATTGAAGAAGAGAAGAAGCTTTATTGAAGAAATGAAAATGCTTCAATACATTAACATGTTTCCTCTCCTATTTATACAAATTATGAGAAAGGATTTCCCTCAACAGAATAGAGGATTTTTCTCAACAGAATAGAGAGATTTCTTCATATAGTTGAGGAAATCTTATCTTTTATCATGCCCCCGCAAGATGGTGATCCTGATAAGAATACCAATCTTAGATCGATGTAAAGAATGGTTTACAAGCGAGAGACTTCGTGAGTAGGGCAAGAGCATATCGCTGCTACTGTTGCGATTGTTGTTGCTGTGAGGGCACAAGCGTTCCCTTCATTCTCCTTAATTCCGCCCTTCGTTCTCCTTAAGTCCACCGACTGTTGGCAGATCAGCGAAGGCAGCGAAGGCTACCGCGATGAGGAAGATGAGGATTGGCTGCGGAGCCTCTTAGGAATGTGACTACAGTGACGTTGGTCTCTGGCCGAAGACAAGGGCGAAGCTTCGCTTTTCTCAACGACGTTGGTCGCTGGCCAAAGGCAAAAGCGAAACTTCACTTTTCTCACTGCTCTAATACTTTGAAGAAAAGAATAGAAGATAAGAACAATTATTGAAGAAGCTTTATTAAAGAAATAAAAATGCTTCAATACAATAACATGTTCCCTCTCCTATTTATACAAATTAGGAGAAAGGATTTCTCTCAACAAAATAGAAGATTTTTCTCAACAGAATAGAGAGATTTCCAAATATAGTTGGGGAAATCTTATCTTCTATCAGAAGGGAAGAAGAAGAAGAAGAACAAGAAGAAGAAGAAGAAAAGAGGAGGGTGGCTGTGGCAAGGGCTGCAGCGAGGAGTTGTGGGGCGTTGGGGAGGAGAAAGGAAGAAGAGGAGAAGAAGAAGAAAAAGAGAGAGGAGGGTGGCTGCGGCAAGGGCTGCAGTGAGGAGGTGTGGGGCATCGGGGAGGAGAAGGGAAGTAGAGGAGAAGAAGAGAAGGAGAAGAAGAAGAAGAGGAAGAGAAGAAGGAGAAATGGGAGAAGAGGTTGTGACACCTCTGTTTCCTTCAGGAGGAAACAGAGGAGAGGGTGTGTGTGGCGCCGGGGAGGAGAAGGGAAGGAGAGGACAAGAAGAGAAGAAGAAGAGGAGGGAGGAGGAGGCTGTGGCACCTCTGTTTCCCGTAGCAGGAAACAGAGGAGAAGAGAGGCTGTGCGTTGGGGAAAAGAAGGGGAGGAAGGAGAAGAAGGGAAGGAGAGGGAAGAAGAAAAGGGAAAGAAGAAGGGGCTGTGGCTATAGTGGTGGCAGCTGCAGCTAGAAGAGAAGGAGAGGAAGAAGAGGCTGCGGCTGTGGCGGTGGCAGCTGCAGTTGGAAGAGAAGAACGAGAGGGAAGAAGAGGAAGAGGGGAAGGTGGCTGCGGCAGCAGCGGTGGCTGCGGCTACGGTGGTTGTTGCAGCAATTGCTTTTGGGAAAGAGAAAGAAAGGAAAGGAAAAAAAAAATGGGGCTGCAGCCATGATTGCGGCTGCGGCGACGGCGACTGTGTTTGCAGCAGCTGTGTCTGTAACATCCCATTAGTCCCACATCGGAAGTGGGGAATGTGTATGATTAGCTTATAAGGGCCTGATGAGTGTACTATGTTAACTCACGCTTGAGCATTTTGGTCCGTGGTTGCAAGGACCAAAATAGAGTTATTGGCCAATTGACTCATCAGACTCGGGTCGTGACATTTGGTATCAGAGCCGACCTAGCATTTGGGTAGGGTGAGAGAGCTCGAGTAGGAAAGGGCTACCCGTGGATGGAGTCAGAGAACTCATCAGGGCGTGGAGCCACCACTGAGTTAATCCTCACAAGCACTATGCTAGGGTTCGATCTGGGTTATGTCGGGCATTGACGAGGACGTCAAGCTAATTGAGTTGGGGATAATGTAACATCTCATTAGTCCCACATCGGAAGTGGGGAATGTGAATGATTAGCTTATAAGGGCCTGATGAGTATACTATGTTAACTCACGCTTGAGCATTTAGGGTCTGATGAGTGTACTATGTTAACTCACGCTTGAGCATTTTGGTCCATGGTTGCAAGGACCAAAATAGAGTTATTGGCCAACTCGGGTCGTGACAGTGTTTGCAAAGGAAGAGGAGGAAGAAGGCAGTGCGGTGGAAGCGGCTGTGACTATGGCAGTGGCAGCGGCGATGGCAGGATATGCCCTTATGTTCTGCACGAGCTACAGTTGTGGAAGAAGAAAAAGATTGGTGTTTGCGAAGGAAGAGGAGGAAGAAGGCAGTGCGGTGGAAGCGGCTGTGACTATGGCAGTGGCAGCGGCGATGGCAGGATATGCCCTTATGTATGCCCTTATGTTCTGCACGAGCTACAGTTGTGGAAGAAGAAAAAGATTGGTGCATAAAACAATAATGGGGAGAGGAAACAGAGGAGAGGGTGTGTGTGGCGCTGGGGAGGAGAAGGGAAGGAGAGGAGAAGAAGAGAAGAAGAAGAGGAGGGAGGAGGAGGCTTTCCTCCTACAGGAGGAAACAGAGGAGAAGAGAGGCTGTGCATCCGGCTGTGACTATGGCAGTGGCAACGGCGATGGCAGGATATGCCCTTATGTTCTGCACGAGCTACAGTTATGGAAGAAGAAAAAGATTGGTGCATAAAACAATAATGGGGAGAGGAGACAGAGGAAACAGAGGAGAGGGTGTGTGTGGCGCTGGGGAGGAGAAGGGAAGGAGAGGAGAAGAAGAGAAGAAGAAGAGGAGGGAGGAGGAGGCTTTCCTCTTACAGGAGGAAACAGAGGAGAAGAGAGGCTGTGCATCGTGGAAAAGAAGGGGAGGAAGGAGAAGAAGAAGGGAAGAAGGGGCTGCAACTGTGGTTGTCACATCCTAGATTTTTTTTTTTTTTATCTTTCCACACATTTAGGCCAAATAGATAAACATCACTTTATTCATCATTCATAAACATTTATTACAATTCATTTATTACAATCCATTTATTCATCAAATCATAAATAGAAAAATAAACATGGTGATGTTAACTTCAAGAATCATCCAAGTGACTCTACCTAGCGGTAGAGGAAGGTCCGCTCTCCACTAGAATCTGATTTAGTACTAGAGGGAGATTGCTCTGAAAATCAAAAACAAAGAAAATTCAGGAACACTGAGTAGGAACCCCAAAAGTCAACTCAACATGTATATATGATCAAAATTCAATCAATCATCCCATTGGCGTATATCAAATACCCGAAGGAGCACTCCCCCAATAGCGGATGGAGAGGCTTTACCCTATGGGATGAGTTTGTGTTCTCCCAATAGCGGATGGAGGCAAACTCATATCACACTCCCAACAGCGGATGGAGTGGTGTCCCACACCCGCCAAAGTTTGGACACGTTCCTCCCAACAGCGAATGGAGGAACCGTCCACTCCCCCAATAGCGGATGGAGAGGCTTTACCCTATGGGATGAGTTTGTGTTCTCCCAACAGCGGATGGAGGCAAACTCATATCACACTCCCAACAACGGATGGAGTGGTGTCCCACACCCGCCAAAGTGGGGACACGTTCCTCCCAACAGCGGATGGAGGAACTGTCCAGCCGCCACGTCTGACGGCCCGCTAATCCCCGAAGGGAATCGTCGTACCTGCTCTCGACAGGAAAATAATATAATCTCATACTGGTCATGTCCATTTCAGGATGAAATAACATATTTCAAATGTCTCTTTCAAATATCATCAATATCAAGTAATATAAATTAGCCCTCAATTGACTTGAACTCTAGTTTAATCGATTCAATTGAACTCGATTTACTAGAACCTAATTGAACTGATCTCTAATCCTTATTTAACTGGTCTGAAACCACCCTAGACTAGTATAATTTAGACTAGATTAAGTTCAATTTAGGTTAAACTAACTTGAATAAGTCAATCAATTTGGAATCACCCTGAATTGATCTAGACTAATCAAATCTAGTTTAGTTCAATCAACATTTAAGCTCAAGTTCAACAATAACATTGGGTTAGATTGAGCTAGTCCATCTACGGGTCATGTGCATTATATAAGATTGAGCATGCATTACACAAAACTGGCTCAGCCCTGGCCCATGGACTAGTCATGTGCATCGCATGTGACCGCCCATAATGGTCAATTTGGCGATTTTTCTGCCAAGGCCCCGAATGTGGGTTGGGCTTGGCCTGTGAGCAATTTCATTCCAATTAATATCCAATTTCATATCATAGCATATACCCATTAATAATGTAAATAAAAAATATAATAATGCATTAAAAGATAGATAAGGAGAAAGGCTTTAATACAAAGAAATAATGTTCTAAATTTGACTAGAAATCATAAGACATTAAAAGAGGGATTGGGAGATAAGTTTTAATACAAGGAAATAGCTTTCTAAATTCAACTAAAAATCATGTTTTCAACACATATAAAATTTCAACATATTCTAGTCATATTTTAAATCATTCAGAATAATATATTTTAAATTTCAGATCAAAGAATATCAAAAAGGATTTTAGATAACATATTCTAATCTAACAAGATTTTAATCCAGATAAGATTAAAGATAAACTGTAATACAAGAAATATCATATAAAACAAATATATTTTTAACATATTTGATTCTATAATAAAAACCTTAATCATGGGTTAAAGAATATTATGAAAACTTTAACTAATTACTTTAATGCAAAAAGTTTGACATTTAAAGAATTGATACATATTTTTCAAACTATAAAACTTTCAACATTTAAAGAATCAAAATAAAAGCTAAAACTTTTAAATTTAAGAAAGGTAGGGAACCTACCTCTTGTCAACAGGGTGTAACTCCTCATTCCTCCCGCTGCCAAGTTCGACTAGGTGAGGAATGAAGGAGAGAAATCCCTCCCTTTAAATAGGAGGAGGTGAGCCTCTATTAAAGGAAATTTATTTTAATTTTCATATTTATTTAACATAAATTATTTCCATTTAATATACTAACAAATATGATATCATTATATTTGGAATACTTAATAGTTATTTCCTTAATTTATATCAACAAACAAGGAAGTAGATTAAGATTTCCTTAAATAAGTAAGGAAAGAAAATCAATTCATAACTTAAATATTTGATATGATTACATTTCTCCCCTCTTATAGGAAATTTGGTCCCCAAATTTAGCTTACCTTAATAGAATAGATGAGGATACTACTCTCGCATATCTTCTTCTCTTTCCCACGTTGCCTCTTGGTCTGAATGGTATTGCCAACAAATCTTTACCAAAGGTATAATTTTGTTCCTTAGAACATGTTCTTTCCTTTCCAAGGGGTTGGTTGTTCTCCAAAAGTAGCATCATCTCTTAGTTGTAGAGGTTGGTGAGATATTACATGTGATGGATCCCTAATATATCTTCGAAGCATAGACACATAGAATACATCATGGATGCCAGCCAAAGCCGGGGGTCAATGCCAATCTGTATGCCACAGGCCCAACCTTTTGTAAGATCTCAAATGGGCCAATAAATCTTGGGGCTAACTTCCCCCTTTGACCAAACCTCATAACTCCCTTAGTTGGTGATACTTTTAAGAAAACTTGCTTACCAACTTCGAACTCTAGATCTCTTTGCCTTCGATCTGCATAACTTTTCTGACAACCTTGAGCTGTTAATAATCTTTGCGTATAATTCGAATATTACCAGCATCTTTTTGAATTAATTGAGGCCCCAAAAGTTTCTGTTCTCCTACCTCATCCCAATATACAGGTGATCTGCACTTTCTTCCATAAAGAGCTTCAAATGGAGCCATCTGTATACTAGAATGGTAACTATTAGAGATCTTCAGAGATCTTCAAGAGTCCAAAGCACATGCTCTTAAGAGATCTTCAAGAGTTTGTATTGTCCTTTCAGATTAACCATCAGTTTGAGGGTGAAAGGTTGTACTAAACTTCAACTGCGTGCCCAAAGATTTTTGTAGACTTTCCCAAAATTTAGAGGTGAATCTTGGATCTCTATCTGAGATAATGCTAACTGGCACCCCATGATATCGAATAATTTCCTTAATATATAAGCTTGCTAGTTTATCCAATGAATACTTCTTGTTAATAGGGAGGAAGTGAGCAGATTTAGTAAGTCTGTCTACTATTACCCAAATTCCGTCATATCCTTTCACAAGACAGTCTTGGGTAATCCTATCACAAAATTCATAGTGACTTGCTCCCACTTCCATTCAGGAATCGAAATCTTTTGTAACTTTCCCGCAGGTACTCGATGTTTTATTTTCACCTGTTGGCATATTAAACATTTAGAAACAAACTCTGCTATATCTCTCATCATACCACGCCACCAATAGTTTTAGCGTAAATCTCGATACATCTTAGTAGTCCCAGGATGGATATTAATTTTTGATCTATATGCCTCCTCTAATAATTGCATCTTTACTGGATGGCTTTCGGGAACACAAAGTCGAATGTGGAATGTAATAGAACCATCTTCGGCTTGGAGGAATTCAGGTCTAGATCCATGAGCTATTTCCTTAACTATCATTTGAAAATATGTATCTTCCTTTTGACCTTCTTTAACCTTTTCCACCAAAAATGATTGTGCCATCAAACACATAAGAAAACCTTTATTTGTCTCCGATAAAAGTTTAAGTTTTAAGTCTGCTAACTCTGTCATCATAGAATTCTTTTGAATATTCATATAGGCTACAAGACTATAGGTATTTCTGCTTAAGGCATCAGCAACTACATTAGCTTTCCCAGGATGGTAGTTGATATTAAAACCATAATCCTTTAGAAAGTCCAACCACCTTCTTTGTCTCATATTTAAATCTTTATGTGTGAAAATATATTTGAGACTCTTATGATTTGTGAATATTTCGAAAGTCTGTCCATAGAGATAATGCCTCCAAATTTTTAGTGTAAAAATGATAGTTGCTAGCTCTAAGTCATGAGTAGGATAGTTCTTTTCATGAGGCTTTAATTACCTCGATGCATAAGCAACTACCCTCTCATTTTACATTAGAACGCAACCAAGCCCTTGTAGAGAGGCATCACTATACACTACAAAACCTTCTCCCCCTGAAGGAATCACCAAGATAGGAGCACCGGTTAATTTCTTCTTCAATTCTTGAAAACTTTGTTGACACTTATCATCCCATATGAATTTTATATTCTTTTATATCAACTTGGTCAATGGTGTTGCTATTTTTGAAAAATCTTCTATGAATCTTCTATAGTATCCAGCCAAACCCAAGAAGTTTCTAATCTCTGAAACATTAGAAGGCTGCTTCCATTTTATCACAGCTTCAATCTTGTGAGGGTCAATAGATATACCAGCGCTCGAAATTACATGACCGAGAAACATAATTTCATTGAGCCAGAAGTTGCACTTGCTTAACTTGGCATATAGTTTCTCTTGCCTTAGGACTTACAGAACTATCTTAAGATAGTGTTCATGCTCTACTATGCTTTTGGAGTAGATCAGGATATCATCAATGAACACAATTACAAATTTATCAAGATATGGGTGGAACACCCTATTCATAAGATCAATGAAGGCAGTCGATGCATTTGTGAGTCCAAAAGGCATTACTAAGAATTCATAATGACCATATCTTGTTCTAAAGGCAGTTTTCTGTATGTCTCCTTCCCTTATCTTCAGTTGATGATACCCGGATCTCAAATCAATCTTTGAATATACCCGAGTACCTTGAAGTTGGTCAAACAGGTCATCTATTCGGGGAAGAGGATATTTATTATTTATGGTCACTTGGTTGAGCTGTCTATAATCGATGCATAGTCGCATAGATCCATCTTTCTTCTTCACAAATAGGACAGGGGCACCCCAAGGTGATACACTGGGTCGAATAAAACCCTTGTCCAAAAGCTCTTGGACTTTCATTAAAAGTAATATATGGAGAGAACTGAGCCAACTCAGTGAAATGATGATCATATTCCATTACAGTTCTATTTCCTTGGTGGATGCTAAGGAACTCTTGTTGTTTCTCAAAGCGAATTGAATCAGGAAAGAACTACTCATAAAATGCATCTTTAAACTGCTCCTAAGTTACCACATTACCTCCCACCTCTAATATCCTCCTTTTTGAGGTCCATCAAGTGTCTGCCTTCCCTTCCAAAATGAAAGAAGCGAAAGGCACTTTTTGATTTTCCCTACATTCGATAGCTTCGAATGTCTTTTCCACTTGACGAATCCAACGTTCAGCAAAAATTGGATCTAGCTTGCCCTAAAAAAATGGGTGGTCCCAATCTCTTAAAGTGATCTAAGGTATTATTCCTACCTCGTGGAATTTCATCTCATTCCTCCTGACGCTCAAAGTATCCCCTAATAGCATTGAGGACTCCTTGTACGTCATCTTGAGCATTGACGGGTGCTGGGGCATGAGAGGCATTCTACGAAGTCGGAGAAATTGGCCCATAATTAGTGATAGGTGTAAGAGAGGACTAGGTTTGCTCTACGATGCGTGGAGCTTCCAAGTTATTATTTGTTTGAACACCTCTCCGAGCGCGTAAACCAATAGCATTGGGACCATGAGCACCCGGAGTGACAGGACCACTAATCTATGGAATTGGCTCCATTACTCCTATAATAGGTTAAAGACAATCATCGGTTAAACTTAATCAAAGGAACTAAAACACCTACAAGCCCTAGACCATGCTCTGATACCATAAAAGATGTCACATCGTAGATTTTTTTTTTTTTTATCTTTCCATACATTTAGGCCAAATAGATAAACATCACTTTATTCATCATTCATAAACATTTATTACAATTCATTTATTACAATCCATTTATTCATCAAATCATAAATAGAAAAATAAACATGGTGATGTTAACTTCAAGAATCATCCAAGAGACTCTACCTAGCAATAGAGGAAGGTCCGCTCTCCACTAGAATTTGATTTAGTACTAGAGAGAGGTTGCTCTGAAAATCAAAAACAAAGAAAATTCAGCAACGCTGAGTAGGAACCCCAAAAGTCAACTCAAAATGTATATATGATCAAAATTTAATCAATCATCCCATTGGCGTATATCAAATACCCGAAGGAGCACTCCTCCAACAGCGGATGGAGAGGCTTTACCCTAGGGGATGAGTTTGTGTTCTCCCAACAGCGGATGGAGGCAAACTCATATCACACTCCCAACAGCGGATGGAGTGGTGTCCCACACCCGCCAAAATGGGGGCACGTTCCTGCCAACAGCGGATGGAGGAACCGTCCAGCCGCCACGTCTGACGGCCCGCTAATCCCCGAAGGGAATCGCCATACCTGCTCTCGGTAGGAAAATAATATAATCTCATACTGGTCATGTCCATTTCAGGATGAAATAACATATTTAAAATGTCTCTTTCAAATATTATCAATATCAAGTAATATAAATTAACCCTTAAATAACTTAAACTCTAGTTTAATCGATTCAATTGAACTCGATTTACTAGAACCTAATTGAACTGATCTCTAATCCTTATTTAACTAGTTTGGAACCACCCTAGACTAGTATAATTTAGACTAGATTAAGTTCAATTTAGGTTAAACTAACTTGAATAAGTCAATCAATTCGGAATCACCCTGAATTGATTTAGACTAATCAAGTCTAGTTTAGTTCAATCAACATTTGAGCTCAAGTTCAACAATAACATTGGGCTAGATTGAGCCAGTCCATCTACTGGTCATGTGCATTATACATGATTGAGCATGTATTATACAAAACTGGCCCAGCCCTGGCCCATGGACTAGTCATGTGCATCGCATGTGACCGCCCATAATAGTTGGGCTGGGGTAGCCTACGGGCCAAGGCCTGACCCGTGGGTTGGGCCTGGCCTGTGAGCAATTTCATTCCAATTAATATCCAATTTCATATCATAGCATATACCCATTAATAATGTAAATAAAAAAATATAATAATGTAAAAGATAGATAAGGAGAAAGGCTTTAATACAAAGAAATAACATTCTAAATTTGACTAGAAATCATAAGACATTAAAAGAGGGATTGGGAGATAAGTTTTAATACAAGGAAATAGCTTTCTAAATTCAAATAAAAATCATGTTTTCAACACATATAAAATTTCAACATATTCTAGTCATATTTTAAATCATTCAGAATAATATATTTTAAATTTCAGATTAAAGAATATCAAAAAAGATTTTAGATATCATATTCTAATCTAACAAGATTTTAATCTAGATAAGATTAAAGATAAACTGTAATACAAGAAATATCATATAAAACAAATATATTTTTAACATATTTGATTCTATAATAAAAACCTTAATCATGAGTTAAAGAATATTATGAAAACTTTAACTAATTACTTTAATGTAAAAAGTTTGATATTTAAAGAATTGATACATATTTTTTCAAACTATAAAACTTTCAACATTTAAAGAATCAAAATAAAAGCTAAAACTTTTAAATTTAAGAAAGGTAGGGAACCTACCTCTTGTCAACAGGGTGTAACTCCTCAAAACTCCCGCTGCCAAGCTCGACTAGGTGAGGAATGAAGGAGAGAAATCCCTCCCTTTAAATAGGAGGAGGTGAGCCTCTATTAAAGGAAATTTATTTTAATTTTTATATTTATTTAATATACTAACAAATATGATATCATTATATTTGGAATACTTAATAGTTATTTCCTTAATTCATATCAACAAACAAGGAAGTAGATTAAGATTTCCTTAAATAAGTAAGGAAAGAAAATCAATTCATAACTTAAATATTTGATATGATTACAGCGGTGGTGGCAGCTGCAGCTAGAAGAGAAGAAGGAGAGGAAGAAGAGCAGGGGAGGAAGAAGAGGCTGCGGCTGCGGCGGTGGCAGCTATAGCTGGAAGAGAAGAACGAGAGGGAAGAAGAGGAAGAGGGGAAGGTGGCTGCGGCTGCAACGGCGGTGGTTGCGGCAGCGGTGGTGGCTGCAGCAGCTGCTTTTGTTAGAAACTTTGATTCATACGAGACTTGTTTTATTTGAAAATAGATTGATATATCTTTCCACAATAGCTTTCTTGAGTATATTGGAGCACAATTGAAAGTTTGAATCATTTGTTCAATGTGCCTCTCGAATTCTGCCAAAAATCGAGCTTTGGTTGATTTCGCATATTTTGGTTTCATTCCTTTGGAAATTGATTTCATTTAGCTTTCTTGTTCAATTGAGCTTTATATTTCTGCTTTGAATTCTTGTATGCTCTTGTCCTTAAAATTATTTGCATTCTTGAAGACTATTATGTAATGTTTATGCTATATCATATTGACTCATATAGGCACATGTATATCCCATTGTTCCGCATTTGCTTTCGATATGTGCCTATTCCAGTTTCCTTCCTTTGGACATTGAATTCATCTAACCTTCTTATTTGAATTGAGTTATATGTGATTGCTTGGAATCTTTGTATGCTCTTGCTTTCATTTCCTTTCAAATCTGAATATATTTGTGAAAGATTATACTTGCATCGTATTGGCTAGTAAAGGCAGATGTACATTTTGTTGTTCCGCGTGTGCTTCTGATATGTGCTATTTATTGTTCATACTATCCTTTTGTACTCTGGTATTTGTGGGATATTGTGAACCTTTGCCAGAAATGGTAAAGGGAGTTATGCATAGAGCCTGCGATGCTCTATCGGCCCCCTCTGACTTCACCTAGACGGGAGACTTCTGTCTGGTGGTCATTCAGAAATGGATGAATCACATTCTGTCTATGATCCCACTACACCTTCTGTATGTTTGATATGATATCCAAAGCTTTGGTTATATGTTTATATACATGCTTTGGATAAGAATGTTATGAATGTAATGTCAAATACGACGTTTGAGCTTCTGTTTCGTATTTGTTCTTTTATATGCTCTGAAATGGTTCATATGCCATTGATATGCTTTGAAATATTTCATATGCTATTGATATGTTCCGAAATACTCCCTATGCCTCTGAAATGTTCCTACGCCATTGATATGCTTTGAAATATTCCATATGCCATTGATATATTCTGAAATGTTCCATTTGTCATTGATATGCTCTGAAACATTTCATACGCCATTGATAAGCTTCGAAATGTTTTATCTATTATTGATATGCTTCGAAATGTTTCATCTGTCATTACTATGCTTCGAAATATTTCAAATGTCATTGATATACTTTGGAACATCTCATACGCTATTGATATGCTCCAATTACTCTATGCTCCATTTGTTATAAACTAATTATGTTTTGAATTAAATGACATTTGTGATTCTGTATCTAATGAGATGGTATCCTTGAGAATTCTTGTATTTTGCCTTGTATTATGTTATTTTACTTGTTTGAAACTATTTCTTTTGTTCTAAATATACTTTGTTACTTGTTGAGTTGTTTTTAGCTCACTCTGTGTTATATAAATCTTCTAGGTCAGCTTGTCTCTTTAAGATATTTGAATTGGGCTGAGGCAGTGGGGAGCTATTCAGAATTATGGGCAGGTCTTGTTGGTTGTTATGTTATTGTTGTATAAGCATATTTTGTATGTAATGAAATATTATCGATGAACCAGAATGGATATATCGTATAAAAGTGTTTAGAAGATCTCTCTTATTTGGAATTTCATAATGTTAAGTTTAGTTTATGATGATATGAACTTGTGGTAAATAGTTGGAGTTCTAATTGTATAATTTATTTAGCTTATGGATTTATAAATGTTGTTCATGTTTGTTAAGTTGGCTTAGGTTGTCATAAATGTGAATTATCAAGTGATGTGATATATGATTATAAACTGCACAGGTTTTATAGATGTAAATTTGATAGAATGTTTTTCAATGTCTTCAAATGTTAGTTTGGATCTTGGATTGGTTTGTGATGAAAATTTTAATATTTTTGATATTTTTTTTGAGTTGCATGACAATAAGGATGCTCTTTGTCTATGCTAGTTATAATAACTTTAAGTTATTTCAAATGGATGGTAAAAGTACTTTTCTTAATGGTTTTATTTTCGAAGAAGTTTATGTTGAATAACCTCTTGGATTTGATACTGATAATTTACCGAATCATATATTTAAATTGACTAAAGCTCTCTATGGATTAAAACAAGTCTCAAGGGCTTGATATAAGAGACTTAGCTCCTTTCTTATCCAAAATAATTTCTCTAAAGGCAAGGTCGATACTACATTATTTATTAGAAATTTTAAAAATAATTTTTTTTTGGTTCAAATTTATGTTGATGATATTATTTTTGGTTCTACAAATGAATCCTTATACGAATCGTTTGACAATAGTATAAGCCAAGAGTTTGAAATGAGTTTAATGGGTGAACTAACTTTCTTTTTAGGCTTATAAATCAAACAACTTAATGATGATATTTTTCTTAATCAAACAAAATATGCATTAGACTTGCTAAAATGGTTTAATATGGATAGTTCAAAAGCTATCAATACTCCTATGAGTATCTTTACTAAGTTAGACATTGACGAAAGTGGAGAAAGCTTTGATCAAAAAGATTATAGGGGTATCATAAGTAGTTTACTATACCTTACCGCAACTAGACCGAACATCATATTTAGTGTAAGACTTTGTGCTAGGTTTCAATCTAATCCTATACTATCTCATCTTAAAGCTGTTCAAAGAATTCTTAGATATCTTAAAGGAACAACCAATCTAGGATTATGGTATCCAAAATTTGAAAATATTAAATTAATTACTTATGTTGATACGGATTTTATAGGATATAGAATAGATACAAAAAGCACATTTGGAATGTCAATTCTTAGGTCATGTACTTGTCTCTTGGTCTTCCAAGAAACAAAACTCGGTTGCACTATCTACAACCGAAGCCAAATATATAGTGGTTAGTACATGTTGTGCACAAGTTGTATGGATAAAAAATATATTATAAGATTATAAGATTTACCTTTAGAATATTCTCATAAAATATGATAACACGAGTGTAATATGTTTAATAAAAAATCCTATTCAATAGTGTAGAACAAAATATATCGACATTAGGTATCATTTTATAAGAGATCATGTTAATAACCGTGACATATCTTTAGAGTTTATTGATACGAAATATCAATTAGTTGATATCTTTACAAAACCTTTAAATGAAAAATAATTTGATTTTATTAGAAGGGAGTTAGGGATGTTAAATTGTCTGAATGCATGATTTTGATGTATATCTTTTTCGAATTTTCTTTTTTTTTAAGGCTTTTATAAAATTCGAAATATCAATCTACTTGGTATCAAATTTATTTCATACAAACTTAATGATTTTTGATACACTTAGTCCCTTCACTCATGGAATTCATTAACAAATGAATCTTTCACAGATTTCACTCTTATGAATTTTTTAATGAGAAACAGATTTGAGTTATGAAATTTTTTTCGTGGATTTCTTTTTCATATTATGCTCCCTTCGTATAAATTCTTCCTTACTCTTCTTATGAAAGAAGATTTTTTATGAATTTTTGGTATGTGATAATCACTTGCAAGAATGGGGATTTGATTTCATATGGATATCTTGATCCTTTTCATGAAGCCCTTCTCTTTGTTAAAAAAATTTGAAGTGTGATTTAATAAAGCTCACTTATTATTTTAAAAAAGTGTAAGGGAAGAATTCATCAAGAACCAAAAAGAAGGGATTCATGAAAAGTCAAATCCAAAACAATGAGTTTTATCAAATCAAGCTTATATTTTAACAAAGAGAAAGGATTCATTAAAATGATCAAGATGTCCATACAAATTCAAATCCTTATTCTTGCAAGTGATCATCACATACTAAAAGTCCATAAAAATTCTTCTTTCATGAGAAGTGTAAGGAAGAATTCATGAGAAAAGAGCATCAAATGAAGGATCAAAAATCCATGAATGAAATCCATGAGTGAAGGGACCTAGTGTATCAAAAATCATTAAGTGATGAAGCAAGGGTATGAAACAAATTTAATACCAAGTAAATTGATATTCCGAATTTCATAAAAGCTTTATTTACGAAATGAAGTCATTATTTATGAAAAATAAAAAAAGTCCGAAAAAGATATACAATAAAGTCATGCATTCGGACAATTTAACATCCCTAACTCTCTTCTAATAAAATTAAATTATTCTTCATTTAAAGGTTTTGTAAAGATAACAGCTAATTGATGTTTAGTATCAATAAACTCTAAAAATATGTCATAGTTATTTACATGATATTTTATAAAATGATGCCTAATGTCAATATGTATAGTTCTAGAGTGTTGAATAAGATTTTTTGTTAAATATATTGTACTCGTATTATCACATTTTATGGAATATTCTTAAGGTGAATCTTATAATTTTCTAATGTATTTTTTATCCATACAACTTATGCACAATATGCACTAGCTGCTTTGTATTCAGCTTCGGTTGTAAATAGCACAACCGAGTTTTGTTTCTTGAAAGACCAAGAGACAAGTGCATGACCTAAGAATTGACATGTTTCGAATATGTTTTTTCTATCTATTTTACATCCAGCAAAATCTGCATTAGCATAAGTAATTAATTTAAAGTTTTTAAATTTTGGATACCGTAATCCTTGATTGGTGGTTCCTTTAAGATATCTAAGAATTTTTTGAACTACTTTAAAATGAGATGACATAGGATTAGATTAAAACCTAGCACAAAGTCCTATGCTAAATATGATGTTCGGTCTAATTGTAGTGAGATATAGTAAACTGCCTATCATACCCATATAAGCTTTTTGATGAAAGCTTTCTTCATTATCGTCCATGTCTAATTTAGTGGAGGTACTCAAAGGAGTATTGATAGTCTTTGAACCATCCATATTAAACTGTTTTAGCAATTCTAATGCATATTTGATTTGACTAAAAAAAATAACATCACTAAGTTGTTTGATTTGTAAGCCTAAAACGAAAATTAGTTCACCCATTAAACTCATTTTCAAACTCTTGGGTCATACTCTTGGAAAATGATTTGCATAAGGATTTATTTATAGAACCAAAAATAATATCATCAACATAAATTTGAACAACAAGAAAGTTATTTTCAAAATTTTTAATAAATAATGTAGTATCGACCTTGCCTTTAGATAAATTATTTTGGATAGGAAAAGAGCTAAGTTTTTCATACCAAACCTTCAGGGCTTGTTTTAATCCATATAGAGCTTTAGTTAATTTAAACACATAATTAGGAAAAAGAGAGTTCGTATATCCGAGTGATTGTTCAACATACACTTCTTTGGAAATAATGCCACTTAAGAAAGTACTTTTAACATCCATTTGAAATAACTGAAAATTATTATTACTATCATAGGTAAGGAGCATCCTTATGGTTTCTAATCTTGCCACAGGAGCGAAGGTTTCTTTATAGTCGATACCATCTTCTTGGTTGAAACCCTTGGCCACTAATCTAGTCTTGTTTCTAACCATGATACCAAATTCATCTTGCTTGTTTCTAAATACTCATTTAGTACTAATAACTAAATGGTCACTAGGTCTCGGAACAAGCTTTCATACCTCATTTCTCTTAAATTGGTTCAACTCTTCTTGTATTGTGATAACCCATGAATCATCTTTCAAGGCTTCGTTAATGCATTTCGGTTCAATTTAAGAAAGAAAAGTAGCGTTGGCACAAAAATTTGTAAAAGAAAAACAAGTTTAAACACCCTTTGATGTGTCTCATATAATTAGCTCCTTAGGATCAGTATTTATGTGCTTACATTCCATAGGTAAGAATGTTTTGGAAGAAGATGTATCTAAGTTGCTAGTTGGATGAGAGGTTTCATTCAAATTCAAAGCAATAAAATTAAGATTATCATCAAAATTATTTTTCTTAAATTTGAAAACTTCATTAAAGATAACATGAATAGACTCATCTATAACCAAAGTTCTTTTATTAAAGACACGAAAGGCTTTAGAAATAAAAGAATAATCAAGAAAAATACCTTCATCGGATTTTGCATCAAACTTTCCTAAGGTATCTTTTTCATTCAAGATAAAATATTTATGACTGAAAATATTAAAATATGAAACATTGGGTTTTTTGTTATTCCATAATTCATAAGGAGTTTTGGAAAGTAATGATCTTACTAGAACCCTATTCATGACAAAGCATGTCGTATTAATGGCTTCTGCCTAAAAATATTTGGGTAGGCTATGTTCATTTAACATAGTTCTTGTCATTTCTTGTAAATTCCTATTTTTTCTTTCTACTACATTTTGTTGAGGATTTCTCGGAGTATAGAAATTATGGTTGTATCTTCTAAATTCACAAAAGTATTGGAAATTACGGTTTTTAAATTCACCACCGTGATCACTCCGAATTGATGAGATTATAAAGTTTTTTCATTTTGGATATTTTACAAAAGTTAGAAAAATAATTAAAGCAATCACTTTTATGTGCCAAGAAGTATGTCCAAGTGTATCAACTACAATCGTCTACTATTACAAAGGCGTATTTGCTACCTTCTCGACTTATTATATTAATTGGTCCAAAAAAAATCCATATGGATCAATTGCAATGGTCTCGATGTGCTTATTTGATTCTTTGTCTTGAAACTACCTTTTATTTGTTTTCCTAATTGACAAGTATTATACACATTATCTTTAACAAACTTAATGTTTGGAATACCTCTTACAAGTTCTCTAGATGAGATTTGAGAGATTAGTTTCATACTAGCATGACCTAATCTCCTATGCCAAAGCCAAGCGTCATCACATTATTAGTTTTATACTAGCATGACCTAATCTCCAATGCCAAAGCCAAGCGTCGTCAATAGTGTATACATTATTTTGTTTTAAGGTAATTATAGATGTGTTTTTGTATGGTTTTTCAATAATGTAATAATTGGATTCAAACCTAATGATGTATCCTTTATCACACAATTAACTAATACTCAAAAGATAATGCTTTAAGCCATCAACCAATAACACATCATCAATCAAAAAGTTGAATTTGTTATCTATGGTTCCTTTGCCAATGATTTTACCCTTGTTGTTATATCCGAATATGACATATCGTTCATCTAAGCTAGTGAGCTTAGATGGATCTCCAATCATGTGCCTTAAGCATCTACTATTAAAGTATCATTTTTTGCTCTTAGTTTGTGATGGTAAACATTTCTACAAAAAAAGGGTGATTTTTAGGTAACCATTTGACCTTAGGTACCTCAAAAATTAGTCTTCTCAACTTATCATTTTGCATAGAGTTCTTTATGGTTCTTTTAGGAACCTAGATCAATTTTTGTGGACTATATCTTTTAAAAAGATATTTATAAGCAACATGTCCGAGTTTATAACAAAATTTGCTTTTGGTAGGGGGTGATACATACACGGTAAGGCCTTTAACAAATGTGGTTGGATTTTAGTGAGAGCTACTCACAAATCTGATCTCGCCTCTTTTATGAACGTGATCCTTATTGGCAAGGATCATATTAAAAAACTTGCTACTAACCTTCAACTTTTCTAGAGTTTCTTTGAGTAGTAAGTTTTTCTTCTCAAGTGCCTCTAAGTGTTTGCACTTAGTGCATAGAGATAATGAAGGATTATCATGCTTAAGTTTTCCAAATTTATTATTTAAAAGGGCATGCTCCTTTTTCAAATAATTAAAATTTTTACTCATTATTCTACATTCATCGAACAAATCATGAAAAGCACTTAAAAGCTCATTAAAAGATAAATTTAGATCTAATGAACCACTTACTGTTAGAATTAAGGTCGACACTAAGAGGGGGTGAATTAGTGCAGTAGTAAAATCACGACGGTTTAAAAACTTTTGTACGATAAAACCATTTCCGACGTAAAACTGTTTTCGGAAACTTAAATTGAAAGCACACGGAAGTGTAGTTGATGTAAAGCAATAGAGGTAGTTTGTAGTTAAGATAAATAGTAGAAAGTAAATACAAACCGAGATTTAGAGTAGTTAAGTCAATCTTGACCTACATCCACTTTTGGCTTCCTCCTCCGACGAGGTCACCAACGTCCACTAGAGGCCTTCGTTCAATAGGCGAAGGCCAATCACCTTTTACATCCCTCTTCTCCTTTTATCGGGTTTAGGAGACAACCCTTACAAGCACTCACTTACTCCTCTCTTAAACTAGTCTAACACTTAGAAGAGGGAGAGGAGATCACACAAGATTTTAGTAGCGTTTCTTTCTTTTTAGACTCTATGTGCTCGTATGTTTTAACCAGGGATGGGAGGGGTATTTATAGGCTTCAAGTGGATTCAAACTTGGAGCCTAAAACTTTTCCATCTCGGGTTCCCCGGGCATGGGCGGTACCATTGCCTCATGTCAGTTTGATGCTGACATTGTCCTGGGCGGTACCATCGCTCAAGTCTGGCGGTACCACCGCTTGGGGTGCAATGCTGGGTGGTACCACTACCCAGATTGGCAGTACCTCCGCTTGGCACCCTGCTAGGGGTGGTACAACCGCCTAGCACCCTGCCAAGGGTGGTACAACCGCCCAAACTAGCGGTACCATCGCTTGACATAATCTAGAAGATTGTGCCACGACGATGAGACTCCTTGGGGCACTGTTTGGGCTTCTTATTAGGCCCAACATAGTTCTTACATGGGCCTAGCTGGCTCCTAATTGGGTTGGCTCAAATCCAAGCCTAATTACGTGCTAACTATGAAATCCTAAGACATTTGCTAAGCAAAACAAGTCCCTATGTCTATTCTTCCGACGAGCTTCCGGCGATCTTCCAGCGAACTTCTGACGATCTCTCGGCAATATTTCGGCGGACTCCTCGTAAGCTCCTGGACTTCACAATGATCTTCTTGATGAGTTTCAATGAGCTTCTCTAGCAAGCTCCGAGACTTCTCAGCTGGTTCCAACAGAACTTTCAACGAACGTCCAGACTTGTGACAAACTCTCAAACTCCCAACGAAATCGTGTCCTTGACTCTAGGACTTCATTTTGCTTCATGCCTTGCTATCGTAGTTAATCTTGCACATGTAAAACACACTTCGATCTAGACAATTAAGACTAAGCATTAATCAAGTCGTCCGGCATGTCATTGGTCCCTCGACGCTTCGTCCGATTCTTCGACGCATCGTCCTCTCTTGTGACCTATTGCCCAATTGGCCAGTTGACTCTACAACTCTAATATCCTTGGCGTAATATCTGCTCTTCTTGGTCCAATGCCCAAATCCACAGCCCAAAACCTTATGTCGATATGTCGACCGATCCCCGACCCGATGTCCAATCTTCTGACATGTTTTCCCCTAGCACAACATGATTCTTCTTGCTTTAATTGTCTCATCCTGATCGAAGCATCCTGCGTCACTCAAAATATAGATTAAAATATAAATACAATTATCAATTGGTTTCATATCAAAATACGAGATTCGACAATCTTTCCCTTTTTTTATAATGACAACCAATTGATGATGAAGTTAAACTTAACTCCCGGAGTATAAACAAACCCCTCCTATCATTATGCCTTATTGAAAGAAACTCTTGGATTCAAAAATCCAAGCAAACATGTCATGATCAAATTATGCATGACATCAACATACTTCTCTCCCTTTGTCATCAACAAAAAGGAGAAGTCCAACTATTCATGTGTTTGCAAATATAAGTTCAACTCATTGCATGAAAAACATAATATCCATTATCATGCAAGCTAGTAAAAATTTAGCGATGTTCAAGAAAGCAACTCTTACTTCTCGACATATGCAAGTTTGTAACTTTTGCTAGGTGTGCAAGTTTAGCATGTTTTGCTTCTTGAGATAGGCAAGATAGCAATTTTTTGTAATGTTCAAGATAGCAATTTTTGCCTCTTCTTAAAATGTGTAACTTAGCACACATTGCTTCTCTTGAGATTTGCAAGATAGCACTTTTGCTTCTTTTAAGATAGTAACCCTTTGCTTCTCATTAGATCACAAGCTAGCAATTCTAGCAAATTTTACATCATTCAAGGTAGCATTTTTTTTGTGCTATTCAAGATATCAAGTTCTTCTTGCTGCAATTTTTGGTTTCTTCTTGAAGTATGCAAGCTAGCTAGCAAGCTAGCAATTTTTGGTTTCTTCTTGAAGTATGCAAGCTAGCTAGCAAGCTAGCAAAATTTGCTCCCTCTTTGTTAGTGTCAAACAGAAGGGAAGACCCTTTACTAAGTTAGAATTGGGAGGTGATGAGGTGATGTAGTTGCGACCCAAGTGGGGGGCAGCACGATGGCGGACTAGGGCAGCATCGCCAATAGTAGAAGCAACGATGGGGTGGTCCGCTGGCTGGGAAACGGCACTGGCGATCGTTCTCGCTCGAGCGAGATGGGGAAGTGAGGAGGAGAGGTCGCTGGCCAGGTGGGGCCAACAACGGCGATGGTGGCTGCTAGCTGGGTAATAGTGGTGGTAGTGGTGGTCCCTCGGCCAGGAAGCAATGGCAGCAGTGATCGCTGACCGGAGAGCAGCGGCGGTGGGTGGGCTGGCCGAAAGCAAGGGAAGCAAGGGTGGCTATGACTTCTTCTTCTTCTCTCTGTTTTCCTTTATTTTTTTTTTAAATGAAGATAACTGCTGTTGGAAATCCCTGGGGGCGACATCATATGCGCAGCGGAAGAACAAGAAAAACAAAATCCCCGATTCCCAAAGAGATGTTCGTCGTCGTGCGAAGATTGGTACGCAAAAATCCGCGAAACATGAAACTACGTATAGAGTAGATTGTGTTACCTAGGGAGATCGTATATCCCTATTTCCTTGCAGATCCTTAGGAGAGGGTGAAGGAGGTCAAGCGTCCTCCTCTCTAGCGGTGATCCACACAGGAGGGGTGCGACGATGCTCCTCAAAACTCCAGACTTACTCTGAGGTAGAGATGGAGAGGAGAATAAGAAAAGGCAAACAAAAGCTCTCTAGCCCATGGGGCTCTTAATCCCTCCTATTTAAAGAGGTCCCCTGTCAAACCCTAATGGGTCCTCCCTAGTGGGTATTAGATCTGCATCCAATAAGACAAGGGCTTCGTCGGATATCTCATATCCGAACCTCTATTCATCGCAATGCCTACCATATGTGTGTGACCATCTAGGCCCAATATCGAACTGGCCGTGAGTCATACATGTTAGAACTCCTTCTAACTCAGTGAATTATTATCTCTGTAATAATTCACTCGACTCATCGACTACGGACGTACTAGGCCACTACGTCTTAGTCCCCAGACGATACAGGGGAATCCAATCCATTGGACCTGTCTGTCCTCAGTTACCGTGTACCTATAGTCCCTCATCAATCTAATATACCAGAGACCGTATATCAAGCATGGTGTTGTCAGACCCACACGGTTTCTTCTCGAGTCTTGCTCTAATCGGATTCTCCCGGAGAACTCTTTCTCTCTCAACCCGAATGACCACGGACAGGGATTTGTTTCGAAAGCAAGAACACATGGGATATTCCCTCTCATGCCGAGAGTGGATGATCCTCTATCGACACTCAATAGCCCTTGTAAGATCGACTACCACTCCCAATGACCAACTGTACTAGATGGGACAGCCAAATCTATAAGTTCGGTATCAAAGAGTGAAGCACTCATCTGGGACATCCTTGGTGTCTCAAGTCTAAGGACCGGATACACCACTAGGACTACGGAATCGTTGTCCGACAATAAGGCATCATCAACCATTCAAAGCATTCATCAGTGGCGGATCAATCAAAGATGATCTCATTCTCCAATGAGCACCTATACTGTATCCCTAGTGGTCCCTACACAAGCAGCTATGAGACCAGCTGCATCCATCATATGGACGGGTATACAGCACACCAGTCTGTCCGGTTATCACGATATCCCTCTCGAGTAACCTATGACCGGGATTATTTAGGATATGTGTTTAAAGGTGAATCAATCTCACTATCATGATCTCATCATGATCCGATTCCCATTGCACAAATCCAAGGACATCACAATATATGTATTCATTTATATAAAGTGATATATGCCAAAATATAATAAGCAAAAAGATTCTATATTAAGTCACACGTGCCAACACTTAGGTGATTGGCTTACTGGGCACCTATGACTAGCAATCTCTCCCTTGACCTAAAGTCAATCACCTATGTGTCTGATCTCCATCAGACCCCTGTGACGCTCAAAACAAATCTGAGACAATGGCTTTGTTAGTGGATCTGCAATGTTATCTTCGGATGGAACTCTTTCTACTACTACATCTCCTCGGGTCACGATCTCTCTGATAAGGTGGAACCTCCTCAGAACATGCTTAGATTTCTAATGAGACCTAGGTTTCTTTGCTTGACCAATCGCCCCGTTGTTGTCGCAATATAGGGAGATCGGCTTTTCGCTACCGGCACGACTCCCAAATCTGTGATGAACTTCTTCACCCAAACTCCCTCCTTTGCTGCATCTGATGCAGCAATGAATGCCTCCGCCTCTCGTGGTCGAGTCGCCAGTGGTATCTTGTTTGGAACTCTTCCAAAGCCTGCTCCTCCATTCAAGGTGTACACATACCCGAATTTGACTTGCTATCATCGACATCGACAAAAAACTTGAGTCGGTGTAGCCTTCAACCTTAAGGCTATTACCTCCATATACTAGTAAAAGATCCTTAGTCCTTCTCAAGTACTTAAGGATACACTTTATTGCTTTCCGGTGCTCCAAGCACGGATCCACACTGACACCGCTTTCGTGACACTTAGAGTATGCGCTATATAAGGCCTAGTACATAGCATGGCATACATGATAGACCCTATTGCTGAGG
This sequence comes from Musa schizocarpa, assembly GCA_900464855.2. Classification (NCBI taxonomy): domain Eukaryota; kingdom Viridiplantae; phylum Streptophyta; class Magnoliopsida; order Zingiberales; family Musaceae; genus Musa; species Musa schizocarpa. Next base: position 21,843,094 of record LS990922.1, on the reverse strand, counting down.
CATAAGGTATCATATCCATATTCGCCCTTTCTTCTGGAGTCTTTGGGGACATACTCGTAGAAAGCGATATCCCATGTCCCATTGGTATGAGACCTCTCTTGGAATTTTCCATGCCAAACCTTTTGACAATGGTTTCTATGTACCTGGACTGAGACAAGCCAAGCATCCTCTTGGATCTATCTCTATAGATTCTAATCAAAATATAGGATGCTTCCCCTAAGTCCTTCATGGAGAAGTGTCTAGATAACCAAGCCTTTACTGTGGATAGCATTCCTACGTCATTCCCAATGATCAGGATGTCATCCACATATAACACCAAAAAGGTGATAGCGCTCCCGCTTACCTTTCTGTATACACAAGGCTCATCTTCGTTCTTAACGAAGTCATAAGATCTGATTGCCATATCAAATCTTATGTTCCAACTTCGGGAAGCTTGCTTTAATCCATAAATTGATCTAAGCAACCTACACACCTTATTTGAACAGTTCTTGGACACGTATCCCTCAGGATGTATCATATACACCTCCTCCTCGAGGTTCCCATTAAGGAATACGGTTTTCACATCCATCTGCCAGATCTCATAATCATAGTGTGCTGCAATAGCCAATAGAATTCTGATGGATTTTAGCATTGCTACGGGTGAGAAGGTTTCGTCATAGTCAACACCTTGCCTTTGACGATAACCCTTAGCCACTAGCCTTGCTTTATAGGTCTCTACCTTTCTATCTACTCCGATCTTTTTCTTAAAGATCCACTTGCAAACCGATGGGTACAATACCTTTCAAGCATCAACTAGGTTCCAAACCTTATTGGAGTACATAGAATCCATTTCGAATTCATGGCTTCTTGCCACTTCCGGAGTCTATACTCATAATAGCCTCTCTTCGTAGGTCCGAGGATCAATATCCTCTGCATCTTCTCCTCTAATATGTCCCACATATCTCTGGAGAGGATGGGATACTCTATCAGACTGCGTAAAGTTGAAACATGTGTATTAGGTACCTGAAATGCGATTTCGGTTGTAGAGTGGTGCTTGAGCTTGGTTCTCCAACCTCGCTCAATTCTATCATTCTCCCACTATCTCCGCCAAGAATGGGTTCCTTCTCAAGGAACACTGCTCTCTTAGCTACAAAGACCTTTTGGTCCTCGAGATGATAGAAATAATACCCACAAGTTTCCTTAGGGTATCCCACAAATTTGCATCGTTCTGTCCTTGATTCTAACTTATCGGGATTGTGTCTTTTAACAAGTGCAGGGCAGCCCCAAATCTTAACAACCTTAAGATCAGGCTTCTTTCCTTTCCATATCTCATATGGTGTAGACACTACCGAATTAGTTGGAACTCTGTTCAGAAAGGTGTCTTGGGTTTCTAGGGCATATCCCGAGGGAATGAGATGGGTAGGTCGTGAAACTCATCATGGACCGTACCATATCTAATAATGTACGATTTCTCCTTTCAGAGACACCATTGAGCTGAGGTGTATAAGGAGGTGTCCATTGGGATAATATCCCATGGTCCTTGAGGAACTGAGTGAACTCTGTACTTAAGTACTCAACTCCTCGATCTGATCGAAGAGTTTTGATACTCTTTCCAGTCTAGTTCTCCACCTCATTCTTATACTCTCTGAATTTCTGAAAGGCCTCGGACTTGTACTTCATTAAGTACACATATCCATACCTTGAGAAATCATCAGTAAATGTAATGAAGTAGGAGTAACCTCCAAAGGCATGAGTTGACATGGGTCCACATACATCACTATGTATGAGTTCCAACAACTCAGTGGCTATCTCTCCAGTTCCACTAAATGAAGAGTTGGTTAGTTTTCCACGAATGCAAGGCTTACAAGTTGCATATGACACATAGTCGAATGGATCTAGATATCCATCATTTAGCAACTTTTGAATCCTTTTTTCATGGATGTGACCTAGCCTACAATGCCACAGGTATGCACTGTTCAACTCATCTCATTTCCTTTTGGACACATTTACATTCATGATATGTGGAGTGGTGTCTAATATAAATAAACCATTATGCAATGTTCCTTTCATGATGATCTTATCATCTAATAATATCGAACAACTATTGTTCTCAAAAACAAATTTATATCCACTAATTGTTAAACATGAAATGGAGATAATGTTTTTGATAATAGAAGGAACAAAATAACATGCATCTAATGCAATAAAAGCTCCACTAGGCAGATGTAGGGCGACCTCGCCAACAGCTACTACAGCAACTTTGGCTCCATTACCCATCTTGAGGTCCATCTCGCCTCTCTCTAGTCTCCTAGGCCTTGCTAAAACCTGCAACGAATTGCATATATGATAAGCACTACCGGTATCCAATACCCATATGTTATCATAAGAGTCTGGCAAATGGAGACTGATCATGAATGTACCTGAAGCTTCATCAAGCTTTTGTTTCGCCCTTTCTGCAAGGTACTCTTTGTAGTTTCTCTTCCAGTGCCCATCTTTACCACAGTGGAAGCACTGGCCTTTGTCATTTACTGGGTCTTTCTTAGCAACCTTTGCTTTACCTGGTTTGACCTTGCCCTTTCCCTTCTTAAGGGACCTTTCTGCTTTCCTTTTCCTGTTGGTATCACCAGTGTAGAGAACTGGCTTCTCTTTCTTGATAGTACTCTCTGCCTCCCTCAACATATTGAGAAGCTCTCGGAGAGTCACTTCAAGCTTATTCATATTAAAATTCATTATGAACTCTGAAAAGGAATCTGATAGGGACTGAAGCACAATGTCCACACACAAGTTATCCTCTAGGACCATTCCTAGACCTGTGAGTTTCTCTATCCACTCAATCATCTTTAGGACATGGTTCTGAATCGGTGTCCCCTCAGTCATCCTAGCGCGGAAGAGGCTCTTAGATATCTCATATCGTTGAGTCCTTCCCTGTTCCTCAAACAATTTGTGGACATGTAGGAGAATGGATCTGGCATCCATCTTTTCATGTTGTCTCTGTAACTCAGGAGTCATAGAGCCCAACATATAGCACTGAGCAAGAGTGGAGTCATCAATGTACTTCATGTAGCGAGCGATCTCATTCTCGTTTGCCCCTTCTTCGGGCACAGGCATCATTGTATCAAGGACGTACACGATTTTCTCCGCTGTGAGAATAATTCTCAAGTTACGGAGCCAATCCGTATAATTTGGACCAGTGAGACGGTTGACATCAAGTATGCCACGTAAGGGATTTGAAAGCGACATTTTCTGAAAATAAAGATGCAGCAGAAATGAATAACATACAGATTTTGCAAGAAATAAACTATCAAGATATGGACTTTTATCTTAATATGCTCCCACTATTTTACTAACGAGTCACGCGACACCCTCAGCACGTGAAACGGAAGTCTCCGGCAGACTTCTAGTGGGGATCAGGATCCAATCAACGTCTTAGTGTAACCTCGAGGGACTCGACCAATCACACTAGGCCTAAAAGGTAGGCAACTCTTGTCGATCACAGCTCCTTGTGATTCCCGTCCTGTTCCGCCTCCGAATCACCATGGCCTCAAGGGACTCGACCAACCATGATGCTCGGTTAAGTCAACACCTTCGTTACAAGATGAGTCTGATTTGATGATATACCCTCGAGGGACTCGACCAAGTATATCATGCCCTCAGGTCACCGGTGACATCTCTATGTCGTAAGCAAGATAACGAATCGCGATATAGGTGAGTCTCGAGGGACTCGACCAACTCAACCTACACCGGGAATCGGTTCCTACTTATAACGATGGAAGGCCACGTGGGTCAATCTAATTGCCTCACGTTTACCGACTTAATATTATCGAGAGATGTTTCTATGATTTGGTCTCTCTAATATGACATGTCAAACATATACATATTTATTATATATCTACATCGTATGCAAATATATATACATATCTAGTATGTGTATAAGCAATTACACCAGATGATCATGGACCATAACCTAATATGATTAGGCCCGAGCCAGTAGGCCTAATCACTCACATCAAGATCTATGTGTGCAACGGTGCATCTCCATGCCCTGTGATCGTCCATTTCGTCCTTGTCGGTTCCGTCGACATCTTGATGCATCTTCATGCATCACGATCGTCCGTCTCGTGGGTCCCGCTATCGCATCCACGCTCCCGCTGTGCCTCCTTATGTGATTACTTAATCATAGGCTTGCAGGACCGACAATAAACGAGAAATATAATGGAGGTTCGCAGACCTCAATAATAATAATCACAGGTACATACATCACACGATCCATGATCATCCGTCCACACATCATAAATCACATGTATAAATAATCATCATGTAGGACTACTAGATAATAATAAAAAAAATAATAATAATCAACTAAACCTTTTAATTAATTAATATTTTTCGAAATCAGGGACATTATAGGGAATTTCTGAATTCATAGGGGTATTTTCATAATTTGGATAAAAGACAGAAACTGGAATTTCTCAAATTCTGAGGGGCAAAACTATCTTTTGCCCAGAAAACTCTAATGCCCTTTCCCTTTTTTTCCGCCGCGCCTTGGCACCATTTTGCCGCCGCGCCGCCTGGCCAGGCAGGCGGGCGGGGAGGGCATTACCCTCACTGCAGGGCGCGACGCCGCTAGCAGCGCGCCGCTTGGGTGGGCGACCCTTCGGCGTCAGCCTCCTCGCATGCGGCATCGTCCCCTCACGGGCGCCCCTGGGGGTTTAACCACGGGGCAAATGCGGGGGCAGGTCTGCCTCGCCCGTGGGCTGCCGCCCGCCGACAGCAAGCCTGCTGCAAGCAGGCCCCCCGGTCGACTGCAGCAGACGCTGCCCTTAGCTGCCCCGGGCCTGGCCGGTAGATGCATGCCATCATGGGCCGCCGGCCGCGGTGGGCGCCGCCCTCAGAGGGCGGTCAGCATCCCCACCGGGCGACCCAATGGGGATTCGCCCGCGGGAGCAACGGTGACGGGCGCCGTTGCCATGTGGCGCCCGCCGTGGGCTACCTGCCACGGCTGCACTGCACGTCGCACGGAGATCGAGGGGGCAAGCAACGTTGTTGCCCTTCTTTTTTTTCGTCAACAATTTTGGCGTCAAAATTCTTCCTAAACACAACACACGCAGTTCAAAACTAATCATTCGCATACGAGCAACCCGGCTCGATACCACTGTTGGGAAATCCTAGGGGGGGCGACATCATATGCGAGCCGGAAGAACAAGAAAAAATAAAATCCTCGATTCCTAAAGAGATGTTCGTCGTCGTCTGCGAAGATTGAATACGAAAAAAATCAAAACATGAAACCGCGTATATAGTAGATTGTGTTACCTAGGGGAGATCGATATCCCTGTTTCCTTGCAGATCCTTAGGAGAGGGTGAAGGAGGTCAAGCGTCCTCTTCTCTAGCCGTGATCCCACAAAAGCGGGGTTTACGACGGCTCCCTCAAAACTCGGACCTACCGGGGTAGAGATGGAGAGGAGAATAAGAAAAGGCAAACAAAGCTCTCTAGCCCATGGGGCTCTTAATCCCTCCTATTTATAGAGGTCCCTTGTCAAACCCTAATGGGTCCTCCCTAGTGGGTATTGGATCTGCATCCAATAAGACAAGGGCTCCGTCGGATATCTCATATCCGAACCTCTATTCATCGCAATGCCTACCATATGTGTGTGAACCTCTAAGCCCAATATCGAAATGGGCCGTGAGTCATACATGTGAGAACTCCTTTCTAACTCGGTGAATTATTATCTCTGTAATAATTCACTCGACTCATCGACTACGGACGTGCTACTAGGCCACTACGCCAGTAGTCCCCTGACGCTATCTGAGGGAATCAATCCATTGGACATGTCGTCCTCGATCGCCATCGTGTACCTATAGTCCCTCATCCATCTAATATACCGTAGACCAGGATATCGAGCATGGTGTTGTCGGACCCACACCGGTTTCTTCTCGAAGTCTCGCTCTAATCGGATTCTCAGGAAGAACTCTTTCTCTCTCAACCGAATGACCCCGCCGGGGATTTGTCCGAGCAAGAACACATGGGATATTCCTCTCATGGCCAGAGAGTGGATGATCCTCTATCGACACTCAATAGCCCTCGAAGGTCGACTACCACTCCTAATGACCAGTTGTACTAGATCCGGGACAGCCAAACCTATAAGTCCGGTATCAAAGAGTGGAGCACTCATACAGGACATCCTTGGTGTCTCAAGTCTAAGGACCGATACACCACTAGGACTACGGAATCATTTGTCTAACAATAAGGCATCATCAACCATCCAAAGATTCCGTAGCGGATCAATCGATGAACTCATTCTCAATGAGCACTTGTATTGTATCCCTAGTGTCCCTACACAAGCAACTATGAGACCAGTGACATCCATCATATGGGCGGGTATACTCTGACACCACCGGTCGTCCGGTTATCACGATATCCCTCTCGAGTAACCTATGACCGGGATTATTTAGGATATGTGTTTAAAGGTTAATCGATCTCACTATCGTGATCTCATCACGATCCGGTTCCCATTGCACAAATCCAAGGACATCACAATATATGAATGCATTTATATAAAGTGATGTATGCCAAAATATAATATGCAAAAAGATTTTATATTAAGTCACACGTGCCATCACTCACGTGATTGGTTTGCTGGGCACCTATGACTAGCAACTGCAGCAAGGGGGCAGCGGCGGTGGTGGCGGCTGCTGGCTAGGCAGTAGTGACATCAGTGGAGAAGGGGCAACGGTGGTTACTGACCAAGACGCAGAGGTTCCTTCTAGGTTGAGAAGGATCGGCGTTCGTGGCTGCCAACTTCACCCTTCCTCACACAATTTTTTTTTTTTTTTTATAGCTACGGCAACATTGCAGCGAGAACGCCAAGATTGCCGCTCTGATACCAAATGATAAGACCCTAAAATCTTATCGTAAAATGCTCTGATACCAAATGATAAGACCCTAAAGTCTTATTGTAGAAGAAATGGAAGAAAAGAGGATGATCACACCAAATGATAAGACTCTAAAGTCTTATCGTAAAATGCTCTGATACCAAATGATAAAACTCTAAAGTCTTATCGTAAAATGCTCTAATACCAAATGATAGAACCCTAAGGTTTTATCGTAAAAGAAATGGAAGAAAAAGGGATGATCACACCAAATGATAAGACCCTAAAGTCTTATCGTAAAATGCTCTGATACCAAATGATAGAACCCTAAGGTTTTATTGTAAAAGAAATTGAAGAAATTGAAGAAAAGGGGATGATCACTTTGAGGGGATCGGCCTCTTTGATCACTTCGAGGGGATCGGTCTCCTAGGGTTTGTCATAACAAATTAGAATAATATTTCATTGATTGATTGTTTGCTTGATTTAAAGAAAGGGTTACATCACTATTTATAAAGTTCCACCTAGAGTCCTCCAGGACTTGGACTCTTAATAATAATTAAATATTAAATAAACTTTTACCCGACTCTATCTGAACTAAACAGACTCAATAAATAATTAAACTAAACTGACTCAATAAACATTATTCAAAAGCTCAGAAAAAGGTACTGACAACACATTTAGAATCGATATGGAGATCGGACTCAAGGGAGGGCTGACCCGTGGAATGGTGGGCGTGAGGGCTACCATCAACTCAATGCAAAACAAGGAGCGAAGCAACTTAGGTGTAACTTGACGAAGTACCCAAGCCACATGAAGGGAGCCAGCATAGAAGATGAAAAATGGAGCGGAGGCACAGTGTTTTCCTTGGACAAAGGTCAAAGACATGATCTCTTGTAGAGGCAAGAGCACGATCATATTGTTCCATGGGTCCTTCATTCTGATGGAGCGGACTCATCTTACATGATGCCAAAGACGAAGGGAGCTTCTGGGCATATGCACCTTATCTCGGAGAAGCATTTGACAGAGGAACTAAGGTGACTCAACTTGTGGAGGCGAAGTTGGGTTCAAAAGGCCTGGGCACAGGGCAAGAGGACGCGGAGGCGAGTACTCTTATAGAATATGCCATAGTATTGTCATTCAAGTTGTCATGAAGGAAGTGGTGTGCAGCGGAGATTGTGCTAATAGGGGTAGAGGCCCAGGATCCAGACAATGGTGTACCATTTTCAACGAAGTCGATGGACTTGGGGAGCTACTAGGAGACGGACTGTTCTAGAGCGGTGCTTCATCTAAGTGTGACCCAAGAGCGAGTGGATGAAAATCGATTGCCAATGAGCGAACAAAATCGAAGGTGAAAGAGACCCTGCAATGTATTGGCAGAGGCCATACATGGAGGGATCACAATTCGAGTTCATCCTATAAAGATCAGAATGCAATAAAGATGTCACCAGGAGACGACATGGTGCAGCGGATCGTGGTGGAATAGCTCGTGGCAATGTGATACACATGACATAGTCCCGTGAGGGACTATATCATACGGATGTATAATTAGGATCTACTGGAAGCTCCACTTCGGTGAACAACATGACGACAAGAAGGGCTATGAATTTAAGGAGTGAATGCCATGGTACCGTGCGTATATTGAATTTTGCATCGGATGAAAGCCTTGGTCATTAGCATATGGGGGTTGTGTTCTACCAAGGGAAAAGTTTGAATGCAAGTACCAGTGAGTCCCATGGGAGGGACTTGATCATATAGAGGTATGATCGAAACAGCTGGAGAGTTGGACTATTCCAGAGCCCATATTTGCTTAAGAGAGCCCGGCAAGTCAGAGGACAAGGTCGAGTAAGCGAACGTTGCTACCAAGGAAGCTAAGGGGAACAGAATTGGTGCAAACCCTACAACGTAATGGCAGAGGCCATATACGGGAGTTGTAATCTGTCTTTCCATTGACCAAAGGGAGCTGCTTGAAGTACACAGAGGTATTGAAGCAGGGGGTCGAAAGGGACGAGGAAGCGACGACGAGTCTAGAGAGACTTAGCTACCTAAAATCAAGCATCAGTTATAATGGAGGTGGACTCGGAGGAGTGCCATACAGACATATCTACTGATCGTGAAGAAAAGGGATGTAGATACGAGGCAACGGATAGTAGGGCAATAGGCATGGCAACGCCATGGTACCATAGAGGCGGGACTTCCGTGAAAGTCATTGATCCTTTGCTCTCATGGAGAGAGAGCGCTTAGTCATGAAAGGGGCCAAGGAAGTGGAGCATGCAGAGGCAAACTTCAAGTACCGAGACAAAACTGAAGGGCAGGGGCCAAGAAACTTCGTAAGACAAGTGTCAACGAGCTTCTCATCAAAATAGCCGAAAGTGAAGGACTTCGGGTCATGCAAGAGTACATGACCAAGGAACAAAGTAAGCAGTACACGGTGTTGTACCTTTGCTACTCAGTGGAGTAGGTAGTCGGGTTGATCGAGAAGACAATACAATCCTAGAGGCGACTAAAACTATAAGAGACTTGCTCTAAGTTGGGGTGAAAACTTCCTGCATTCCAGAAGTTTGATGGCATTGAGAAGGTAAATCATAGTAGCTAACTCAATGTAAGGAGTGCAAACACTTCAAGTGCTTTAGAAGTGTGAGCAAAGAGCAGGCGAATGCCAGTAACCAACTCAATGCATGGAGTACAACCCTTGAGGAGGTGAGCGAACTCAAGTAACCATTGTCTTCTCAACTTTTAAGAGAATGGGCGAAACCGAGTACCCCAATTCTCTTATCTATCCAGTAGAGGAGCTCTGCACAGGTACAAAGACCCTTCGAAGATATTAGAAGATAATAGTTGTCAAATCCTCACCAATGGTGATCAGTGTTGTTGAGAGTAGATTATCCACTTCATTTCCCAATAGAATGCCAATCGAAAGCAGAAGTGATGTGAATCTACTTGGAAGTGACAACTAAGTGAAAGAAGAGTCGATGAGAAATTTTATGGAGGAAGGATCCAAAACTTCAGAAGATTGTGAGGCCATGCTAGATAAAGATCCCACAAGCATCCTAGGTTTGGTGGCCTTCTTAGATTTGTAAATAAATATTGTGTCATATGGACACTTGTGAGAGATATTCGGTCTGTAGTAGACCATTTTGAACCATTATTGTGCAACCGTTTATAGCTTATAAAGTATGTTTGTAATTTACATTGTCTATGAAGTGTTTTTGGAAATGTTTGCTTGTAGATCCCGAGTGAGGTATTTTCTCTAATCCGTTTTCTCATTTGTAGGTCCTAAGGGACCATGGGAGGCTTCGAGGAGGCTGACCTTTGCGGACGGATACGCAAGGGTGCCACACGACTTAGGCAAAACCAGCTAAGTCCGTGATAGATGGTATTAGAGTGGAACAAGCACTCATAGAAACACTTGGCATGCAAATGTGGGGGACCTAGCGGGGTTGCGTTGAGGGTAGTCAGCATACGCGCGGTCGTTTGGGGGAAAAACGGGCATGGAGATATAGGGAAAAGGAGTTGCTCGGAGGAGCGAGCATCTGAGATTGGCATTCAGAGGAATGGCCAACCCTTCGCGCAAGAGACACCATAAGAACAAGCAAGTTTGAAAGAATGCGGAGCGCACAAAAGTTGGGATGGCTGAGTTTGAGTTACGGCTCAACGTTGACAACTATACTTGATGGTGCTCAAGGCAAGCGAGGCGCTTGGTAAAGGATGAGACCATACAAGGTGGAATGAGTTGCTCCACGACCGAAAGAGTTGTTCAAAGCTTACAGAGGTGAGGGGAATTGCTAACTCGAATATTTTAGTACTCATGCATGGGTTTGTATATGGACGATGGAATGTTCGCGGCCATCCTAAGGCGACCAAAACTTGGCGCCATGGAGCATTGAAACTTTTTCTTCGGCATGTGAAGGATACGTCCGTAGGAGGCTGAAGTGTGTAGTGAGTTCAGCATATTGCTAGGCCTTGAGTAGTGCAGCAAGGGGTGTATTGACGTGAAGTCGCAATCTAGCAAATGCGTTTGCAAGAGGCAAAATAATGCATAGTTTGTTCAACAAATCAAAGTAGTCCAAGGGGATGGTGGTCTTCGAAACTTTTAGAGAAAAGGAAGCGTAGAGAGATGTTGTTCCAAGGGGACAGTTATCCAGGAGAGATAAATCCTGGTTCTCTAAAGGGAGAATCATGTACAACAGACCACACATGTTAAGGAGGAGTACCTCAAAAACAATAACTCCATGAATCTCAATGGACCAAGCGAGCGATGAGGAGTCATCGCATGATCACGCTTGAGAGAATGCATTGGTAAATGCATTGCGAGATCAAGTGGGGGAGCGACCTAAAGCAACACAAGTGAAGGCACACTTGGAATCGATATAGAGATCGGACTCAAGGGAGGGCTGACACGTGGAATGGTGGGCGCGAGGGCCACCATCAACTCAATGCAAAATGAGGAGTGGAGCAACTTGGGTGTAACTTGGCGAAGTACCCAAGCCGCATGAAGGGAGCTAGCATAGAAGATGGAAAATGAAGTAGAGGCACAATGCTTTCCTTCGACAGAGGTCAAGGATATGAACTCTTGCAAAAGCAAGAGCACGATCATGTTGTTCCATGGGTCCTTAATTCTGATGGAGCAGACTCATCTTACATGGTGCCAAAGATGAAGGGAGCTTCTGGGCATATGCACCTTATCTCGGAGAAGCATTTGACGGAGGAACTAAGGTGCTCAACTTGTGGAGGCGAAGTTAGGTTCAGAAGGCCTTGGCACGAGGCAAGAGGACGTGAAGGCGGGTACTCTTGAAGAATATGCCATAGTGTTGCCATTCAAGTTGTGGTGCGTAGCGGAGATTATGCTGGTAAGGGTAGAGGCCCAGGATCCAGACAATGGTGTACAATTTTCAGCGAAGTCGATGGACTTTAGAAGCTACTAGGCGATGAACTGTCCTAGAGCGGTGCTTCATCTAGGTGTGACCCAAGATCGGGTGGATAAAGGTCGATTGCCAAAGGAGTGAACAAAATCGAATGTGAAAGAGACTCTGCAATATATTGGCATAGGTCATATATGGAGGGATCACAATTCGAGTTCATCCCACAAGGATCATATTGCAATAGAGATGTCACCAGGAGGCAACATGGTGCAGCGGATCGTAGTGGAATAGTTTGTGGCAATGCGATACACATGACATAGTCCCATGAGGGACTATATTATATGGAGGTATAATCAGGAGCTATTGGAATGAATGCCATGGTACTGCAGAGGTGGGTCTTCCATGCGTGCATCGAATTTTGCATCGGATGAAAGCCTTAGTCATCAGCATATGGGGGCTGTGTTCCACTAAGGAAAAAGTTCGAATGCAAGTACCAGTGAGTCCCATGGGAGGGACTTGATCATGCAGAGTTATGATCGAAGCAGTTGAAGAGTTGGACTGCTCTAGAGCTCATATTCGCTTAAGGGAGCCTGGCAAGTCAAAGGACAAGGTCGAGTAAGCGAACGTTGTTCCCAAGGAAGCTAAGGAGAACGGAATTAGTGCAAACCCTATAACGTGATGGCAGAGGCCATGCAAGGGAGTTGTAGTCTGTCTTTTCATCTACCAAAGGGAGCTGCTTGGAGAACACAGAGGTGTTAAAGCAGGGGATCGAAAGGGACGAGGAAGCGACGACAAGTAGAGGCAAAATTAAGCATCAGTTAGAATGGAGGTGGACTTAGAGGAGTACCACAAAGACATATATCTACTAATTATGAAGAAAATAGATGTAGATGTGAGGCGATGGATAATAAAGCTATGGGCATGGCAGCACTATGGTATCGTAGAAGCGGGACTTCCGTGAAAGTTATTGATCCCTTACTCTCATGGAGGGAGAGCGCTTGGTCATAAAAGGAGCCGAGGAAATAGAGCATGTAGAGGCAAACTCAAGTACCGAGACAAGACTGAAGGCATAGGCCCAGAAACTTCGTAAGACCAATGTCAACGAGCTTCTCATCAAGATAGCTGAAAGTGAAGGACTTCAGATCATGCAAGAGTGCACGATCAAGAAACAAAGTGCTATACCTTTGCTGCTCAGTGGAGTAAACGGTCGGGTTGATCGGTATTGTTACAATCGTACAGGAAAACAAATACTGTTGTTGCAATCGTATCTGTTGATCGGTGCTATACCTTTGCTATTAAATGATTGGTTTTATAAATAGGGCTTCAAATTCAACCGTACAGGAAAACAGATACTGTTGTTGCAATCGGTGTTTTTTTTTTCGTTGCAGTTTTGATGATCGTAGGAACAGTCGGCCAAAGCTTTTAAAATGGCCCATTTCATAATCAGAAAGCTCATAAAGTTTGGTGAAAATGCTATATCCCCTAGATCGCCAAATTTCCTTTGTTCAATGCAAGAATCGTTGTGGTGCAAATGCTGTTTCCAGCAGATCACCAAGCAAGTGCTATGATCTCATTTGATGGATGCAAAAATCGTAGTGGTCATGAGAATGTACTGGCAATATTCATTCTACATAACTGTTGGCACTTGTCATCCTCAAGTTGCAGTAAAAGTGGATCTTTCGGCTTTGATGTTGCTCAAGAGTGAAAAGCAATCTTCCTACAATAGTTGGACTCTTACAGGTACTTTGAGCTCTTTGGAAAGGCCAATTACAGAAACAATTTTGACTTATGCCTATAAAATTCCTTTTGTAGTGATGTTAATGATAAATCAACTAGCTGACACTCATATTGACACCTGGACTTCTCTCTGGGCGGCCTGCGGCCTGAGCAACCAACACATCATAGTCCTGCAAATCACACAAGCCAAAGTATTATGATCTATGAAAACTACTTGTGCTGTCCTGGTGCAAGATGCACATTGCAGTTTGCACATTGCGAACAGCAAATTTCAGTTTCAGCAAACTACTTCCATGCCACTAGCGTATTTGGTGTAGACAGGCATGAGTTAGGAACTCTCGCAACCCCAACACCATGCGGGAAGACCATTGGGATGACTTGGTGCCCATTGTTGGTACCTTATCAGCACAGGGAACTCATGATGGATGATACCAACTTAAAATTTAAGGTTCTTATCTGACATTTGTGGTAGTAGTCCATCCATCATGAATCCCAGGTTTGGTAGGCTAGGAAAAGCAGATGAACCAGGAAATATCCTTGTATACCTGACATTTAATACTCTTGGAGTGGAGAAAAAAATACCTGTGTGATTGCCTGAGCACAAAGCTTCCCAGATAACACAGCACCCTCCATGGAAGCCAAATATTTCTGTTTTGTATAGTCGCCAGCCAGATAGAAACCTTTAACCGGGGATCTTTGCAAAGGGCGGCATGGTTCACAATCTGGAACAGTCTTGTAAACAGATCTGCAATGAGATGCAGCATAAGAGATGTAAAGGTAAGCAATTTTTTGCTAATGAATGAAGAACAATATTCACAACAAAATTCACTAAACTAGAGACTGAAATGTTAAAATTTTAACAAAAATAACGTGTGAGGCCTCTAAAGGTTTTATTGACCAACATGAAGCATTTCACTAACATTTTCACAATGATATTGTCTTCATTGGAACCTTGTTAACCTTTAATACCTTTTATCTTAGAAAACGAATGAGGTTCTTACTAACATTGTCCATTTCACATATATTGGTTTGATAGCTCACCTTAAGTTTTGACCTTATTTGCAACTTGTAAGGTGCTCTTTAGATTTGATATTCTTTATTATTTAGTCTGGTTTCATTCTATCTATTCTTTCTTCATATATTCAATTATATTTCAGCATATATTCTCTGATGACTCAAAAATTCAAACTAGAAATGGCAGAAAATACCACTCAAAGTAGTGCTTTTGATTTTGTCTCACCTTGGAGTCTTTACTACATGATATTTCAGAATTTTGGCTTTACTTTGATCCGCCGCAATCTCATCAGGAAATAGCTTAGCCAGTTCTTGCATAGTGGCATCAACAATTTCCTGGTCACTGCATGAGATCCATTGTTCTGCAGGAGCAAACACTAATTCCAGCATTGAACGATCAGGATCATAATATTCCTGCATGCATATTTAAATAATCAGAATATGACCTTAATAAGTTCTAGAAAAATTTCCTATTAAGCTGGTGATGCAAATAAGTAGCATATTCAATTTCATGCCTCAAATAATACATCACTTATAACATCCAGCATCTTTCAGAATTCAGCTTCAAACATTATCACAATCTGAAGGAATGGAAGCATGAGGAATTTGCAAGAAAATATTAGGTTCAGGAAGGTGTTTCTTCTTCTCAAAATACTCAGAAAGAAGTTTCCACTGAGAAGTTTTTCTTAACTTATTGCACTAACCTTGCTGGATATAACCAAAGATGCAAAACGTAAGTTTTATGAAAGATGACAGATCTGTTGTCTGTAAGAACATCTGAAGATAAGGTTGAGGAAACTATATTGGATGCAAGTAGTTATTAGTATATATTTATCCAACAAAGTCACTTTCATAATTATCACGATATACAGAAACATGATGAAATTGGCAATGTTAGTTTAATAATAAAACCTGCTTTCATCCAGGTTAATGATACAAATACCATTAATAAGTTATAATAAATTCATCTAACAAAAGAATCCAGTTGAATTGGATCCCACAGGAGCACACTGTTAAACTTATTTCATCAACATGATTTTTTATTCCAAAAGTACCAATGTCTGTTACTTTTGAAAATCTAATTGCTTCGTAAGTTATCTTTCCTCGACAATGCCATATTAGGGTCTATTTTCCTAGTTTGAGCATATTCTGAATGTTCTTTTAATTGTTCTTTAAGAAAAGACATGCACGAGAAAGATCAATGTCTTATTTGCTGGTCAAGGATATTTTCTATACATCCAATAAAAAGAAACAAGAGAATTTTTTAAGTCCAGAATGCAATTGAATCGCTATTTTACTCCAAAAATAAATAGAGTACGAAGGAGCAAAATTGGAGCAAAATTAAGAGTCAAGAAACTAAGGTGTAAAATACACCATCCTTAAATATATTCTCATCTCTCAAGAATTTGTCATAACTCAGGGAAAAGACAAACACCTAGAGGAGCCCTAATGAGTAAGACAAGGTTCAACAGAAGTCGAACTTTGTCAGGAATAAAAATGCCTTATATTGTGTTCTTACCCTGATGCAACTTGAATCTTCAGGAGGCTGCAACTAGAAGGAAATCCTACCAAACATGTTTACTTGCCCATTCATTAGCTTGATTAAAGTGTATAAATTCATAGTCATGTTGATCCTAAGAAACGAACTTTGGGATGCCTAATATTACTTGAAGAATGGACTTCTTTATTGGTTGCATCCCGCCAAAAACCATGAGTCTACCACCCTAGACTTGCTGCATCTTGAGATTTTGGAATCAGGATAAGAATTAAGCCATCACCGATAAGTAAATTGAAGAGGAAGAGAAGGCAGAGTAATAATCAATAGATTCAATACAACCTTGTTAGTGCTTCCTCTTCACAGCAAATTCTTGCTTACCAATTCACCTCAATACCTTTAATAACAAAGTGACAATTGAGACAAAGTTCTCATTTTAATAAAATATTATTCTGTGTCAGCAACAACCCGATAAAATATATCTCGCGGAACTTCATCCATTGTTGGATGATATGCATCAGCAACATATCTGCATTGGTGGGAGCCTCGAACTGGGCAGTGCTTTTTTTTTATATTTCATTTGTTAGGGAAGAAGATTTTAAAAAATCTAAAAATTAATCTAGGGAACCTTCAAATTGACATATTAATGTGTATATGGTTAGGCTTCCTCCTTTAATTTGGACTGCAAGACCTACTTGCACTTAATTCACTAAGTATAACAATATTAATTCATATTTCATAATAGTCATCTTTTATTTGATGTCCTTTTAATTGATGTCCTAGTATTTAACTAAACATAAAAAGCAGGAATATAGTACATGTACTATTTTAGGATGCTGACAGAAGATTTTATATAACACTGAAATTCAGCTCTCTCATATACATGCTAGAAACTTATGCCGTTACCTTGCATGTGACGGACATGTCTGCATATACACTCAAAAGAGGACTCCTGGAAGGAAACAATGTGGAACACAATATTAGATTAGACATTAGCAACTAACTAAGTCAATCTATACACCAAACACAATAACCTCGTCCACTTGATTAACATTCTTGATAAACTCACAATGAGAATATCAAGTATGTCTGTCAGAACTCATAATTACCCAACTATAAAATGACAAGTTTCATCACAAGTAGAATCATTATCAAAGGGACATAAAACAACAATTAGTTTTAAAACTAAATATGCAGTTTGCATCAGGAAACCCATCATCCAAGAACAAAAAAATCATGCTACCGGTGACTTCTGCTTCTTTATCTTGGCGAAGGGAAGCATCATCCTTTGTTATACCAAAATTTCAGCACATAAATTTATGATTTATCTTGAATAGCAATAATGAATAACTTTTTATCCTATTTTTCTGAATTACAGGAACCTAACCAGATATCACTGGTCCCTTTCATACTTGTATAATATATCCAAGTCAAGCATGGAATAACGTGATCTGTTTTAAAATGTGATATCTTTGACTTCCAATATATGACTTAACAGGATATACATGTGAAGATGAATAAAACATAATTACCATACTTGAAGAAACAGGCATGTCAATCACATGGGACAAACATATACAACCATACACACATGAATATACCGACAAGGCATTTTAAAATTATAAACTTCTGTGCAAGAAACTCTGATGAGCAGGACCTGCTGAATAGAAGATGGTCATAGGTGTTCTTCAGTTTTCTGTCAAACCTGAAAAGTTAAAGAAAAATTTTTAAAAATTTAGAAAACATGTTTTAGCACCAGTAAATCACAGTATCTGCCATCATGATAATTCAAATATTTGGTTCTCTCGAGAAGAAAGTCAAATTATTTTGTGCATTTTGTTCGATATGAATATGGACTAATAACAAGAAACCAACATTGAAGTGATAAGAAAATGTTGACTGACCATATATGTACATTGATAACAGGGACTCCCACTAATTTTTCCAACTTCTTGAAGTACAGAATATCCTTCCACTCTTGCGGTAAAAGAAGCTTCAAGATATCAACTGATGAAAATATATATTAGCCAATGCTCTAACACATGCAAGCAAAATCAAAACTGAATAACTCGCATTATATTTTATTCATCAAGGAATAAAAAATGAGCTAAATTATACCAGGAGTGGCAATTACATAAACATCTCCACTGATTATGTTTCCACTGCTGAGCAAAAAGTGCTTTACAGTTCCATCGAGGTTTAGCTCAATTTTCTGAGTTCGTGAATTAACCCAAACTTCTCCACCCAATGATTCAATATGATCAACAATTGGCTTGCATAATCTTTCAGGAGGATTACCATCTAGGAAGGCCATTTTTGAACCATGCTTTTCCTGTTGATGGACAATATATGTGAGGCTCTGTGATTTGATATGACATCATTATATCAGATGCAACTTAACTATGACATCATAACATTCTCTTGAAAAAATACTATACCTGAAGAAAACGGTTCAAAGCAATTAATATACATTGCATGGAAAGCTCATCGGGGTTTATAAAGTTGAGTGCTTTGGACATGGCAATGAAAACTTCATCATTGACTCGGTCCGGCACACCCTACAGTTATCAAAGAAAGTTAAACATTTATCAAAGAACATATTAACTTAGCAAAGTCAACTTGTTTAAAGTTGCATAATAGCATTACATTCTAACTACAAGTAAGAGGATGATAAAAAATTCAACGGATATGTCATAACACAAAGTCACAGCAGCGACAACTGTTCCTATACATGATGATTTGTAATTTTGTAATATCTTGCGGGCAGGACACCAACATGACACATAGGTCAGGGATTCATGCCTATGTATACAATTGTACTAAGGTATATAGACAAGCATACATAAGTACTGGTTGACACGAAATGACATGTCTATATCATCATGTCCACATTTTTATGTTAAATGTCTTAGCAATGGTCAAAAACATGACAACATGTTGTCACAGACTTAGCTGGTTTTGCCTAAGTCGTGCGGCACCCTTGCGTGTCCGTCCGCAAAAGTCAGCCTCTCCGAAACCTCCTATGATCCCTTAGGAGTTACAAAAGATAAAATGATTTAGAAAAAGCACCTCACTCGGGATCCACAAGCAATCATTTTAGAAAACACTTCATAGCCAATGAAAATTACAAACAGACTTTACAAATGGACATACATGAGCATTACATTAAACACCCTGTTTACATTTTTATCCGTGACATTCTCCCCCACTTATTCCTTCGACGTCCTCGTCGAAGCCTTTGCTAACTCTGCAACTTCTCACCTTTGCTGAGTCTTTAATCTTCTGCTCTAGCTACAATGTGTCTCTTGGCTCCCAACTGCTCTTCGCCACTGTTGTTGAGTAGTCGAACTTTTGATCCGCCATGCTGCTTCAACTCGCCAATGACTTTGACTCTAGTGTGGGGTTGGCTGAGTTGTGTTGATCCCTGTTGGTTCCTACAGATCTTTCAGATGAAAGAAAAAACCATCCTTACTATGCGCTAGTCTCTCAAATGCCTTATGCTGTTTGAACTGGGTGAATGCTTATTGGAGCTTTAACGAGCATTGTCTCGTAAACTTTTGAAATTTTTGGGTCCATCACAAAATTTGCTCATCGACTCTTCTTTTACTTAGTTGTTACTTCCAAGTAGGTTCGTATCACTTTCGCTTTCGATTGACATTCTGTTGGAAAATGAAGCGGATAATCTACTCTCAGTAGCACTGATCATCATTGGTGAGGATTTGACTACTATTGTCTTCCATTTTGTTTCTTCGAAGGGTCTTTGAACATGTGCAGAGCTCCTCTGCTGGATAGCTAAGAGAATTAGGATACTCAGTTTCGCTTATTCTCTTAAGAGTTGAGAAGGCAAATGTTACATTACTTCGCCCGCCTCCTCGAGGGTTACACTCCATACATCGAGCTGGTTACTGACTTTCACCTACTCTTTGCTCACACTTCTGAAGCACTCAAAATGTTTACACTCCTTGCGTTGAGTTAGCTGCTGTGATTCACCTTCTCAATGCCATCAAACTTCTGGAATGCAAGAAGTTTTCATCCCAACTTGGAGTAAGTCTTTAATAGTTTTGGTCGCCTCTAAGATTGTATCGTCTTCTCAATCAACCCTGTCGCCTACTCCACTAAGTAGAAAAGATACAACACCACGTACTGCTTGCTTCGTTCCTTGGTCGTGCACTCTTGTAAGACTCAAAGTCCTTCAATTTCGGCTATCTTGATGAGAAGCTCGTTGACACCGGTCTTACGAAGTTCCCTAACCTCTGCCCTTCAGTCTCGTCTCGGTACTTGGAGTTTGCCTCTGTAGGCTCCACCTACTCGACCTCTTTCACAACCAAGCGCTCTCCCTCCATGAGAGCAAGGGATCGATGAATTCACGGAAGTCCCGCCTATGCAATACCATGGCGTTGTCATGCATGGCCCTACTATCCGTCGCCTCACATCTGCATCCCTTTCTTCACAATCGGTAGATATGTCTCTATGGCACTCCTCCGAGTCCACCTCCATTCTAACTGATGCTTGGTTTTGGCTAACTAAGTCCCTTTGGACTCGTCGTCGCTTCCTCGCCCCTTTCGACCCCCTGCTTCAGCACCTCTGTGTTCTCAAAGCAGTTCCCCTTAATCGATGAAAAGACATACTGCAACTCCCATGCATGGCCTCTACCATCATGTTGTAGGGTTTGCATCGATTTTGTTCTCCTTAGCTTCCTTGGTAGCAACGTTCGCTTACTCGGCCTTGTCCTCTAACTTGCCGAGCTCCCTTAAACGAATATGGGCTCTGGATCAATCCAACTCTCCAAATGCTTCGATCATACCTCTGCATGATCAAGTCCCTCTCATGAGACTCACTAGTACTTGCATTCGAACTTTTCTCTCGGTAGTACACAGCCCTCATATGCTGATGACCAAGGTTTTCATCCGATTAAAATTCGATGCACGCACGGAAGACCCGCCTCTGCGGTACCATGGCTTTCACTCATTGAATCCATAGCCCTTCTTGCCATCGTGTTGTTCACCGAAGTGGAGCTCCCAGTAGCTCCCGATCATACCTCTGTATGATATAGTCCCTCACAGGACTAGATTCGTGTGTATCACATTGCCACGAACTGTTCCACCACGATTCGCTACACCATGTCGCCTCCTAGTGACATCTCTATTATATTCTGGTCCTTCTGCCTCTGCTAACACATCATAGGGTCTTTTCCACCTTCGATTATGTTCACTCCTTTGGCAATCGACCTTCGTCCACCCGCTCTCGGGTCACACTCAAACGAAGCATAACTCTAGGACAATCCATCGCCTAGTAGCTCCTGAAGTCCACCGACTTTGCTGAAATTGGTACACCATTGTATGGATTCTGGGCCTTTGTCCCTGCCATCACAATATCCGCTGTGCACCTCTTCCTTCATGGCAACTCGAATGGCAGCACTGTGGCGTATTCTTCAAGAGTACTTGCATCTACGTCCTCTTGCCCCGTGCCAAGGCCTTCTGAACCCAACTTCGCCTCCGCAAGTTGAGTCGCCTTGGTTCCTCCGTCAAATGCTTCTCCGAGATAAAGTGCATGTGCCCAGAAGCTCCCTTCGTCTTTGGCACCATGCAAGATGGGTCTGTTCCATCAGAATGAAGGACCAATGGAACGACATGATCCCACTCTTGCCTCTACAAGAGTTCATGTCCTTGACCCCTGTCCAAGGAAAGCTCTATACCTCTGCTCTATGTTCCATATTTTATGTCGACTCCCTTCATGCGGCTTGGGTACTTCGCCAAGTTACACCCAAGTTGCTCCGCTCCTCGATTTGCATTTAGTTGATGATGGTCATCACGCCCACCATTCCACGAGTCAGCCCTCCATTAAGTCCGGTTTTCATATCGACTCCAAGTGTACCTTCATTTGTGTTATCTTAGGTCACTCCCCCACTTGATCTCGCAATGCATTCCCCAATGCATTATCTCAAGCGAGATCGTGCGACGACTCCTCGTCGATTTGCATTGAGTTGATAATAGTCCTCATGCCCACCATTCCACGAGTCAACCCTTCATTAAGTCTGGTTTCCATATCGACTCCAAGTGTGCCTTCATTTGTGTTGTCTTAGGTCGCTCCCCCACTTGATCTCGCAATGCATTCCCTAATGCATTATCTCAAACGAGATCGTGCGACGACTCCTCGCCGCTCGCTCGGTCCGTTGAGCTTTGTGGAGTTGTTTTGAGGTACTCCTCAACATGTGCAGTCTGTTACACATGGTTCTCCCTCTGAAGAGCCGGGACTTATGCCTCATGGATATCCGTCCGTTGGAGCAATATCTTTCTTCGTTTCCTTCCATCTAAAAGTTTTGGAAACCACCATCCCCTTGGACTATTTTGCCTTACTAAACAAACTATGCATTGTTCTGCCTCCCGCAAATGCACTTGCTAGATTGTGACTCCACATCAATACAGCCCCCCCGCTGCACCCCTCAAGGCCTAGCAACATGCTAAACTCGCTGCACACTTCAGCCTCCTACGGACGTATCCTTCTCATGCTGAAGAAAAAGTTTCAATGCTCCATGGCGTCGAGTTTCGGTCGCCTTAGGATGGCCACGAACACTCCACCTCACCTCACCTCTGTGAGCTTTGCACAACTCTTTCGGTCGCTGAACAACTCATTTCACCTTACATGGTCTCATCATTTACCAAGTGACTCGCTTGCCTTGAGCACTATCAAGTATAGTTGCCAACATTGAGCCGTAGCTGAAACTCAACCATCCCAACCTTTGTGTGCTACGCATTCTTCCCAGCTTACTTATCATCATGGTGCCTCTTGCGTGAAAAATTAGTCATTCCTCTAAATGCCAATCTCATATGCCCACTCCTCTGAGCGACTCTTTTTTCCTACATCTCCATGCCCGTTTTCCCTCAAACAGTCACGCGTGCTGGCTGCCCTCAACGCAGCCCCACTAGGTCAACCACGTTTGCATACCAAGTGTTTCTATGAGTGCTTGTCCCGCTCTAATACCATCTATCACGGACTTAGCTGGTTTTGCCTAAGTCATGCGGCACCCTTGTGTGTCTATCCGCAAAGGTCAGCCTCCCCGAAACCTCCTATGATCCCTTAGGACCTACAAAAGAAAAAACGGGTTAGAGAAAGTGCCTCACTCGGGATCCACAAGCAATCATTTCATAAAACACTTCATAGCCAATGCAAATTATAAACAAACTTTACAAGCTCTGAACAGTTGCATAATAAAGGGTCCAAAATGGTCCACTGCAGACCGAATATCTCTTACAACTGTCCACATGACACAACCTTTATTTATAAACCTAAAACAACCACCAAATCTAGTTAAAATGAGGTTGTTAAGCCTTTGATCGTCCCTTTACATGCTGTGCAAAGCATGAATCAACCAAAAGACATGGACATACATGAGTATTACATTAAACACCCTGTTTACAGTTTTGTCCGTGACATTGTGGTGGCCTGTAATCAACACGTTACATAACAACCTATGCTTCTAAGCACCTAACTAGATTTACCCACATTATAGTAACAATATTTTCAAGCATATGAAAGTTTCTCAAAAAAGTTCATGAGCATTTATATGACAACGATTATCTAAATAATTCCCTATAGGCTACTTATTTCAAAATTAATCAAGAACAATTTGATTATACATTATTTTATTAAAATAAATAGTAATTAAGAAACTACCATGAACAATAAAGTAACCTTTTGTCATGGTTGTTACTACTATGAAGTATGAACAATAACAGGGACTTGTTTCTAATTTTGCTGAATACTTTCTGGACCATGAACTTATTGTCATTTGCCATATTGTTTCCAAATGACCAACGGTGGCTCCTACTCTATTGCATTGATCATTGAATTTATTAAAATTATTAGTGTCAACAAATTTCCTGAGCTATAATCTTTCCGAAATTCAAATAATTAAAAGAATGTTTGAAATCAGAAAGTCATATCTTGGCATATAGAAAGAAGATGAAAACTGTATATGATGGCTTTGAACAAGAAAATGCACTAGTCATTGGGAATCACAAGTCCTTCATCCTCTCTTCTCCGCTGCCCTTCCTCTTCTCCTTTTTCTTCCTCTCAGAAACATTAGTACATACCAGTGTACTAACCCTTGGTACACAGGTACTAACCAATATGTACCGTTCCAACTAGGTTACTAAAATGGGTCCGGTATCTGAAACAACGATCCTTAGTCAAAATCTCCATGGTATACTATTCATGCTAAACCATGTTAACACCTGCTAAAGTAAATGCTTATACATGCTAATCCATGTATCTTATATGGATTAGCATATAAGATACATGCTAATCCATGTTTGGCCAATAAATGGAGTAAATGCTTAAGAGGTTCAATATCAAATTAATCACCCGTTCAAACTTATCAACATTAAAGCACAAGACCATAGTCTCCTAGATGATATTAAATTTTAAAAATATTTGTGCTATAATTGTTTTTCAAGTAATTTCAGTTTTTGTCAATTCTACTCAAAATTGTTACAAAGTGAACGTGTGATCTACATTGTTGTTCAGCAAAAATAGAAATAACTTCCTGAAAAATCATGACTCCTGACACATTAATATAATCCAACAGATGCAGGCTATGGAAACATTTTTCTTTATCATGTAAAAGTAAAACAACTCGAAGATAGTCTAGATTGGGGAACATGTTGCATGTTTGGATATGCTTAAAATATTAGTTTTAGTTTTCA
This sequence comes from Musa schizocarpa, assembly GCA_900464855.2. NCBI lineage: Eukaryota > Viridiplantae > Streptophyta > Magnoliopsida > Zingiberales > Musaceae > Musa > Musa schizocarpa. Next base: position 21,818,438 of record LS990922.1, on the reverse strand, counting down.
TGGCATAGCATGATGCCGACTAGATATGCATCATCTAGATATTAAATGCCCAACACATTAATAAGTGCAGGCTATGGAAACATTTTTGTTTACCATGTGAAGCAACTCAAGATAATTTAGATTGGGGAACATGTTGCATGTTGGTATATGGCTAAAATATTTGTTTTAGTTTTCATGGCACAGCATGATGTAAGTCACATGCTGACAACTAGATATGCATCATCTGGAACTTTTGAATCCTTAAATGCAGTCATTTGAACTTTGATCTAAGCATTTAAAAGTCAACCTTTTCCCAGAGGAAGATTTCCTATTAGATTTGAACTCAAATTGAAAAAGATGGCTATATTTCAGTACAATAAGTTGAATTACAGTACCTGCCTTCTCATCCACTCTGTAACAGTCAACCCATCCTGCGCCTCCACATAAGCTTGCCCTCCAAGCATGGCTGGCAAAAGTCCAAGTGCAAATCTCACTTTCTCTGGCCAAGTCAGCATTTCACTATTTCCTAATATTGCAAATATTCCTGCCAAAAAATTATAAAATTGGTCAAGGCATAAAAATATTTATGTAAATAGCTCCACCACTAATTTTCAGTAGTCTTATCTAATGTCTATAACAACAATCTCAACGAGGTAAATAATTCCTGATGGTGCCACACCAACATGGTATGTCCCAGAGAGCATGGCCGGCATTAGTAGCATGTACAATGATTACTTCAAATTGTATATTTTGTCTATTTTGAATGCATCAGTGCTCCGGACTAACTTATTTTCTGTCAATTCATAAGTTGCAAACCGAACTAGAAGACTTAAACAATCTCAAAATATTTTAATATTGGTTAGTGTTCTTTATGGTACAGTTCCTTCTGTTCTTATTGCATGTCCCAGTTCTAAAATCATCAGTTCATCACCCTGCAACTCTTCATGGTAAGTTGACTTACATTATTGCACTACTAAGATAAAATTTCCGATGAATTCTGTTGTGGTTCACGTTCTAATTACACGAATATGCTAAATAATATACTACGGATGATAATCAAGATGGTCAAATTCTATTACATACCATTGAAAGGTGCAGGAAGAGTTTCTGGGAAATCGAATCTGCTAAACTCTCCTGGCTTGTTCGGCATTGCAAAAATCATAGAATGCTCCTTCCATTGCAAGCGATCATTGATACCAAGTTCCCCAAACAAGTTCTGCATATTGGGATATGCCCCAACTTCATAAAAATAAGAAAGAAAATAGTCATACAGAATAGATTTGTTATTTGCTTTACTGGTAATGCAAAACACTAAAATTTGATAGCTAAAGGTGATCTCAGTTAGCTGTTAAGATATTCAGAAATCAGAACCAGAAAGCATTCACTCAAAACCAGATCATGAAAGAAGCATACTGGGTATGTATGGTAACCCTCCTAATATGTACATAGACATATAGCTAAGCATCTGTCCAGATATATGGGCATTCATGTGTTAGGACTCTAGCTAGGAGAGTCCTAATAGAGAGGGGCATTCATGTAAAACCTACCTAAGCTGAACCCTAGTAAAGAGGTGAAGAGGCCGGCTAGGGTTAGGAGGTTGTTTCTTAAAGAAGACTTAGAAATTGTAAAGGAATAGGAGTCTTGAGTAGGAGTACTATTATGAGTTGGTTAGAAGTAGGAGTCTTGAGTATGAGTACTATTATGAGTCGGTTAGAAGTAGGAGTCTTGAGTAGGAGACCTATTAGAAGTTAGGGTTTAGAAGTCCTATAAATAGCCATGTATTCATCCTCTTTTGTTAAGCAATAGATAAATATTTTTTACAACCTTTAAGCAGCAATTTGGAGGAAGGAACCCCTATAGAGTTCCAAAGAGACCGATCCCCTAATGAGATCAACCCCAAGCTTAGAATCTGCAAGGGTTCTAACACCTGGTATCAAAGCAGCGTTCTTGGCGTCTCACTGCCCTTCCACAGCCATCCATCAGCCCTCCACAGCTGCCCAAAGCAATTCCCACAATTGCTTAAAAGATCGTCGCCAAATTCCGTTGTCATACCACCGCGGATCATCTTTTGATCTCCCCGTGAATTGCAACAGGTTCTAGTTTCCTACCTTACTGCTACTACAATTTAGTTATCCCTATTCGAAAATCCAAAAAAAAAAAAATTGTTCCAATATTGCTGCATAAACTTTTCGTCGCAAAGTTTTCATCTCTACGACGAAAGATACATTGTAGAATTCTAGCCCCGTATCATAGTCTGTTTGATCTTGCTACTGCGTTTTTTCTGTCTAAATCTCTACCAAATTTTTATGACAGCTTTGACACTTACTAACAGTGGATTTCCCTTTGGTTTTATCAAAAAATTCTCAATATAAACCACTGATCTTTTACGTCCAATCTGCTACACTTGAAAATCTGTGCTGCAGAAAATTTCAACTGCATATTGTTGTCTTAACCAATCTATTTGCAATCTTTTTTGAATGAAATTTCTTATACACTTCATAGATCATCTTGGCTTCCATCTAAGATTGATCTATTGAGGAATTCATCTCTAAAAACGATTGTGTTGCTGCAAATTTTCGTCGCAAACCGCTGAAATTTTTCGACGAGAATTCTGCTATCGCAATTTGCACCAATTTCCTTGCTGTTATATTGCCGAAATTTTTTTGATTAAATTGGACATCTATGCTGTCATATAAACTGAGATTTTGCTGTCAATTCCCTCCTCAAATTTCTCAAGTTTTTGGTGAAAATTACATCGAGAAACCGTTGTTTGTTTCTTCAATGACAATTCTGCTCTTACAAGACAACACATACCTACAACAACTTCCATTGATTTCTATCAAACCTTTGTTGTCATCACATATCTAAAACTTTCATCCACAGCCCTAAAACTCCACCAAACCACACCCTCAAACTGCACCCAAAACAAGCCTAAACCGCAGCCTACATCCACCAATCCACCAACCCTTTCGACCATCACTTCTCTCAACCTATACATGCCTTTAACCCGACAACAAAAGAGAGATCTTAACATCACAGATTTGGAGGCATATACTATGGCATCTAAGAAGGCAATCAATGCTAAATTCAAAGCCTTCGAGGCACGAATGGAAGATAAGATTCGGACTCTCTTTACCGAACTCAGTTTAGGCCGACCACCAAGCCCGAAGAAATAGCATCAAGGGGAGAGCTCTAATCAATCGCACCAAGCCCGAAGAGATGACTTCCAAGAGAGGGGAGGTTCTATGATCGATCCTAACTATCCACGCATGAGGGTGGACTTCCCTAGATGGGAAGGAGACCCGATTGGTTGGATCTCGCGCGCGGAGCGATATTTTCGGTACCCCGAAACCGCGGACGCATCTATGGTGAATTACGGCTATACATCTTGAAAGGGATGCCATACAATGGTTTGATTGGTTTGAACACACTCATGGAATCCTCTCGTGACGACAATTCAAAGAAAGACTGCTGATCCGCTTTGGACCAACCGATTACGAGAACATTGACGGACAACTAGCAAAGATCGGCCAAACCTCCACCATTCAGGAGTACCAAACCAAGTTTGAAAGGTTGTCTAATCAAACTCGTGATTAGTCTCAAAAACAGCTATTGGGGACCTTCATTGAGGGCTTGAAGCCGGAGATCCGGGGAGAAGTTAAAGCGCGACAACCGTACATGCTTATTGCAGCCATCTCTTTCGCACGACTTCAAGAGGAGCAATTGAACCATAAAGCCTGGAGGACTAGGGTCACTCCCCGACCAACAATACTGAAGCCCTCAGCCCCCCCTACTGTCAACCGAGTCCCTGCACCAAAAAGGTTGACAAGAGAAGAGCTTCAAGAGCCATCTACGAAGGGGTTATATTGGCACTGTGACGAGTCGTGGAGCCATGAGCATTGTTGTAGTAAAGGGAGACTTCTTATGATTAAACCAGTAGAAGAAGAGGTCATTGAACATCCAGAATAGAGCCTTAAACATGAAGAAGAAGATGCAGAAGAAGAGCCACAACCGACCAACGTTACGATACACGCACTAGTTGGCTACTGAAACCCGCAAACGTTGAAAGTTAGAGGCCTTCTCAAACAACAACCGATCACTGTTCTCATCGACACGGGCAGCACTAATAACTTCCTAAATAGTAAGGTTGCAGCTCAGATGGCATTCCACATCGAAGGTTGCAGTAAGTCCGATGTAAAGGTCGCCAACGGCAGAACCCTAAAGTGCGACCAAAGATGCCCGCGGACGAAACTGTTGCTGTAGGACCAAGAGATAATTGCATATTTCTTCCTCCTCCCTCTTGATGATCATGAGGCCATGCTCAGAATTAAATGGTTGACGACATTAGGTAATGTTTCTTGAAATTTTATGAAACTAATTATAAAATTTTACAGTAAGGAGAAACAGGTGATACTGCACGGGAAACATGGGGGCGACGTAACGATGATTTGCACACAACAAATGAAGGTTTTGTATAAAGCATGCAACGGCTTTTTGGTACAACTTGAGCAGCAAACTAAGGGAAAGCCAACAGAATTTAAAGATCCAAATCTACTTCCTTTGCTTGCTGAATTTTCAGATATATTTGATGAACCGCGCAAGCTACCTCTTACCCGTCGGCATGATCATTGTATAACGATTCTTCCAAGCAAATCTCCAGCAAATACTCAGTCATATCAATATCCACATCTCCAGAAGGATGAAATAGAAAGGATTGTAAAAGTGATGCTTGAAACAGGAGTTATTCGACCAAGTTGTAGCCCCTACTCTTCACCGGTGCTCCTCGTACAAAAGGACGAAACATGGCAATTGTGTGTTGATTACCGAGCTCTCAACGGCATAACCGTCAAGGACAAATACCTTATTCCAATAGTAGATGAATTGCTAGATGAGTGTACCACTTACTTCCTTGCTGAAAATATATGCTTTCCAATGGTTGGACAAAGCCACCACCGCCTTCGACAAACTTAAAGCCGCAATGACGACAACGCCCATACTAGAGCTACTCGACTTAGGCAAGACTTTCATTATTGAAGCCGATACCTCCAGAGTCGGAATTAGTGTGGTACTAATGCAAGATGGCCGCCCCCTCGCTTATACCAATAAGGCATTATCTCCTTCCCATCTCAAAATGACTATTTATGACAAGGAGATGCTTGCGATTGTGCATATGGTGGCCAAATGGAGATCGTACTTGATTGGGCGACGCTTTCAAATCAAGACCGACCATAAAAGCCTAAAATATTTCTTGGAGCAGAAGATATCTTCCCCCGAGCAGCAAAAATAGGTAACCAAACTTCTTGGATTTGATTATGAAATTATTTACAAAAAGGGGAAAGAAAACGTTGTTGCAGATGGACTCTCACGGCTACCTGAGCAAGCTAAGGTTTCAACCATCTCCCTTCCTACCATCAGCTTCCTCGAGGACATTAGGGAAGAATGGAAGAAGGATCCAGAGATCAGCAACATCATAAAAGAACTGGAGGATCCAAGTAAAATAGCCCACTACACTTGGGATTCGAGGGATCTATGCTACAAAGGTCGCATTGTGCTTATACTTGACTCCCCTTGCATCAAAATCATCCTGCATGAAATGCACTCCACACCTTGAGCAGGGCACTCCGGATTCCTAAGAACTTACAAAAGAGTGAAGCAAAATCTTTATTGGAGAGGGATGAAAAAAATTATTGTTGAATATATGGCATAATGTGATCTATGTCAACAGCACAAGGGTGAAACAGTGGCAAGTCCAGGGAAGCTACAACCACTACCCATACCGGACTCGGCGTGGACTAACATCTCCATGGACTTCATTGAAGGGCTGCCACCTTCCAAAGAGTTATTCCAGATGCAAGACACTAAATTGAAAAATAGTACGGCGTATCACCCACAACCCGACAGTCAAACGAAAGTAGTGAATAGGTGCTTGGAGACGGCCCAAAGTCATCTATCAAATATGACTACCCAAGGAGAACTCCAAACCCAGTCGAGTGTCATTATTGATCGACGGATCGTGACCCGACAACGATGACCCACTACTGAAGTGCTAATACAGTGGGCGAACTTACTAGCAGAAGGCGCCACTTGGGAGAACTATGACGACTTGAAGATCAAATTCCCAGAATTCATGGAATCTCAGCCTCGAGGACAAGTCTGATTTGAAGAGGACAGGTCTGTTAGGACTCTAGCTAGGAGAGTCCTAATAGAGAGGGGCATTCATATAAAACCTACCTAAGTCGATCCCTATTAAAGAGGTAAAGAGGCTGGCTAGGGTTAGGAGGTTGTTTCTTAAAGAAGAATTAAGAGTTGTAAATAAAAAGGAGTCTTGAGTAGGAGTCCTATTAGGAGTTGGTTAGAAGTAGGAGTCTTAAGTAGGAGACCTATTAGGAGTTAGGGTTTAGAAGCCCTATAAATAGCCATGTATTCATCCTCTTTTGTTAAGCAATAGATGAATCTTTTCTGTAGCCTTTGAGTAGCAATTTGGAGCAAGGAACTCCTATAGAGATCCAGGGAGGCCGATCTCCTAAAGAGATCAACCCCAAGCTTAGAATCTGCAAAGGTTCTAACATCATGCTGGCATAAGTGTGTTTGTCCACTGTGAACTAACTTATATGCAGAAATAAATTAGCTTTTAAGATCACCCCTCCCCATCAAGATGAACCATATAGCCAAGAGAAATCATTAACTAGAATAGAATATATTGCCCCACACATAAGTAAATATTTCATAGGAGCCTTATTAGACCGTACATCTCTCTTGATATATCCAGATAATAGGTAGGAACATAGACCGAAACATTCAAGATCTACAATGATAATTATTAAATTGTTAGCACCACATAAGACATTCCTCCTAGAGTAGTTATTAATACAAACAACAGAAACTCTGTTATAACCATTTCTGTACATTCTATGTACTCTACGGATGGAGTACATAAATTATGCATTGAATTTTTGGTAACATTGTTCCAAAAGAAATGGAACAAAGATTGGGTAGAACTAGGACAATTATTGTATGAGGTCTACCCAATGCTAAATGAACGTCAGAGCTGTAAATGACATTTCTATTGCAATTTCTTGATTACCATATGATGATTTCTTAACTTTCCATACATAGAAACAGATAACTGTATATGACATTTCTTATGGCAATGACACCAAAGGGATATTACGTGAATGGAATTATCCTGTGAATTATGCCTGAATGTTGAAATCCTCAAGCTTGAGGTCATCCCTAAAATGTACAGATATTAGCATATGTTGGACCATGAAGGGTGAGCCTTGAATCATTGTATTGCTGCTCCTTTGTGAACTGAGTGACCAAAGTTTGAGTCATGGAACAACCTCTTTACTTGCAAGGTAAGGCTGCATATATTATAATTCTTCTTGGTCTTTGAGGGAATCTTGTGCAATAGACTGCATTCTCTGAGTACTAGAGTTCACCTGACTCATGTAAGCCACATTTGGATACCCTTTAATTGGTTTTGAAATGGGTTCAGGTAGCAAAATATAAATGGACAGTCATACTGCCTGATAAAGTACAAAACAGACGATACATGTCATTCTGATAGCTGACCAATATGCTGCCAGCCTGTTTCGATGGCACATAAGGAATTGGAGGCGTATCGGCTGGCATGCTTCCCACATTGGGCGATACAATTGAAACTCGATTGTTACCATCCGGTGTTGGTCAGTAACAATCAGGTTTCAATTGTACCAATGTCCTTTCAATCCACACCAATTGCCAATGGTCAAATTGATTGTTGGGGGCTGTTTAGGGCTTATAAAAGCCCTTTTGTCCCCCATTCAGACTCTTTTTTTTTTCACTCTTTCTCACTCATTCTCACTCGTTAAACTTGATTAATTTCTCTTATCTGTGATTAGAGAAAATCAACCTCCTGATTTAGAGAAAAGAGCAATCAAACTCAAGGTTGGGTGGAATTTATCTCCAATTTAGCTTCTCTCTATGTTTCCTTTATCATGTCATGTAATTAGTGTAAAGAATATTGGTAAATCTAGATACATTAGTGACTAATGACTAATTAAGACCTAATTAGATGTATTTAAGAAGACTTAGCTTAGCTTGATTGACCATGTATTGACCTTTTGCATGATTTATGAGCTAATTTTATCATGTACAATGGGAAATTAGAGGTTTTTTAATGCATGTTTATCTAGATAGATTAAGCATGATTAAGGCATAATGAGTGGTAATTAAGGAATTTAAGTTAATTCTAACATGTATTGCAGATAAATAGAGACTTACTATTGCATGATTAAGAGTAATTATCATAATTATTGTGAAATTAGAGTCATTCTCTTACGTTTCAACCCAATTAGGGGTGGGTGATTAAGGGAATTTAGGGCTATTTACAGCAATTTTGTTTGTTATTTGATTATGAAATTACTAATCTATTAAGGATTTTTTTATTGTATTTAATGTGATTGAAGGCTAACAAAAGCTAATTAGTGTCTTTTTTTTTTACTTTTAACCGAATATGGAGTCATTAGGTATAATTTAGTGCTAATCACAGTTTGCTTATTGTTACTTGATCACGATATTTGTGGTAGATTAAGGCTAATTAGAGCTAATTAGGGACTTCTTGGATTTAGACCGAATTATGTAGCTAGAGGTAACTTATTCTATAGACAATTTTTTGTAGTAAAATACTCAATAATCAAGTGATTCAGCATGACCAATGCAATCACCAACAGTGCATTCATTGGGACTACATCAATAGGCATGGAGGAATAACCCATCTGAAGTAGTATATAGACGATGGATTTTATGATGTCGCAAATTGCACTAAGGTTCCTCTAGAGATAAGAATAAAATTTTGAGATGATATGGATAAGAAAAAAGCTAAAACTCTAGGCCTAACAAAAGATGATAAGCATGCTACAGAGGCACTGGTATATAATCAGTATAAGCATGCTAATATCTGTGCCTCCTTGGAGTATCTACACGTGCACGAGGCAATGAGACTAGGCAGGAGTGTCAGCTTGTGAGGCAGCCAACTAAATCTCTTCCTCAATTAGGCAGAATAGGAAATAAAAAGCAAGGCAGGTTATGAGGTTTCATTAGAGGCACTAGTAGAAGGGCAACACTTGATATAGTTGACCTTGATATAATTGACATCGATCAGCATGCTTACCCAGCACAGTAAGCCAAACAAATAAGAATCGATTATGCATATACAAAGGAAAAGAAGAAAGACATTGACAAATTCATTGCAAGGTGATTCAACTTCCACAGGATTCTATTCCTTACAGCCCAAGGTCCATACTACCAAAGCATGATGCATCAATTCAGAAGGCAGGTCCTGGCTTCCAACCTCCTACACCAAAGGAGTTACATGGCACCTATGTAGATACATCCAACATCCTATGTAAATGAGGAGGTGTTAATTGAGGAGGTGGAAAAATTGACAAACTGGATCAAATCATTTCAGAAATCAATGTCACATCATCAAAATGGGTTTACTGTCGATATTCCAGTACGTATGGAAAGAAAGTGAAGTACATACTGTCTACTAGGTTCTGGGATTCCATCCCCAGGATTATCACATGGTCAAGTCACTACATGTCATCCTCCAAAAATTTGATATGAAGAAGAGACAGATAGGCTACCTAGTACATCTGTCGCATTCATCTAGGGAAAGATAAAAAAACTTGAAGGCTGATCAATATCTCAAAATCCTTGGTCGTAGGGCATCCATATAGACCAAGATATTCATAACGCCGATATTCGAAAATTTGAATTCATTAAGAATTTGAATTTAATGTATATTTGAAACATATATAATTTAAGAAAGGCACCACTACTGCTTGAGCCGCCGAGCAAATGAAAAAGAGGAAACAGAATGTTGTCTCATATCAATCTCCATATAAATGTTTTGAAAAAAATAGTGAAACATTGATGTAAAGCAGCTAAATGACAGTTAATTTGAAACAATAAACATCACTCTTGCAGGTAATGAAAAAAATACCACTTACAGAATATATGGAGGCCTGTCTCATACCAATCTCCATCATTGTCCTTCCAAGCAGCAACCTGCAACAGAGAAGGAATCATAAATTATGTTGTATCCAGAGCTGGCTGCCTCAAAAATCTTTCTTTTAATTTTCTCCATGTTTGTGTAAGTGTCAATCATACACATAACCAATCAACAGATTTAACGCCAAAAAAGACTGACAAACAAGCAACGTAATATTCCTGTAAACACAAAACAAGACTATGACTACTATCTCAGAAAAAACAACTAGTCACTCTTCAACTACAAAGACATAGAAGGTTTCTATGGGCACTAAAACTTAAATTAATATCTTAATAGAACTCTCAAGGAAAACACATTCAAGTCTTTGATATAAGAACCATCAAATGGACAATCACACATGTAAGCTTGTCAAAGAAATTCTGACATGTCCAGCTTAAAGTAAGGATTGTAATTTCATGACAAAGGGCATATTGATACCCTTTTAGCATGGCAGTGCTATTTGACACACCTCTGTGCCTGCCAGCATTGGCTAAAATTCACTCCATACACATGTTGGCATCTTTAGCAGAGGTTAGTTTAGTGTGTGCATTACCTTTTTTGGCAAGGTATAGTTCTTAATATATTGCACACAAATATTACTATGTCACTCTATCTTATGTGCTTTAACAAAATCAACTTAACATTGTGTTGTCAATGTTGCCACATGCTAGCCTACAGAAAACATAAGTTAAAAACCAGGCACATGTTTATGGATCATAGTACAAGTGGAATGGAACACAACAAAAGTGCACTAGGGTGACACGGTGGAAGAAAACCCAGTCCGACTATTTATTTATACAATGAAACATATCCAACCACACATGAGAGTCTGAACTTAACTTTTCAATTATAATGGAAAATTGGAAAACTTTAGACAACAAAACTTTACTGAAATGAACACACATATCATAGATTCACAGCCATTTAGAATAGGCATAAACCTTTCCACCCAGGACATCTCTAGCCTCCAAGACTATAGGCTTATGACCTGCATCTGCTAGATATTTTGCCGTAGATAGACCAGCCAGACCTACCAGAAGCTGACAACATACATTAATATTTAATCATGGTTGAGTGATATAAGAGCATTATCCAAATAGCTACAGACTCGTACATAATTTAATAATGCAAGTGAGAGGAAGAATTCATTTGACCATGCAAAATTAAAAATTGCAATTGGAAGGTTATGATTACTGATATTCTCTGCATTTAGGTATTCTAAAGATATCAGAATGTCATACCTGCACCGGCTATGACAACCTTCAGAGGTTTTCTTGGCCGTGGACCATTGCGGAAGGATGAAGATAACTGGGCAGCTTCTAGAAAACTAACAGTGTTCTCAAGTTCAGGCCTCGGGAAGTCTTTGCAGAAAACCTGTGGTGACGAAACCAACAATCCACTATTTCCTGGTGATAAATCAAGGAGAAGCTTGGCAATACAGAAAAACTAAAGGAGAAACCTGGAGAGGGCTGGCACCATGTCTTGGCTTCTTGTCCTTAAGCAACCAAATTGGAGCCTTCATTTTGCAACCCATGAACTCACTATTCCTGAACGATTCCAGTTTGTTGCTTCCAGAACATTTGTGAAATGAACATTTTTTATCAGGATTTGGATGCCACGAGTATCTTCTCTGAATTGTTCCACTTAACTTCATGGGAGAGACAGATCCGATTATGTTCATGCTGGCCTCTATATTCTTAGCAGGTCTATCTAAAATTGATAATTAAACCTCCATCTGACAAGCACAAAAAAAGAAACAAATCAGAAGCAACAGGATTGTCGGCAACAATTTCCCTGTTTTCTACTGATATATAAATCCTGAAATTTATGAAACAAGAATAAAATCATTATAACTTCACAGAAAAGGAAGAAACTTCAACAAAAGATTAACCACATCAACTAAAAGTAAGTTGAAGAGGGAACAACGGGTAGAATGTAAAGAAGAAACATGTCCCAATTTGGTCTCAAAAACAAAATCTAGAAAAAAATAACGAGCACGCTCCAGATTCACAAGTATATCTATTTTAATATTAAACTTCAAGTTTCAAGCGATCGAATATCCGAAATCAACACCGCTGACTAAACTATAAAATAGAAAGAAAGCTAAGATTGCACACGCCAACCATCAACTGTGCAAAAGTAGGGGAAAAATTAGAGGAAAAGGATCAAGAACAAGCAGAAAATATGACAAATCAAGAACGACGGCAAAACCTAGAGTCAGCCAACGAGTTTCACAAATTCAACATCAAGAAACCAAGGCAGAAAAGAACGAGAGAAAAAGAAGGGCGGAGAGCCGACGAGTTCCAGAAATACAACATCAAGAAAATAGAACGAACGAGCAAAAAAAGCCGGTGGTTGTCACGTATCCAACATCAAAAAACCAAAGCGAACCCCCGGGGAGTGGGGTCGGCTGCGGTGGGGGGGGAGCTAATAATAGGTTCTACAAATCCGACATCAACAGAGCGAACTGATGGGTTTCACGAATTCGACTTCAAGAAACCCAAGAAAAAAGGAACGAGCGACAGAGGAAGCTGATGGGTTCCCTAAATCCAGCTAAAGGGTTACCCAATTCCAGGATAAAGAAACCAACGCAACCAAGTACGAACGGGACAGCGAGCCGATGGGATTCACGAACCCAACATCAAGAAATCAAGGTGAACAGGAAGAAGAGAAAGCGCAGGACGTAACGGGCTTCAACAATCCATCATCATCAATAAATAGAACAAATAAAGAGCTGCAAAAGGGAGAGTTCACCTCCGATACGAGATCGAATACGGGTGGGAGGAAGCGGAGGTCAATCTAAAAGGTTGCAGATGCGAAGGGATAAAATGAGGAAAGCGTTCGTTTTGTTTTACCTTCAGGGGTGTGTTTGCACGGATTCCCCTCAACATATTGATATTTGTGAACCATCAACATATTGCTTATTTACAGAATACTCCCGATTAGTATACTACGATATTCTCAGGATATCAAATTGTAATTTAAAATCGACTACTAAGATAGACTCAAAACACCTCTTAATTATATGTGATTATAATCAAGATAGAGAAAACAACGAGAATTATTTGAACTAAGATACAAAAGACGATGAAGATGAAAACATCAACCATGCATGATGTAAAGCGAGTATGCAAATTTAGTTTTAATTTAAAATTCAGTCTGCAAATATGATATATGATATTTTAAACTATGAATTACATTATTACAAGTAAGGGTTAAATTATTAATATACAATAAAACGCAATCAGATTCAAATAGATGGCAAGAGATCACGAGATGGTAGTGTGCTTCTTATTCGTCTATAAATATTATATATTTTGAAGGATTTTTTTTTAACAATACACTGGTTATAATAAATGCAAACATAACTCTATTTCCAAAGACAACCGACGATTCTAGTTCTTGATTTTTGAGGATCGAAATCAAATTGAATATAAAAAATTTTCAGTCTTGTTCTTGATGGTTTTGATTTTTTATTTTAATCATTCTGATTTTAATTTTTGATTTATTATTTTATTTTTTTAATTTAGAAAATAAATAAATTATTATGTAATATTCCTCGTCCTATCATCTAATATCATTAAACAATCATTATTTTTAGAAACTAATTTATATCCGATCAAATATAAAATAAAAATAATATTTTTAATAATATAAGGAATAAAGTAACATACAACAATGTAATTATAGCTCCATCAAGCGAATATAGGGTGCCCTCGCTAATAATTATTATAATAATTTTTATTCTATTACTCGATCTTGAGGATAATAAGCATTATAGGTATTCAATACTCATGTGTTATTGTAAGAGTCTAATAAATAGAGACTGGTATGAGTATACTTAAAGTTTCTCCATGCTTCTATTTCGTCTTCTCTACAAGGTACTCTTTATAGTTCGTCTTCCAGTACTTGTCTTTGTTATAGTAGAAGTACTGGCCTTTGTCCTTTGTCGGTCCTTCTTAGCAATATTTGCTTTACCCAATTTACCTTTGCCCTTGCCCTTACCCTTCTTAAGGGACTTTTTTTATTTTCCTTTTCTTTCTAATCTCACCCGCATAGAGAATTGAGTTGGTTTCTCTTTCTTAATGGTGCTCTCAACCTCCCTCAACAACTTTAAGTTTGTTCATGTTAAAATTTATAATGAATTGAGAAAAGGAATTTGGTAGAGACTGAATCACAAGATCCACACATAGGTTATCTACTAAGATTATTCCTATACTCATAAGCTTTTCTACCCACTTAATCATCTTAAGGACTTGGTTTTGAATCGGTGTCCCCTCAGTTATTATGGGGTGGAAGAGACTCTTAGATATCTCATATCGCTAAGTTCTTCCATATTCCTCAAACGATTTACGAAAATATACGAGAATTGATCTAGCATCAATCTTTTTGTGTTACCTATGTAACTCGGGAGTCATGGAGCCCAATATGTAATATGTAACACTGAGTAAGAGTAAAGTCATCTATATACTTTACATAGTGAGTGATCTCATCCTTGTTTATCCCTTCCTCAAACATAGGCATCATCATGTCAAGGATGTATGTGATTTTCTTCGTCGTGAGAACGATTCTCAAGTTGTGAAGCCAATTTGTGTAGCTTGGACCAATGAGGCGGTTGACATCAAGTATATCACATAAAGGATTTGAAAGCGATATATTCTGAAAATAAAGATACAATAGAAATAAATAACATATAGATTTTATAAAAAAATAAACAATCAAGATATGGTCTTCTATCTTAATCTACTCCCACTATTTTCTCACGAAACACACAACTCTCTCTGTTATGTGAATCGAAGACCCCAGCGGATTTCTAATGGGGATTAGGATTCAATTAGCATCCTAATATAATTTTGAGAGACTCGACCAATCACGCAAAGCCCAAAAAAGTAGGCAACTTTTACCGATCACAATTCCTTGTGATTCCATCTTGTTCGACCTTCGAACCATCATGGCTTCGAGGGACTCAACCAACGATGATGTTCGGTTAAGTCATCACCATTATTACAAAATGAGTCTGATTCGATGATATGCCCTCAAGGAACTCGACTAAGCATATTGTAAGGAAATCTAGAGTGACATCATATGCACAGCGAAAGAACAAAAAATAAAAATCTCATATTTTCATAAAAAGGTTTCATCGTCGTGCGAAAATTAGTACGCAAAAACCCATGAAACTGAAAACCATATATGAGATAGTTATGTTACCTAAGGAGATCGTATATCATTGAATTTCTATAGATCTATGAAAAATAATAGAGGTCAACTCTCCTCCTCTCTAATAATGATCTACATGACAAGAGTTGTGAATATGCTCCTTGAATCATTGCATAATTCTTTATACTTGCTGGCTGAGGAGGAGAAGGGGGTCACTCATATTTATAGAGGCCTCCTATCAACTTAACCCTAATAGATCCTATCATATTAGGTACTAGATCTTCATCCAACTACCCAAGCCTCTTAAATTAGTGGGTCTCTACCTAATAATCTCTCATTGGCTCTTATTGGATTTATCTATAGAATCCAATCATTCAAGGGCTTATTGGATATCTAATAAGATATGAGCTTCAATGGATATCTCATATTTGAACCTCTATTCGTCACAACATCTATCATATATGTGTGACCCTCTAGGCCCAATATCGAGCTAGTTGTGAGTCATATTTATCAGAACTCCTTCTAGCTTAATGAATTATTATCTCCATAATAATTCACTTGACTCATCGATTATGAACGTGTAGGGAAATCTTGGGGGGCATTATTGCTAGTCATAGGTGCCATGCAAGCCAATCACGTGAGTGATGACACGTGTGACTTGACATACAGTCTTTTTACTTATTATTATTATTATTTAGTATTTTATCACTTTATATTGCTTGTTACTTGAATATATTGTGATGTCCATGGATCTATGCAATGGGAATCTGATCGTGATGAGATCACGATAATGAGATCGATTCGTCTTTAAATATAGATACTAAATAATCTCAATCGTAGGTTACTCGAGACGGACATCAATATAACCGGACAGACTGGTGTGTTATATACCCATCCATATGATGGATGTAGCTGGTCTCATAGTTGCTCGTGCGGGGAGATTAGGGATAAAGTACATGTGCTTATTGGAGAATGAGTTTACTGATTGATCTGCTTTCAGAATATTGGATGGTTGATGATGCATTATTATTAAACAGCGATTTTGTAGTCCTAGTGGTGTATTTGCTCCTTAGACTTGAGGTACCAAGAATATCCTGTATGAGTACTACATTATTTGATACTACATTATCTAGCACGGTCGGTCATCGGGAGTGGTAGCCAACCTTACGAATACTATTGAGTGTCGAAATAAGATCATTCACTCTCGGTATCATAAGAGGAATATCTTATGTATTCTTGCTCAAACAAATCCCTAACCAGGGTCATTAGGATTGAGAGAGAAAGAGTTCTCCGAGAGAATCTAATTAGAGCAAGACTAAGTAGAAACCGTAGGGGTCTGACAACATCATGCCTGATATATGATCTCTAGGATATTGATAGATGAGGGACTATAGGTACACGATAACTGACTATAGACAGGTCCAATGGATTGGATTCTCCTGTATCGTTTGGGGACTATAGCATAGTGGCCTAGTTCATCCATAGTCGATGAGTCAAGTGAATTTTTATAGAGATAATAATTCATTAAGTCAGAAGAAGTTCTAACGGGTATGACTCACAGCCAATGCAATATTGGGACTAGAGGGTCACACACATATGGTAGGCGTTGCGATGAGTAGAGGTTCGGATATGAGATATATATTGGAGCCCCTATCTTATTGGATATCCAATAAGCCCTTGAATTATTGGATCCTATGGATGAAATCCAATAAGAGTCAATGAGAGATTATTGGATAGAGATCCACTAATCTAATAGGCTTGAGTAGTTGGTGCTAGTCATATGTGCCTTACAAGTTAATCACGTGAGCGATGACACGTGTGACTTAACACGCAGTCTTTTTGCTTATTATTATTATTTAATATTTTATCACTTTATATTACTTGTTAATATATATATATATATATATATATATATATATATATATATATATATATATATATATATATATATATATATATATATATATATATATATATATATATATATATATATATATATATTGTGATGTTCATGGATCTATGCAATAGGAATCAGAATCTGATGAGATCACGATAATAAGATCGATTCACCTTTAAACACAAATCCTAAATAATCCCGATCATAGGTTACTCGAGAGGGACATCGATATAATCGGATAGACTGGTATGCTATATACCCGTCCATATGATGGATGCAGCCGGTCTCATAGCTACTCGTGTGGCGACACTAGGGATATAGTACATGTGCTCATTGGAGAATGAGTTTGCTGATTGATTCGCTTATGAAATATTGGATGGTTGATGATGTCTTATTGGTAGATAGCGATTCCGTAGTCCCAGAGGAGCATCTAGTCTTTAGACTTGAGACACCAAGGATGTCTTGTATGAGTACTTCATTCTTTGATATCATACTTATAGGTCTAGAGGTTCCAGATCTAGCACAGTTGGTTATCGGGACTGGTAGCTAATCCTACGAGGACTATTGAGTGATGATAGAGGATTATCCTCTCTTAGTGTCATGAGAGGAATATCCTATGTGTTCTTACTCAGATAAATCCCTAACTAGGGTTATTCAGATTGAGAGAGAAAGAGTTCTCTAGGAGAATCCGATTAGAGTAAGACTTGAGTAGAAACTGTATGAGTCTGACAACATCATGCCAGTATACAGTCTTTGGGATATTAGATGGATGAAGGATTATATGTACATGGTAACTGAGGATAGACAGGTCTAATAGGTTGGATTCCCCTGTATTGTCTAGGGACTACAGCGTAGTGGCCTAGTATGTCTACATTCGATGAGTCGAGTGAATTATTATGGAGATAACAATTCAATAAGTCAGAAGGAGTTCTGACAGAGATGAGGGTGCTTGACTTCCATTACTCTCTCCTATAGATCTATAGGGATTCAAAGATATACTATCTCCCTAGGTAACATAATCTTTAATATATGCAGTTTTCTATTTCGCGGATTTTGCGCATCAATCGACCCACAACGACGAATATATCTTTAGGAATTGGGGATTTTGTTTTTATGTTCTTCCTCGGCGCATGTGATGTCGCCCCCTCAGATTTCCCAATAGTGGTATCAGAGCCAGCTTATTTATGCGAAAGATTAGTTTTGAACTACGTGTGTTATGTTTTGGATAAGCTTTTGACGTTCATTGATGGAAAAGTGAGAAAGCGAAACAATTGTTGCTGCCCTTGTTACCCTCACAAATGGCAGCTTGCTGCCATCTGTGTGTATGCAGCCACAGGTAGGCAACACAGCACTGGCGCATGCGCAAGCATTACGCTTGCAGCGGCTGGTCGACGGCTTGCTTAGAGCAGGCTTATGACCGATGGGGCTAGCACTTGCAAGGGCAGGCGGCCACAGCACCCACAAGGGTCGGCGGGCGATGCTTGTGGTCGGTCTGTTTGCAAGGGCGGGCGGCACCTGCGAGCGCGCCCACAACGGTGGTGGCCCAAAAGAGGGGCGCCGCTCATGGGCAAGCCGCTTGCGGGGGGGGGGGCGACGCTGGCCCGCAAGCGACCTTCCCGCAGGAGCACTCACTTATAGTGGCACTCGCCCGTGGGTAGGGGCGGTGCCACTGCCCCCCCCTTCTCGACGTAGAGGCTGCCATTGGCAGGGTGGCGACGTCTTCAGCATCACAACACAAGAGGGGAGCAGTAGGGTTTTGGGCAAAAGATAGTTTTGCTCCTATGAATTTAAGAAATTCCAATTCTATTCTTTTTTATCATAATTATCAAAATACCCTTTAGAATTTAGAAAATTCCCTACATGTCCTTGATTTCAGAAAATATTAATTAATTAAAAAGTTTAATTGATTATTATTATTATTATCTAGTAATCCTATATGATGATGTGTACATATGATGTATGATATGTGGATGAATGATCATGGACCGTGTGATGTGTGTACTTGTGATTATTATTATTGGAGCCTACGAGCCTCTATTTTATTTCTCGTTTATTGTTGAGCCTGCGTGCCTATGATTTAGTTATAATCACACGAGGAGGTATAATAGGAATGTGGAAGTGATAACGAGACCCACGATGCCGAGATGGACGATTGCGATGCATGGAGATGCGTCGAGATACCGACAGAACCAACGAGAATGAAATGGACGATCATAAGGGCATAGAGATGCATCACTGCACACATAGATCTTAATGTGAGTGATTAGGCCCACTAGCTCGGGCCTGATCACATTAGGTTGTGGTCTATGATCATCTGGTGTGATTGCTTATACACCTACTATATATATATATATATATATATATATATATATATATATATATATATATATATATATATATATATATATATTTACATGCGATATAGATATATATTAAATATGTATGTGTATGACATTATATTAGGAGACCAAATTAAAATCCCCTTTCTCAATAATATTAAGTCGGTAAATGTGAGGTAATTAGATTGACCTACGTGGCCTTCCATTGTTATAGGTAGGAACCGATTCTTGATGTGGGTTGAGTTGATCGAGTCCCTCAAGGCTCACGGATATTACGATTCGCTATTTTGCCTACGACATAGAGATATCACCGATGACTTGAGGACATGGTATACTTGGTCGAGTCCCTCGAGGGTATATCATCAAATCAAACTCATATTGTAACGATAGTGTTGACTTAATCAGACATCATAGTTGGTCGATTCCCTTGAGACCATGGTGGTTCGGAGGCCGAACATGACGGGAATCACAAGGAGTTGTGATCGATAAGAATTGCCTACCTTTTGGACTTAGTGTGATTGGTCGAGTCCCTCGAGATTACACTAAGATGCTAATTGGATCTCGATCTCTACTAGAAGTCTACCAGAGACTTCCATTTCATGTGCTGAGGGTGTCACGTGATTCGTCAGTAAAATAATGAGAGTAAATTAAAATAGACTTAATTGTTTATTTTTGTAAAATCTACATGTTATTTATTTCTTTTGCACCTTTATTTTCGTAAAATGTCGCTTTCAAATCCCTTATGTGGCATACTTGATGTCAACTGTCTCACTAGTCCAAATTATATGGATTGGCTCCGCAACTTGAGAATTGTTATCACAGCGAAATAAATTGCATACGTCCTTGATACAGTGATGCCTACACCCGAGGAAGGGGCAAGCGAGGATGAGATCGCTCGCTACCTGAAGTACATAGATAACTCTATTCTTGCTCAGTGTTACATGTTAGGCTCCATGACTCTTGAGTTACAGAGATAACATAAAAAAATAGATGTCAGATCTATTCTCTTACATGTCTGTAAATTGTTTGAGGAACATAAGACTTTGAGATATGAGATATCCAAGAGCCTCTTCCACGCTAGGATGACTAAGAGGATTCGAAAAACATTTGCCAAGAGTTTTTAAACTATTGACGACATCCGTAAAATGGGTGTAATGTCAATAATAGTTTTGCTTGGCTTCATATGAAACAATTCAAAATTATGCATCAAAAGATTAATTTTTGAATCGTTAACTCTACTAGTGCCTTCGTGTGTGTTTTCAAGAGTGTGTCAAATGTCATGTGTGCTAGTCATAGGTGCCCAGCAAGCTAATCACGTGAATGATGGCACGTGTGATTTAATATAGAATATTTTTACTTATTATAATTTAGTATATATCACTTTATAACTATTGCATAAATGCATACATATATTGTGATGTCCTTGGATTTGTGCAATGGGAATCGGATCGTGATGAGATCACGATAGTGAGATCGATTCACCTTTAAACACATATCCTAAATAATCCCGGTCATAGGTTACTCGAGAGGGATATCGTGATAACCGGACAGATTGGTGTGCTGTATACCCGTCCATATGATAGATGCAACTGGTCTCATAACTGCTTGTGTAGGGACACTAGGGATACTGAAGACAGTGTGCTCGATGGAGAATGAGTTCACTTGATTGATCCGCTACGGAATGTTGGATGGTTGATGATGCCTTATTTGTCGACAGCGATTCAGTAGTCCTAGTGGTATCTGGTCCTTAGACTTGAGACACCAAGGATGTCTGTATGAGTGCTCCACTCTTTGATACCAGACTTATAGGTTTGGTTGTCCTAGATCTAGTACAGCTGGTCATTGGGAGTGGTAGTCGACCTTACGAGGGCTATTGAGTGTCGATAGAGGATCATCCACTCTCAGCGTCATGAGAGGAATATCCCATGTGTTCTTGCTCAGACAAATCCCTGGCCAGGGTCATTCGGGTTGAGAGAGAAAGAGTTCTCCGGGAGAATCCGATTAGAGCAAGACTTGAGAAGAAATCGTGTGGGTCTGACAACACCATGCTCGATATACTGTCTATGGTATATTAAATGGATGAGAGACTATAGGTACATGGTAATCGAGGACGATGGGTCCAATGGATTGGATTCCCTCAGATCGTTCGGGGACTACTACGTAGTGGCCTAGTACGTCAAGAATGTCGATGAGTCGAGTGAATTATTACAGAGATAATAATTCACTGAGTTAGAAGGAGTTCTGATAGGTATGACTCATGGCCAGCTCGATATTGGGCCTAGAGGGTCACACACATATAGTAGGCATTGCAATGAATAGAGGTTCGGATATGAGATATCCGACGGAGCCCTTGTCTTATTGGATGCAGATCCAATACTCACTAGGGAAGGACCCATTAGGGTTTGACAAGGGACCTCTATAAATAAGAGGGATTCATAGCCCCATGGGCTAGAGAGCTTTGGTTTGCCTTTTCCTATTCTCCTCTCCATCTCCACCTCAGAGTAGGTCTAGAGTTTTGAGGAGCGTCATCGCAACCCTGCTGTGTGGATCACCGCTAGAGAGGAGGACGCTTGACCTCCTTCACCCTCTCCTAAGGATCTACAAGGAAATAGGGATATACAATCTCCCTAGGTAACACAATCTACTATATACACAGTTTCATGTTTCGCGGATTTTTTGCGTACCAATCTTCGCACGACGACGAACATCTCTTTGGGAATCGGGGATTTTGTTTTTCTTGTTCTTCCGCTGCGCATATGATGTCACCCCCAAGGATTTCCTAACAGTGGTATTAGAGCCAGGTTGCTCGTGCGAATGATTGGTTTTGAACTGCGTGTGTTATGTTTTGGAAGAATTTTGACGTCAAAATTGTTGACGCAAAAACAAGGAAGGGCAGCAACAGCTGCTGCCCTCGATCTACGTGCGTGCAATGTAGCCGTAGGCAGGCAGCCCACGAGCAGAGGCGCCGCAAGATAGCGGCGCCTACCGCCGCCGGGCGCCGCTGCTCTCGCGGGCGAAACTGTTAGGGTCGAGAGCACTAAGAGGGGGTTTGAATTAGTGCAGCGGAAAACTTTCAGCGATTTAAAAACAAAAGCCGCGTTCGTCCGATAAAAACGATTTCGATGTAAATGCCGATTCACAGTTTGTAGTTTACGCAGTTTGCGTCTAAATGCAGTTTGCGTCTAAATGCAGATTGCGTCTAAGCGCAGTTTGCATTTAAGCGCAGTTTGCGTCTAAGCGCAGATTGCGTCTAAACACAGTTTGCGTCTAAACACAGTTTGCGTCTAAGCGCAGTTTGCGTCTAAACACAGTTTGCGTTTGGCGCAGTTTGCGTCTAAGCGCAGTTTGCGTTTGAGCGCAGTTTGCGTCTAAGCGCAGTTTGCGTTTGAGCGCAGTTTGCGTCTAAACGCAGTTTTACGTCTAAGTGCAGTTTTACGTCTAAGTGCAGATTTACGTCTAAACGCAGTTTTGCGTCTAAACGCAGTTTTACGTCTAAACGCAGTTTTATGTCTAAACGTAGTTTTGCGTCTAAACGAAGTTTTACGTCTAAACGCAGTTTTATGTCTAAACGCAGTTTTGCGTCTAAACGCAGTTTTACGTCTAAACGCAGTTTTACGTCTAAACGTAATTTTACGTCTAAACGCAGTTTTGAACTTTGGAAAGCGTTTTATGAATACGCAGAAAGCAATTTGCAGTTATAAATGGAATCAAAACGTAAGCGTAAACTGCAGTGTAAAGATCGTACGAAAACACCGATTTACGTCTGAATGCAGATTCGGAAAGATCAGAACTTAGAGACTCGTTCGTAAACGCGCAGAGGGCAGTAGCAATGTAGGAGGTTTGCAGTAATGATAAAGTGCTCAAAGTAAAAGCAAACCAGAGATTTAGAGTGGTTGGTCGGTCTTGACCTACTCCACTTTTGGCTTCCTCCTCCGGCGAGGTCACCGGCGTCAACTAGCTGCCTTCCTTCAATGGGCGAAGGCTAACTGCCCTTTACAGTTTTCTCTCCTTTTGACGGGCTCAGGAGACAACCCTTACAGATCCTTTTCTCCTCTCTTTACAACTCAAGACTTGAAGAACAAAAAGAGGAGAACTTTTGGACTTTTTACACAAATTTGAGCTCTTAGAATCTTTGAAAAGATCAAGAATTCGATGTGGATCTGTATCTTTTCAGTGCTGAATGGGTGGGGTATTTATAGGCCCCAACCCGGTTCAAATTTGGAGCTCAAAACGATCAAATCCCGGAATTAGGGATCGGCGGTTGCACCTCTTGATTGGAGAGGTTGCACCGCTTTGGCGAGCTCTGAGATCGAGCCCAGGCGGTTGCACCTCTGTCGGGCGGTTGCACCGCCGAAGTCCGCTCGGAGATCGAGCCCCAGCGGTGCCACCTCTGATTGAGGCGGTTGCACCTCTGCCTGAGCTTCGGAGCCGAGCTCGCGGTGCTACCTCTCTGTCGGGGAGGTTGCACCGATCTAACTTCGTGAGATGAGCTCGGGCGATTGCACCTCTTCGGGCGGTTGCCGCCCGGTCTCATTGGAGACACAGCCCTGGGCGGTTGCACCCTCATTTGGGGCGGTTGCCCCCGATCTGTTGGAGACACAGACCTGGCGGTTGCACCTCTTGGCCCTGGCGGTTGTAATCGCTGGTGCAATCGGGTCCGAATGGTTAGCTCCATTCGCCCAATTTCAATCTTTTTCGGGGGCCCAATTGCCCCAAGATTAAGCTAATGGGATCACCTCCCATTTTCAAAGCTTAATCAACGTGCTAACTACGATTAAATCTAAGACAACTTGCGGCTTTGTTCCGATCGTCAATCGCTTCTTCCGGCGAACTTCCGTCGATCATCCGATGAACCCTCGGTGATTCTTCTGCGGACATCCGGCAAACTCCGGACTGCGACGATCCCTTGGCGAGTTCGACGAAGCTTGGCTTTGCAAGCTTCGGACTTCTCGGATCGCGTTCTCGGAGAACCTCCGTGCCACCGTCCGAACTTCCGTCGAACTCTCGAACTCCCAAGCGTGATCATGATCTTGACTCGTGGCAACTCCCCGCTGCTTGTCTAACTTTCATCGTAGTTAATCCCGCACAACAAACAAAAACTTCGATCGAGACAATTAATCCAAAGCAATTAACCAAGTTGTCCAAAGCATGTCATTGGTCCCTCGACGCCGTCCGATTCTTGACGATCGTCCTTTCCTCAGTAGCCTATTGCCCAATCGGCCGGTTGACTCGCAACTCCGATATCCTTAGCACAATACCCGCTCTTCTTAGCCCGATGTTCGAGTCCACGGCCCGAAGTTTTCGTCGATACGTCGACCGATCCACCGACCCGACGTCCAATCTTCGACATGTTCCTTCGGCACAACATGATTTTCCTGCTTTAATTGTCTTATCCTGGTCGAAGCATCCTGCGCACTCAAAACGCAGATTAAATCATAAACATATATCAAGTAGTTTCATCATCAAAATACGAGATTCAATAGAAACCCCCCACGGGGTGGTCGCCGGTGGGGACAAGACCGTCGCGGAGGCGGGCGCCCGGGCGGGTTTCCACCACAGCAGCGACAATGCCGCTTAACGCGGCGTCTGCCGGCAGGCGCAGCCCTAAAGGCTCATTTTCTACAAGACAAAAGCCGGCGGCAGCTGGGCGCCGCCACGCCTCCTCGTATGAAACCCCCATTGGGCGGCCGCCGGTGGGATAGCACCGCTATGAGGGCGGCGCCCGGCGGGCCGCACCCGCCAGCGGCAACCCGCTGCCGATGCAGCTTACTTGCGGCGAGCGGTGCCCTCGCCCCGCCTGACAGCCGTCGTCAGCCGGCAGGGTGGGCGGCGGCAGCGAAAAAAGGGGAAAGGGCATTAGGGTTTTCCGGGCAAAAGATAGTTTTGCCCCTCGGAATTTGAGAAATTCCAGTTTCTGTCTTTTGTCCAAATTACGAAAATACCCCTATAAATTCAGAAATTCCCTATAATGTCCCTGATTTCAGAAAATATTAATTAATTAAAAGGTTTAGTTGATTATTATTATTTTTTTATTATTATCTAGTAGTCCTACATGATGATGATTATTTATACATGTGATGTATGATGTGTGGACGGATGATCATGGACCGTGTGATGTGTGTACTTGTGATTATTATTATTGAGGTCTGCGAACCTCCATTATATTTCTCGTTTATTGTCGGGCCTGCGTGCCTATGATTAAGTTGTAATCATATGAGGAGGCGCAGCGGGAGCGTGGATGCGATAGCGGGACCCACGAGACGGACGATCGTGATGCATGAAGATGCATCAAGATGTCGACGGAACCGACAAGGACGAAATGGACGATCACAGGGCATGGAGACGCATCGTTGCACACATAGATATTGATGTGAGTGATTAGGCCTACTAGCTTGGGCCTAATCATATTAGGTTGTAGTCCATGATCATCTAGTGTAATTGCTTATACACATACTAGATATGTATATATATTTGCATGTGATGTAGATATATAATAAATATGTATATGTGTGACATATCATATTAGGAGACCAAATCATAGAAACATCTCTCGATAATATTAAGTCGGCAAACGTGAGGCAATTAAATTGACCCACGTGGCCTTCCATCGTTATAAGTAGGAACCGATTCCCGGTGTAGGTTGAGTTGGTCGAGTCCCTCGAGACTCAGTTGCTAGTCATAGGTGCCCAGCAAGCCAATCACGTGAGTGATGGCACTTGTGACTTGATACAGAATCTTTTTGCTTATTATATTTTGGCGTATATCACTTTATAACTATTGCATAAATGCATATATATATTGTGATGTCCTTGGATTTGTGCAATGGGAATCGAATCGTGATGAAATCACGATAATGAGATCGATTCACCTTTAAACACATATCCTAAATAATCCCGATCATAGGTTACTCGAGAGGGACATCGTGATAACCGGATAGACTGGTGTGCTGTATACCCGTCCATATAATGGATGCAGCTGGTCTCATAGCTGCTCGTGTAGGGACACTAGGGATACAGCACAGGTGCTCATTGGAGAATGAGTTCTTGATTGATCCGCCACGGAATCTTTGGATGGTTGATGATGCCTTATTGTCAAACAAGCAATTCCGTAGTCCTAGTGGTGTATCGGTCCTTAGACTTGAGACACCAAGGATGTCCTGTATGAGTGCTCCACTCTTTGATACCGGACTTATAGGTTTGGTTGTCCCGGATCTAGTACAACCTGGTCATTGGGAGTGGTAGTCGACCTTACGAGGGCTATTGAGTGTCGATAGAGGATCATCCACTCTCGGCGTCATGAGAGGAATATCCCATGTGTTCTTGCTCGGACAAATCCCCGGCCGGGGTCATTCGGGTTGAGAGAGAAAGAGTTCTCAGGAGAATCCGATTAGAGCGAGACTTCGAGTAGAAACCGTATGGGTCCGACAACACCATGCTCGATATACCGGTCTCGGGATATTAGATGGATGAGGGACTATAGGTACATGGTGGCGAGGACAGACAGGTCCAATGGATTGGATTCCCCCAGATGTCGTGCGGGGACTACTGGCGTAGTGGCCTAGCACGCCAGTAGTCGATGAGTCAGTGAATTATTACAGAGATAATAATTCACCGAGTTAGAAGGAGTTCCGAGTGTATGACTCACGGCAAGCTCGATATTGGGCCTAGAGGGTCACACACATATGGTAGGCATTGCGATGAGTAGAGGTTCGGATATGAGATATCCGGACGGAGCCCTTGTCTTATTGGATGCAGATCCAATACCCACTAAGGGAAGGACCCATTAGGGTTTGACACGGGATCTCTATAAATAGGAGGGATTCTGACCTCATAGGCTAGAGTCTTTGCTTGCCTTTCCTATTCTCCTCTCCCTCTCCACCTCGGAGGCACGGAGTTTTGAGGAGGGTCGCCGCACCCCTGGCTGTGTGGATCACCGCTAGAGAGGAGGGGCTTGACCTCCTTCACCCTCTCCTAGGTATCGCAAGGAAACAGGGATATCTGATCTCCCTCGGTAACACAATCTCTATCTGTGATTTTTTGTGTTTCTTGGATTTTTGGCGCGACCAATCTTCGCACGACGACGAACAACATTTTTTGGGAATCGGGATTTCTGTTTTCTTGTTCTTCATTGCGCATATGATGTCGCCTTGATTTCCCAACAATGGTATCGAGCCGGGTTATTAAATGTGTGAATGATTGGTTTTGAACTGCGTGTGTTGTGTTTAGGAAGAATATTGACGTCAAAATCGTTGGCCTTAAAGCGAGGAAGGGCGACAACGATTTGTGCCCTCGATCGCATGATGCCCGCCACTGTACCAGAAGCGCAAGCCAGCACAGACAGGCAGCGGCAATAGCATCTTGCATAGGCGTTGCAGCGGCGTAGCCGACCGGCCGGTCCGCTTGTTTGCAGTTTTTGTTCGGCTGGGCCGACCCCGGCGCAGAGGCGCCCTTGGGCGCTACCGCCGCCGGAAGGAAGCGGTCGCCGCCGCAGGGCAGCGGACGCCACCGCCGCTGATCCCGCGGGCGAAACCCCCCCCACACTGGGGCGCCTAGCGGGACAAAGACCGCCTGGAGGTACGGTGTTCGGCGAGGCGCCCACCCGCAGTGACGTCGCCGCCAGCAAGCGTGCCGCCTGCAGGCGAGGGCAGTGCCCTCGCCCCACCGCACAGGCCGCCGCCAGCAGGTTGCCCTTGTGAATTTGAGAAATTTCAGTTTTTGTGTTTTGTCCAAATTATGAAAATACCCTTAGGAATTGAGAAATTCCCTACATGTCCCTGATTTCAGAAAATATTAATTAATTAAAAGGTTTTGGTTGATTATTATTTTTTATTATTATTTAGTAGTCCTACATGGTGATGATTATTTATACATGTGATGTATGATGTGTGGACGGATGATCATGGACCGTGTGATATGTGTACTTGTGATTATTATTATTGAGGTCTGCGAACCTCCATTATATTTCTCGTTTATTGTCGGGCCTGCGTGCCTATGATTAAGTTGTAATCACATGAGGAGGCGCAGCGGGAGCGTGGATGCGATAGCGGGACCCACGAGACGGACGATTGTGATGCATGGAGATGCATCAAGATGTCGACGGAACCGACGAGGACGAGATGGACGATCACAAGGGCATGAAGATGCACCGTTGCACACATAGATCTTGATGTGAGTGATTAGGCCTACTGGCTCGGGCCTAATCATATTAGGTTGTGGTCCATGATAATCTGATGTGATTGCTTATACACATACTAGATATGTATATATATTTGCATGCGATGTAGATATATATTAAATATGTATACGTGTGACATGTCATATTAGGAGACCAAATTATAGAAACATCTCTCGATAATATTAAATTCGGTGGCGTGAGGCAATTAGATTGACCCCCGTGGCCTTCCATCATTATGAGTAGGAACCGATTCCCGGTGTAGGTTGAGTTGGTCGAGTCCCTCGAGACTCACCTATATCGTGATTCGCTATCTTGCTTACGACATAGAGATGTCACCGGTGACCGAGGACATGGTATGCTTGGTCGGAGTCCCTCGAGGGTATATCATCAAATCGGACTCATCTTGTAACGAAGGTGTTGACTTAACCGAGCATCATGGTTGGTCGAAAGTACCTCGAGGCCATGGTGATTCGGGAGCGAAACAGGATGAGAATCACAAGGAGTTGTGATCGGCAAGAGTTGCCTACCTTTTAGGCTTAGTGTGATTGGTCGAGTCCCCGAGGTTACACTAAGACGATTGGATCTGATCCCCACTAGAAGTCTGCTGGAGACTTCCGTTTCACATCTTTGAGGGTGTCGCGTGACTCGTTAGTAAAATAGTGGGAGCATATTAAGATAGAAGTCCATATCTTGATAGTTTATTTCTTTGCAAAATCTGCATGTTATTCATTTTCGCTACATCTTAATTTTCAGAAAATGTCGCCAAATCCCTTACGTGGCATACTTGATGTCAACCGCCTTACTGGTCCAAATTAAACGGATTGGCTCTCGTAACTTGAGAATTGTTCTCACAGCGGAGAAAATCGTGTACGTCCTTTGATGATGATGATGCCTACTCGAAGAAGGGCAAGCGAGGATGAGATCGCCGCCACGTGAAGTACATTGATGGATGCGGATCCATTCTCCTACATGTCCGAAAAAAAATTGTTCGAGGAACAGGGGAAGGACTCAACGATATGAGATATCCAAGAGCCTTTTTTCCGCTAGGATGACCGAGGGGACACCGGTTCAGAACCATGTCCTAAAGATGATTGAGTGGATAGAGAAACTCACAGGTCTAGGAATGGTCCTAGAGGATAACTTGTGTGTGGACATTGTGCTTGAGTCCCTACCAAATTCCTTTTCACAGTTCATAATGAATTTTAATATGAACAAGCTTGAGGTGACTCTCTCGAGCTCCTCAATATGTTGAGGGAGGCAGAGAGTACTATTAAGAAAAGAGAAGCAGTTCTCTCTTTGGTGAGACCGAGAAAAGAAAATGAAAGAGAAAAGTCCCTTAAGAAGGAAAAGGGCAAGGACAAACAAGGTAAAGCAAAGGTTGCTAAGAAAGACCCAGCAAAGGACAAAGGCCAGTGCTTCCACTGTGGTAAAGATGGGCATTGAAAGAGAAACTGCAAAGAGTACCTTGCAGAAAGGGCGAAACAAAAGCTTGATGAAGCATCAGGTACATTCATGATCAGTCTCCATTTGTCAGACTCTTATGATAACACAAGGGTATTGGATACCGGTAGTGCTTATCATATATGCAATTCGTTGCAGGTTCTAGCAAGGCCTAGGAGACTACAGAGAGGCGAGATGGACCTCAAGATGGGTAATGGAGCAAAAGTTACTGTATTAGCTGTTGTCGAGGTCGCCCTACATCTGCCTAGTGGATCTTTTATTGCATTAGATGCATGTTATTTTGTTCCTTCTATTATCAAAAACATTATCTCCATTTCATGTTTAATAGTTAGTGGATATAAATTTGTTTTTGAGAACAATGGTTGTTCGATATTATTAGATGATAAGATCATCACGAAAGGAACATTGCATAATGGTTTATTTATGTTAGACACCACTCCACATATCATGAATGTAAATATGTCCAAAAGGAAACGAGATGAGTTGAACAGTGCATACCTGTGGCATTGTAGGCTTGGTCACATCTATGAAAGAAGGATTCAAAAGTTGCGAAATGATGGATATCTAGATCCATTCGACTATGTGTCATATGCAACTTGTGAGCCTTGCATTCGTGGAAAACTTACCAACTCTCCATTTAGTGGAACTAAAGAGAGAGAGCCACTGAGTTGTTGGAACTCATACATAGTGATGTATGTGGACCCATGTCAACTCATGCCATTGGAGGTTACTCCTACTTCATTACATTTACTGATGATTTCTCAAGGTATGGATATGTGTACTTAATGAAGTACAAGTCTGAGGCCTTTGAGAAATTCAGAGAGTATAAGAATGAGGTGGAGAACCAGATTGGAAAGAGTATCAAAACTCTTCGATCAGATCGAGGAGGTGAGTACTTAAGTACAAAGTTCACTCAATTCCGCAAGGACCATGGGATATTATCCCAATGGACACCTCCTTATACACCTCAGCTCAATGGTGTCTCTGAAAGGAGAAATCGTACATTATTAGATATGGTACGGTCCATGATGAGTTTCGCTGACCTACCCATCTCATTCTGGGGATATGCCCTAGAAACCGCAGCTTACCTTCTGAACAGAGTTCCAACTAAGTCGGTAGTGTCTACACCATATGAGATATGGAAAGGGAAGAAGCCTGATCTTAAGGTTGTTAAGATTTGGGGCTGCCCTGCACATGTTAAAAGACATAACCCCGATAAGTTAGAATCAAGGACAGAGCGATGCAAATTTGTGGGATACCCCAAGGAAACTTGTGGGTATTATTTCTATCATCTCTAGGACCAAAAGGTCTTTGCAGCTAAGAGAGCAGTGTTCCTTGAGAAGGAACACATTCTTGACGGAGACAGTGGGAGAATGATAGAATTGAGCGAGGTTGGAGAACCAAGCTCAAGCACCACTCTACAGCCCGAGTCTGTTCAGGTACCTAATACACAAGTATCAATTTTACGCAGGTCTGATAGAGTATCCCATCCTCCTGAGAGATATGTGGAACATATTAGAGCAGAGGGTGTAGAGGATATTGATCCTCAGACCTACGAGGAGGCTATTATGAGTATAGACTCCGGGAAGTGGAAAGAAGCCATGAATTCTGAAATGGATTCTATGTACTCCAATAAGGTTTGGAACCAAGTTGATGCGCCCGAAGGTATTGTACCCATCGGTTGCAAGTGGATCTTTAAGAAAAAGATCGGAGTAGATGGAAAGGTAGAGACCTATAAAGCAAGGCTAGTGGCTAAGGGGTATCGTCAAAGGCAAGGTGTTGACTACGACGAAACTTTCTCACCCGTAGCAATGCTAAAATCCATCAGAAATCTATTGTCTATTGCAGCACACTATGATTATGAGATCAGGCAGATGGATGTGAAAACCGCATTCCTCAACGGTAACCTCGAGGAGGAGGTGTATATGATGCAACCTGAGGGATTCGTGTCCAAGAACGGCCCAGATAAGGTGTGTAGGTTGCTTAGATCCATTTATGGACTAAAGCAAGCTTCCCGAAGTTGGAACATAAGATTTGATGAGGCAATCAGATCTTATGACTTCATTAAGAACGAAGATGAGCCTTGTGTATACAGAAAGGTAAGTGGGAGCGCTATCACCTTTTTGGTGTTATATGTGGATGACATCCTCATCATTGGGAATGACATAGGAATGCTATCCACAGTAAAGGCTTGGTTATCTAGACACTTCTCCATGAAGGACTTAGGGGAAGCATCTTATATCTTGGGGATTAGAATCTATAGAGATAGATCCAAGAGGATGCTTGGCTTATCCTAGTCCAAGTACATAGAAACTATTGTCAAAAGGTTTGGCATGGAAAATTCCAAAAGAGGTCTCATACCGATGAGACATGGGATATCGCTTTCTACGAGTATTTCCCCAAAGACTCCAGAAGAAAAGGGCGAACATGGATATGATACCTTATGCCTCAGCAATAGGGTCTATTATGTATGTCATGCTATGTACTGGGCCTGATATAGCGCATGCTCTGAGTGTCACGAGCAGGTATCAGGCGGATCCAGGCTTGGAGCATTGGAAAGCAGTAAAGTGTATCCTTAAGTACTTGAGAAGGACTAAGGATCTTTTACTAGTATATGGAGGTAATAGCCTTAAGGTTGAAGGCTACACCGACTCAAGTTTTGAGTCGATGTCGATGATAGCAAGTCAATTCAGGCTATGTGTACACCTTGAATGGAGGAGCAGTGTCTTTGGAAGAGTTCCAAGCAAGATACCACTGCTGACTTCGACCATAGATTATGAGTACATTGCTGCATCGATGCAGCAAAAGGAGGAGTGCAGGTGAAGAAGTTCATCACAGATTTGGGAATCGATCTGAGATAGCGACAAGTCGACTTCCTTATATTGCGACAACTATGGGGTGATTACTCAAATAAGGAAACCGGGTCTCATCGGAAGTGTTCGAGGAGGTTCTAAAATATTTATAAGAAAGATCGTAACTTGAGGAGATGTAGCAGTGGAAAGAGTTCCATCCGAAGATAACATTGCAGATCCACTGACAAAGTCATTGTCTCATTTTGTCTTTGAGCGTCACAGGGGTCTGATGGGGATTAGACACATAGGTAATTGGCTTTAGGTCAAGTGTGAGATTGCTAGTCATAGGTGTCCAGCAAGCCAATCACGTGAGTGATGGCACTTGTGACTTGATACAGAATCTTTTTGCTTATTATATTTTGGCGTATATCACTTTATAACTATTGCATAAATGCATATATATATTGCGATGTCCTTGGATTTGTGCAATGGAATCGGATCGTGATGAGATCACGATAATGAGATCGATTCACCTTTAAACACATATCCTAAATAATCCCGGTCATAGGTTACTCGAGAGGGACATCGTGATAACCGGATAGGCGGTGTCTTTGTATACCCGTCCATATGATGGATGCGGCTGGTCTCATAGCCGCTCGTGTAGGGACACTAGGGATACAAGACTGGTGCTCGATGGAGAATGAGTTCACCGATTGATCCGCTTACGGAATCTTTGGATGGTTGATGATGCCTTATTGTCGGTTTGGCGATTCCGTAGTCCTAGTGGTGTATCGGTCCTTAGACTTAAGACACCAAGGATGTCTGTATGAGTGCTCCACTCTTTGATACCGGACTTATAGGTTTGGTTGTCCCGCATCTAGTACATTTGGTCATTGGGAGTGGTAGTCGACCCACGAGGGCTATTGAGTGTCGATAGAGGATCATCCACTCTCAACGTCATGAGAGGAATATCCCATGTGTTCTTGCTCGAGACAAATCCCTGGCGGGGTCATTGGGTTGAGAGAGAAAGAGTTCTCTGGAGAATCCGATTAGAGCAAGACTCGAGTAGAAACCGTATGGGTCCGACAACACCATGCTCGATATCGGTCTCCGGGATATTAGATGGATGAGGGACTATAGGTAAATGGTGGCGAGGACGACGGGGTCTAATGGATTGGATTCCCCCAGATCGATGCGGGGACTACAAGTAGTGGCCTAATACGTCCGTAGTCGATGATGAGTCAGTGAATTATTACAGAGATAATAATTCATTGAGTTAGAAGGAGTTCCGACGAGGTATGACTCACGGCAAGCTTCGATATTGGGCCTAGAGGGTCACACACATATGGTAGGCATTGCGATGAGTAGAGGTTGGGATATGAGATATCCGGCCGGAGCCCTTGTCTTATTGGATGCAGATCCAATACCCACTAAGGAAGGACCCATTAGGGTTTGACACGGGATCTCTATAAATAGGAGGGATTCACTGCCTCATAGGCTAGAGTCTTTGCTTGCCTTTCCTATTCTCCTCTCCCTCTCTACCTCGGAGGCCTGGAGTTTTGAGGAGGAGGGTCGCCGCAACCCCGCTGTGTGGATCACCGCTAGAGAGGAGGACGCTTGACCTCCTTCACCCTCTCCTAAGGATCTGCAAGGAAACAGGGATATCTGATCTCCCTAGGTAACACAATCTCTATCGCAGTTTTTTTGTGTTTTATGGATTTTTCAAGCACCAATCTTCATACGATGACCGAACATCTTTTTTGGGAATCGATTTTTTTTGTTTTCTTGTTCTTCCTTTCAAGATATGATGTCGGCCCCATGATTTCCCAACATCACCTATATCGCGATTCGCTATCTTGCTTACGATATAGAGATGTCACTGGTGACCTGAGGGCATGGTATACTTGGTCGAGTCCCTCGAGGGTATATCATCAAATCATACTCATCTTGTAACGAAGGTGTTGACTTAACCGAGCATCTTGGTTGGTCGAGTCCCTCGAGGCCATGGTTATTCGGAGGCCGAACAGGACGGGAATCACAAGGAGTTGTGATCGACAAGAGTTGCCTACCTTTTAGGCTTAGTGTGATTGGTCGAGTCCCTCGAGGTTACACTAAGATGCTGATAGGATCCTGATCCCCACTAGAAGTCTACCGGAGACTTCCGTTTCACGTGCTGAGGGTGTCGCGTGACTCGTTAGTAAAATAGTGAGAGCATATTAAGATAGAAGTCCATATCTTGATAGTTTATTTCTTGCAAAATCTGCATGTTATTCATTTCTGCTGCATCTTTATTTTTAGAAAATATCGCTTTCAAATCCCTTACGTGGCATACTTGATGTCAACCGCCTCACTGGTCTAAATTATACGGATTGGCTCCGTAACTTGAGAATTGTTCTCACAGCGAAGAAAGTCGTGTACGTCCTTGATACTATGATGCTTGCACCCGAAGAAGGGGCAAACGAGGATGAGATCTCTCGCTACGTGAAGTACATTGATGACTCCACTCTTGCTCAGTGCTATATGTTGGGCTCTATGACTCTAGAGTTATAGAGACAACATGAAAAGATGGATGCCAGATCCATTCTCCTACATGTCCGAAAATTGTTTGAGGAACAGGGGAAGGACTCAACGATATGAGATATCCAAGAGCCTTTTCCGCGCTAGGATGACTGAGGGGACACCGGTTCAGAACCATGTCCTAAAGATGATTGAGTGGATGGAGAAACTCACAGGTCTAGGAATGGTCCTAGAGGATGACTTGTGTGTGGACATTGTGCTTCAGTCCCTACCAAATTCCTTTTCACAGTTAATAATGAATTTTAATATGAACAAGCTTGAGGTGACTCTCCCAGAGCTCCTCAATATGTTGAGGGAGGCAGAGAGTACTATTAAGAAAGAGAAGCCAGTTCTCTACACTGGTGAGACCAGAAAGAAAAGGAAAGCAGAAAAGTCCCTTAAGAAGGAAAAGGGCAAGGACAAACAAGGTAAAGCAAAGGTTGCTAAGAAAGACCCAACAAAGGACAAAGGCCAGTGCTTCCACTGTGGTAAAGATGGGCATTGGAAGAGAAACTGCAAAGAGTACCTTGCAGAAAGGGCGAAACAAAAGCTTAATAAAGCTTCAGGTACATTCATGATCAGTCTCCATTTGTTAGACTCTTATGATAACACATGGGTATTGGATACCAGTAGTGCTTATCATATATGCAATTCGTTGCAGGTTCTGGCAAGGCCTAGGAGACTACAGAGAGGCGAGATGGACCTCAAGATGGGTAATGGAGCAAAAGTTGCTGTATTAGCTGTTGGCGAGGTCGCCCAACATCTGCCTAGTGGATCTTTTATTGCATTAGATGCATGTTATTTTGTTCCTTCTATTATCAAAAACATTATCTCCATTTCATGTTTAACAGTTAGTGGATATAAATTTGTTTTTGAGAACAATGGTTGTTCGATATTATTTGATGATAAGATCATCACGAAAGGAACATTGCATAATGGTTTATTTATGTTAGACACCACTCCACATATCATGAATGTAAATATGTCTAAAAGGAAACGAGATGAGTTGAACAGTGTATACCTGTGGCATTGTAGGCTAGGTAACATCCATGAAAGAAGGATTCAAAAGTTGCTAAATGATGGATATCTAGATCCATTCGACTATGTGTCATATGCAACTTGTGAGCCTTGCATTCGTGGAAAACTTACCAACTCTCCATTTAGTGGAACTAGAGAGAGAGCCACTGAGTTGTTGGAACTCATACATAGTGATGTATGTGGACCCATGTCAACTCATGCCATTGAAGGTTACTCCTACTTCATTACATTTACTGATGATTTCTCAAGGTATAGATATGTATACTTAATGAAGTACAAGTCTGAGGCCTTTGAGAAATTCAGAGAGTATAAGAATGAGGTGGAGAACCAGATTGGAAAGAGTATCAAAACTCTTCGATCAGATCGAGGAGGTGAGTACTTAAGTACAAAGTTCACTCAATTCCGCAAGGACCATGGGATATTATCCCAATGGATACCTCCTTATACACCTCAGCTCAATGGTGTCTCTGAAAGGAGAAATCGTACATTATTAGATATGGTACTGTCCATGATGAGTTTCGCTGACCTACCCATCTCATTCTAGGGATATGCCCTAGAAACCGCAGCTTACCTTCTGAACAGAGTTCCAACTAAGTCGGTAGTGTCTACACCATATGAGATATGGAAAGGGAAGAAGCCTGATCTTAAGGTTGTTAAGATTTGGGGCTGCCCTGCACATGTTAAAAGACACAACCCCGATAAGTTAGAATCAAGGACAGAGCGATTCAAATTTGTGGGATACCCCAAGGAAACTTGTGGGTATTATTTCTATCATCTCGAGGACCAAAAGGTCTTTTGTAGCTAAAGAGAGCAGTGTTCCTTGAGAAGGAACACATTCTTGACGGAGACAGTGGGAGAATGATAGAATTGGCGAGGTTGGAGAATCAAGCTCAAGCACACCACTCTGACCGAAGTGCATTTCGGGTACCTAATACACAAGTATCAACTTTACGTAGGTCGATAGAGTATCCCATCCTCCCGAGAGATATGTGGGACATATTAGAGCAGAGGGTGTAGAGGATATTGATCCTCGGGACCTACGAGGAGGCTATTATGAGTATAGACTCGGGGAAGTGGAAAAAAGCCATGAATTCGAGATGGATTCTATGTACTCCAATAAGGTTTGGAACCTAGTTGTCCTTGAAGGTATTGTACTCATCGTTTGCAAGTGGATCTTTAAGAAAAAGATCGGAGTAGATGGAAAGGTAGAGACCTATAAAGCAAGGCTAGTGGCTAAGGGGTATCGTCAAAGGCAAGGTGTTGACTCTGACGAAACTTTCTCACCGTAGCAATGCTAAAATCCATCAATTCTATTGGCTATTGCAGCACACTATGATTATGAGATCTAGCAGATGGATGTGAAAACCGCATTCCTCAACGGGAACCTCGAGGAGGAGGTGTATATGATGCAACCTGAGGGATTCGTGTCCAAGAACGGCCCAGATAAGGTGTGTAGGTTGCTTAGATCCATTTATGGACTAAAGCAAGCTTCCCGAAGTTGGAACATAAGATTTGATGAGGCAATCAGATCTTATGACTTCGTTAAGAACGAAGATGAGCCTTGTGTATACAGAAAGGTAAGTGGGAGCGCTATCACCTTTTTGGTGTTATATGTGGATGACATCCTCATCATTGGGAATGACATAGGAATGCTATCCACAGTAAAGGCTTGGTTATCTAGACACTTCTCCATGAAGGACTTAGAGGAAGCATCTTATATCTTGGGAATTTAAATCTATAGAGATAGATCCAAGAGGATGCTTGGCTTGTCCCAGTCCAAGTACATAGAAACTATTGTCAAAAGGTTTGGCATGGAAAATTCCAAGAGAGGTCTCATACCGATGAGACATGGGATATCGCTTTCTACGAGTATTTCCCTAAAGACTCAAGAAAAAAAGGGCGAACATGGATATGATACCTTATGCCTCAACAATAGGGTCTATTATGTATGCCATGCTATGTACTGGGCCTGATATAGCGCATGCTCTGAGTGTCACGAGCAGGTATCAGGCGGATCCAGGCTTGGAGCTTTGGAAAGCAGTAAAGTGTATCCTTAAGTACTTGAGAAGGACTAAGGATCTTTTACTAGTATATGGAGGTAATAGCCTTAAGGTTGAAGGCTACACTGACTCAAGTTTTCGGTCGATGTCGATGATAGCAAAATTAATTCAGGGCTATGTGTACACCTTGAATGGAGGAGCGAGTGTCTTTGGAAGAGTTCCAAGCAAGATACCATCACGACTCGACCATAGAGGCGGGTACATTGCTGCATCGATGCACAAAGGAGGGAGTCCGGGTGAAGAAGTTCATCACAGATTTGGGAATCGTCGATGAGATAGCGACAAGTCGACTTCCTTATATTGCGACAACTATGGGGTGATTACTCAAATAAAGGAAACCGGGTCTCATCGAAGTGTTCGAGGAGGTTCTAGCTTATAAGAAAGATCGTAACTTGAGGAGATGTAGCAGTAGAAAGAGTTCCATCCGAAGATAACATTGCAGATCCACCGACAAAGCCGTTGTCTCATTTTGTCTTTGAAGCGTCCTGTGGGAGTGCGATGGGGATCAAACACATAGGTGATTGGCTTTAGGTCAAGTGTGAGATTGCTAGTCATAGGTGCCCAGCAAGCCAATCACGTGAGTGATGGCACTTGTGACTTGATACAGAATCTTTTTGCTTATTATATTTTGGCGTATATCACTTTATAACTATTGCATAAATACATATATATATTGTGATATCCTTGGATTTGTGCAATGGAATCGGATCGTGATGAGATCACGATAATGAGATCGATTCACCTTTAAACACATATCCTAAATAATCCCGGTCATAGGATTTTCTCGAGAGGGACATCGTGATAACCTAGGATAGAGGCGGTGTCTTTGTATACTCGTCCATATGATGGATGCAGCTGGTCTCATAGCTGCTCGTGTAGGGACACTAGGGATCTGAAGACAGGTGCTCGATGGAGAATGAGTTCATTGATTGATCCGCCACGGAATCTTTGGATGGTTGATGATGCCTTATTAATGGGACGGCGATTCCGTAGTCCTAGTGGTGTATCTCGGTCCTTAGACTTGAGACACCAAGGATGTCTGTATGATTGCTCCACTCTTTGATACCGGACTTATAGGTTTGGTTGTCCCAGATCTAGTACAATTTGGTCATTGGGAGTGGTAGACCTTACGAGGGGCTATTGAGTGTCGATAGAGGATCATCCCACTCTCGGCGTCATGAGAGGAATATTCCATGTGTTCTTGCTCGGACAAATCCTTGGCCAAGGTCATTCGGGTTGAGAGAGAAAGAGTTCTCTCCGGAGAATCCGATTAGAGCGAGACTTCGAGTAGAAACCGTATTGGTCCTGGACAACACCATGCTCGATATACGGTCTATGGGATATTAGATGGATGAGGGACTATAGGTAAATGGTGGCGAGGACAGACAGGTCTAATGGATTGGATTCCCCCAGATCGATGCGGGGACTACGACATAGTGGCCTAGCACGTCCAAGAGTCGATGAGTCGAGTGAATTATTACAGAGATAATAATTCATTGAGTTAGAAGGAGTTCGACGAGGTATGACTCACGGCCATTTCGATATTGGGCCTAGAGGGTCACACACACATATGGTAGGCATTGCGATGAGTAGAGGTTGGATATGAGATATCCGGCCAGACCCTTGTCTTATTGGATGCATATCCAATACCCACTAGGGAAGGACCCATTTGGGTTTGACACGGGATCTCTATAAATAGGAGGGATTCACTGCCCTCATAGGCTAGAGTCTTTGCTTGCCATTCCTATTCTCCTCTCCCTCTCCACCTCGAGAGGCACGGAGTTTTGAGGAGGGTCGTCGCAACCCCTGCTGTGTGGATCACCGCTAGAGAGGAGGACGCTTGACCTCCTTCACCCTCTCCTAAGGATCTGCAAGGAAACAGGGATATACGATCACCCTAGGTAACACAATCTCTATACGCAGTTTTGTGTTTTGCGGATTTCTACGCACCAATCTTCGCACGACGACGAACATCTTTTTGGGAATCGAGGATTTTTGTTTTCTTGTTCTTCTGCTGCGCATATGATGTCGCCCCCATGATTTCCCAACATCACCTATATCGCGATTCGCTATCTTGCTTATGATATAGAGATGTCACTGGTGACCTGAGGGCATGGTATACTTGGTCGAGTCCCTCGAGGGTATATCATCAAATCATACTCATCTTGTAACGAAGGTGTTGACTTAACCGAGCATCTTGGTTAGTCGAGTCCCTCGAGTCCATGGTGATTCGGAGGCCGAACAGGACGGGAATCACAAGGAGTTGTGATCGACAAGAGTTGCCTACCTTTTAGGCTTAGTGTGATTGGTCGAGTCTCTCGAGGTTACACTAAGATGCTGATTGGATCCTAATCCCCACTAGAAGTCTACCAGAGACTTCCGTTTCACGTGCTGAGGGTGTCGCGTGACTCGTTAGTAAAATAGTGAGAGCATATTAAGATAGAAGTCCATATCTTGATAGTTTATTTCTTGCAAATTCTGCATGTTATTCATTTCTGCTGCATCTTTATTTTCAGAAAATATCGCTTTCAAATCCCTTACGTGGCATACTTGATGTCAACCGCCTCACTGGTCCAAATTATACGGATTGGCTCCGTAACTTGAGAATTGTTCTCACAGCGAAGAAAGTCGTGTACATCATTGATACTATGATGCCTGCGCCCGAAGATGGGACAAACGAGGATGAGATCGCTCGCTACGTGAAGTACATTGATGACTCCACTCTTGCTCAGTGCTATATGTTGGGCTCTATGACTCCTGAGTTACAGAGCCAACATGAAAAGATGGATGCCAGATCCATTCTCCTACATGTCCGTAAATTGTTTGAGGAACAAGGAAGGACTCAGCGATATGAGATATCTAAGAGCCTCTTTCGCGCTAGGATGACTGAGGGGACACCGGTTCAGAACCATTTCCTAAAGATGATTGAGTGGATAGAGAAACTCACAGGTCTAGGAATGGTCCTAGAGGATAACTTGTGTGTGGACATTGTGCTTCAGTCCCTACCAGATTCCTTTTCACAGTTTATAATGAATTTTAATTTGAACAAGCTTGTAGTGACTCTCCCAGAGCTTCTCAATATGTTGAGGGAGGCAGAGAATACTATCAAGAAAGAGAAGCCAGTTCTCTACACTGGTGAGACAAAAAAGAAAAGGAAAGTAGAAAGGTCCCTTAAGAAGGGAAAGGGCAAGGTCAAACCAGGTAAAGCAAAGGTTGCTAAGAAGACCCAGCAAAGGACAAAGGCCAGTGCTTCCACTGTGGTAAAGATGGGCACTGGAAGAGAAACTGCAAAGAGTACCTTGCAGAAAGGGCGAAACAAAAGCTTGATGAAACTTCAGATACATTCATGATCAGTCTCCATTTGTCAAACTCTTATGATAACATATGAGTATTGGATACCGGTAGTGCTTATCATATATGCAATTCATTGCAGGTTCTGGCAAGGCCTAGGAGACTAGAGAGAGGCGATATGGACCTCAAGGCTGTTGACGAGGTCGCCCTACATCTGCCTAGTGGAGCTTCTATTGCATTAGATGCATGTTATTTTGTTCCTTCTATTATTAAAAATATTATCTCCATTTCATGTTTAACAGTCAGTGGATATAAATTTATTTTTGAGAACAATGTTTGTTCGATATTATTAGATGATAAGATCATCATGAAAGGAACATTGCATAATGGTTTATTTATATTAGACACCACTCCACATATCATTAATATAAATGTGTCCAAAAGGAAACGAGATGAGTTGAACAGTGCATACCTGTGGCATTGTAGGCTAGGTCACATCCATGAAAGAAGGATTCAAAAGTTGCTAAATGATGGATATCTAGATCCATTCGACTATGTATCATATGCAACTTGTGAGCCTTGCATTCGTGAAAAACTTACTAACTCTCCATTTAGTGGAACTGGAGAGAGAGCCACTGAGTTGTTGGAACTCGTACATAGTGATGTATGTGGACCCATGTCAACTCATGCCATTGGAGGTTACTCCTACTTCATTACATTTACTGATGATTTCTCAAGGTATGGATATGTGTACTTATTGAAGTACAAGTCTGAGGCCTTTGAGAAATTCAGAGAGTATAAGATTGAGGTGGAGAACCAGATTGGAAAGAGTATCAAAACTCTTCGATCAGATCGAGGAGGTGAGTACTTAAGTACAAATTTCACTCAATTCCGCAAGGACCATGGGATATTATCCCAATGGACACCTCCTTATACACATTAGCTCAATGGTGTCTCTGAAAGGAGAAATCGTATATTATTAGATATGGTACGGTCCATGATGAGTTTCGCTGACCTACCCATCTCATTCTGGGGATATGCCCTAGAAACCGCAGCTTACCTTCTGAACAGAGTTCCAACTAAGTCGGTAGTATCTACACCATATGAGATATGGAAAGGGAAGAAGCCTGATCTTAAGGTTGTTAAGATTTGGGGCTGCTCTGCACATGTTAAAAGACACAACCCCGATAAGTTAGAATCAAGGACAGAGCGATGCAAATTTGTGGGATACCCCAAGGAAACTTGTGGGTATTATTTCTATCATCTCGAGGACCAAAAGGTCTTTGTAGGTAAAAGAGCAGTGTTCCTTGAGGAGGAACACATTCTTGGCGGAGATAGTGAGAGAATGATAGAATTGAGCGAGGTTGGAGGACCAAACTCAAGCACCACTCTATAGCCCGAGTCTATTCAGGTACCAAATACACAAGTTTCAACTTTACGCAGATCTGATAGAGTATCCCATCCTCCTGAGAGATATGTGGGACATATTAGAGGAGAGGATGCAGAGGATATTAATCCTTAGACCTACGAGGAGGCTATTATGAGTATAGACTCCGGGAAGTGGCAAGAAGCTATGAATTATG
This sequence comes from Musa schizocarpa, assembly GCA_900464855.2. Taxonomy (NCBI): domain Eukaryota; kingdom Viridiplantae; phylum Streptophyta; class Magnoliopsida; order Zingiberales; family Musaceae; genus Musa; species Musa schizocarpa. The sequence goes on along the minus strand of LS990922.1, from coordinate 21,775,075 downwards.
AGATGGATTCTATGTACTCCAATAAGGTTTGGAACCTAGTTGATGCGCCCGAAGGTATTGTACCCATCGGTTGCAAGTGGATCTTTAAGAAAAAGATCGGAGTAGATGGAAAGGTAGAGACCTATAAAGCAAGGCTAGTGGCTAAGGGGTATCGTCAAAGGCAAGGTGTTGACTATGACGAAACCTTCTCACCCGTAACAATGCTAAAATCCATCAGAATTCTATTGGCTATTGAAACACACTATGATTATGAGATCTGGCAGATGGATGTGAAAATCGCATTCCTCAATGGGAACCTCGAGGAGGAGGTGTATATGATGCAACCTAAGGGATACGTGTCCAAGAACTGTCCAGATAAGGTGTGTAGGTTGCTTAGATCCATTTATGGATTAAAGCAAGCTTCCCGAAGTTGGAACATAAGATTTGATGAGGCAATCAGATCTTATGACTTCGTTAAGAACGAAGATGAGCCTTGTGTATACAGAAAGGTAAGTGGGAGCGCTATCACCTTTTTGGTGTTGTATGTGGATGACATCCTGATCATTGGGAATGACGAGGAATGCTATCCTGATAAAGGCTTGGTTATCTAGACACTTCTCCATGAAGGACTTAGGGGAAGCATCCTATATTTTGGAGATTAGAATCTATAGAGATAGATCCAAGAGGATGCTTGGCTTGTCCCAGTCAGTACATAGAAACCATTGTCAAAAGGTTCATGGAAAATTCCAAGAGAGGTATCATACCGATGAGACATGGGATATCGCTTTCTAACAGTATGTCCCCAAAGACTCTAGAAGAAAGGGCTAACATGGATATGATACCTTATGCCTCAGCAATAGGGTCTATCATGTATGCCATGCTATGTACTAGGCCTGATATAGCGATGCTCACGAGTGTCGGCGTGTATCCGGGCGGATCCGGGCTTGAGAGACGAAAAGCAATAAAGTGTATCCTTAAGTACTTGAGAAGGACTAAGGATCTTTTACTAGTATATGGAGGTAATAGCTTTAAGGTTGAAGGCTACACTAACTCAAGTTTTCAGTCGATGTCGATGATAGCAAGTCGAATTTAGGGGTATGTGTACACCTTGATTGGAGGAGCAAGTGTCTTTGGAAGAGTTCCAAGCAAGATACCCTTCTTGATTTCGACCACGAGGCGGAGTACATTGCTACATCAGATGCAACAAAGGAGGGAGTTTGGGTGAAGAAGTTTATCACAGATTTGGGAGTCGTGCCGGGTAGCGAAGAGCCGATCTCCCTATATTGCGACAACAACGGGGCGATTGCTCAAGCAAAGGAACCTAGGTCTCATCAGAAATCTAAGCATGTTCTGAGAAGGTTCCACTTTATCAGAGAGATCATGACCCGAGGAGATGTAGTAGTGGAAAGAGTTCCATCCGAAGATAACATTGCAGATCCACTAACAAAGCCGTTGTCTCAGATTTGTTTTGAGTATCACAGGGGTCTGATGGGGATCAGACACATAGGTGATTGGCTTTAGGTCAAGTGGGAGATTGCTAGTCATAGGTGCCCAGCAAGCCAATCACGTGAATAATGGCACGTGTGACTTAATATAGAATCTTTTTACTTATTATATTTTGGCATATATCACTTTATAACTATTGCATAAATGCATACATATATTGTGATGTCCTTGGATTTGTGCGATGGGAATCGGATCGTTATGAGATCACGATAGTGAGATCGATTCACCTTTAAACACATATCCTAAATAATCCCGGTCATAGGTTACTCGAGAGGGATATCGTGATAACCCGGACGGCATGGTGTCTTTGTATACCCGTCCATATGATGGATGCAGTTGGTCTCATAGCTGCTTGTGTAGGGACACTAATGATACAAATCTGGTGCTCATTGGAGAATGAGTTCTTGATTGATCCGCTACAAAATCTTTGGATGGTTGATGATGCCTTATTTGTCGGACAATGATTCCGTAGTCCTAGTGGTGTATCCGGTCCTTAGACTTGAGACACCAAGGATGTCCTGTATGAGTGCTCCACTCTTTGATACCAGACTTATAGGTTTGGCTGTATCAGATCTAGTACAACTGGTCATTGGGAGTGGTAGTCGACCTTACGAGGGCTATTGAGTGTCGATAGAGGATCATCCACTCTCGGCGTCATGAGAGGAATATCCCATGTGTTCTTGCTCAGACAAATCCCTGGCCAAGGTCATTCAGGTTGAGAGAGAAAGAGTTCTCCGGGAGAATCCTATTAGAGCGAGACTCGAGAAGAAACCGTGTGGGTCTGACAACACCATACTCGATATACGGTCTCTGGTATATTAGATGGACGAGGGACTATAGGTACACGGTAACTGAGGACAGACAGGTCCAATGGATTGGATTCCCCTGTATCGTCTAGGGACTACGACGTAGTGGCCTAGTATGTCCGTAGTCGATGAGTCGAGTGAATTATTACAGAGATAATAATTCACTGAGTTAGAAGGAGTTCTAACAGGTATGACTCACAGCCAGCTCGATATTGGGCCTAGAGGGTCACACACATATGGTAGGCATTGCGATGAATAGAGGTTCGGATATGAGATATCTGACGTTGCCCTTGTCTTATTGGATGCATATCCAATACCCACTAGAGAAGGACCCATTAGGGTTTGACAGGGGACCTCTATAAATAGGAGGGATTCAGAGCCCTATGGGCTAGAGAGCTTTGGTTTTCATTTTCCTATTCTCCTCTCCATCTCCACCTCAGAGTAGGTCTGGAGTTTTGAGGAGCGTCGTCGCAACCCTGCTGTGTGGATTACCGCTAGAGAGGAGGACACTTGACCTCCTTCACCCTCTCCTAAGGATCTGCAAGGAAACAGGGATATACGATCTCCCTAGGTAACACAATCTACTATATACGCAGTTTCATGTTTTGCAGATTTTTTGCGTACCAATCTTCGCACGACGACGAACATCTTTTTGGGAATTGGGGATTTTGTTTTTCTTGTTCTTCCGCTGCGCATATGATGTCGCCCCCAAGGATTTCCCAACAATGTGTACTTTTGCAAATAAAAATATGATTAAATTCATTTTTGTCTAAGACGCAAAATAAAGCATTCATAATTTTCGCATTTAAAGAAAAAAATTTCTTCTCTAAATTATTTCAATCGTTCATTGGATTAGAGAACTTTTGAAAACCATTTTCAATGATATTTCATAAATCGAGGTTCAATGAAAGCAAGAAAACTCTCATCCAAGTTTTCCAATAAGTGTAGTCCGTCCTATTAAACATAGGAGGACAAATGATATAGTGACCCTCTTGAAAGCCGAAAAGAGTCATTTCTCTTGGGTGATAAACCAAATGAGAAGAAACTTGGCTCTAATACCAACTGTCAGGACCAAGTCAACACTAATAGGGGGGATGAATTAGTGCTTATAATAAAAGTTATGTCGATTCGAAAATCTTCATACAATAAAACCATATCAAGGAATGTTTAACTTTGAAAACGTTTATAAGAGTGTGCAGCTAAAGTAAAGAGGAAGTAAAGCAATTTACAATAAAGGTAAACAACAAAACAGAAATGCAAACTGAGTTTATAGTGGTTTCGTCGTTGTGACCTACATCCACTCTCGATTCCTCCTTCGTTGAGGCCACTAGTATCCATTATCAGTCTAACTTCAATGGGCGAAGACAAACTACCCTCTTACAATACTTTCTCTTTTTCACAGGTTTAGGAGATAACCTTTACATGTCACTCTTTTACAAGTAGTCCCTCACATACCTCCCTTAGGACTAACTCTAAGCACTAGGAGGTGGAAACTCAAAGTTTTGGTAGAGTTTACTTAATTTTTTCCTCAAGAATTCTTGCTCCTTTCTTGTTGCCCAAGTGGGTATTTATAGGCCCTAAATGGTTTAAAAAATAGAGCCAAAAATTTGAATTTTTAGATCTTCCAAGTACGAGCGTACCATCGCTTGTAGCTTGACACTAGGCGGCACCACCGCCCAGTTTGATGGTACCATCGCTTGACACACTATCATTGGGACAACCTCAAAGACCGGGTTCTACCGTCTGTTCTAGTGGTGCCATCACTTGACCCAACTTTTAAGTCACTAAATGGGCCTCCTAATGAGCCTAAATCAATCCCAATTAAGGCCCAATTGGCCCCTAATTGAGTTAGCATGATTACACTAAACGTTAACTCAATTAGCCCTCTAAACTACTTCGATATTAGACAAATGATTATAAAGCATGAATCCTTCGTCCGGCATGTCATTGGTTCATCCGGTGCTTCATCCGATCCTTCGGCGCATTATCCTCTCTTTCGACGTATTGCCCAATTAGCATGTTGACTCCCACAACTTCTGATCTCTTTAGCGCAATGTCCGATCCTTTGACCCAATGCCCAAATTCATGGGACGAAGCCTTCTGCCGACACGTCGATCGATCCTCTGGTCCGAAGTCCAATCTTCTAACATGTTCACTCCAACCCAACGTTTGATTCCTCCTGCTTTAATCAATTTGCCTCTCTTTAATCGAAGCTAGTCCTACATTGCTCAAAATGTAGATTAAATCACAAACTATCAATTGAGTATCGATAGAGGATTGATCATCCACTCTCGGTGTTATGAGAGGAATATCCTATGTGTTCTTGCTCAAAGAAATCCCTAGCTAGGGTCATTCAGATTGAGAGGGAAAGAGTTCTCTAGGAGAATCCGATCAGAACGAGACTCGAGCATAAACCATATGGGTTTGACAATAACATACCCATTATACGGTCTCTATGATATTAGATCAATGATGGACTATAGGTACATGGTAACTGAGGACAGATATGTTCAATGAATTGTATTCCCTTGTTTCGTTTGGGGACTATGATGTAATGGCCTAGTACGTCCGCAGTTGATTAATCGAGTGAATTATTATAGAGATAATAATTTACTGAGCCAAAAGGAGTTTTGAACTCATGACCAGCTCGATATTGGGTCTAAAGGGACACATATATATGGTAGACATTGCGATAAGTAGAGGTTCAGATATGAGATATTCGCCGGAGCCTCTATATTTGATATCCAATAAACCCATGAATTATTGGATCATATGAATGAGATCCAATAAGAGCCAATGAGAGATTATTGGATAGAGATCCACTAATCTAAGTGGCTTGGGTAGTTGGATGGAGATCCAATATCTAATAGGGCAGGATCTATTAGGGTTAAGTTGATACGGGACCTCTATAAATAGGAGAGAACCAATAGTTCATAGGCTATAGCCTTTTTGGTTGCCATCTCCTATTCTCCTCCCATTCTCCTCCTCAGATAGTAGGTCTAAAGACTTGGGGAGCATCGTCGTAATCCTATTGTATGGATCACCACTAGAGAGGAGGACACTTAATCTCCTTCACCCTCTCCTAGAGATCTGCAATGATTCAGGAATATATGATCTCCCTAGATAACACAATCTTTCATATACATAGTTTTAAGTTTCGTGATTTTTGCGTATCAATCTTCGTACGACAACAAACATATCGATGAAAAATTTAAGGATTTTATTTTTATGTTTTTCCATTACGCATGTGATGTCGCCCCCCAGATTTCCCTATAGTACCACCTAGACATAGTCTCCTAGACTGTGTCAGGCGGCGGTACCACTAAACGGAGTAGTGGTACCACATAGTGTTAGTGCTACATGCTCTGGTATCGCCCAACATAGGCGGTGGTACTGTAAGGACCTAAGAAACTCGGGATGAGATATTTTTTAGCTTTATTTTTTGAAGCTAATTGGGGTTTATAAATACCTAATTATTTCTGCTTGGTAAAACATGAAATTGAGTTGAAAGGGGGAAAAGAATATTTGAGAAAAATTAAAAACTTTCTTAGGATTTAGAGTCTCTTCCTTCTAGAGTTAGAAGTTTTCTAAAGGAGGAGTGAGGCCTAAAAGAGAGGTGTAAAGGTTCTCTACTAAGTTTGTGGAAAAGAAAAAGAGTATAAAAGGGTAGTTGATCTTCGCCCATCGAAAGAAGATCATAGTAGATAGAAGCTGATGGCCTCGAGTGTAGAGGAATCGAGAGTGGATGTAGGTCACGACGATTAACCACTATAAAATTGGTGTCTCTCTACTTGTTTACTTATTTTCTAATTGCTTTATCTACTCAGTAAATGTTTTAAGTTTAAATGTTTCTCTAATATGATTTTATCAAATAAAATTTTAAATTTATGTGATTTTACGAAAGTACTAATTCATTCTCAGCAACAAAAGTAACTTACAGTATAATGTACTAGCCACTTTGCATGTCTCCTTAACAAAGTCAAAAATGTTAAACCTGCATTGCGCCATCTCAACTCGAATTGGTCAACAAAGCCTTCGTGAATCGGTGGTCCAAAAGTCATTGTGTTGGACGATAAACTAGTAGTTTAGTTATCTAAGGGGTTATTTTTAGAAATTATGTATTATAATTTGTTAGAAATATATAAAAAAGAAGAAAATATAGAACTGACACACCGTTTAGATTCTCAAAAATTGATAAATTTATCAAAAAAATTTAAAACAAAAAACCAGTGTTTATATATATATATATATATATATATATATATATATATATATATATCCATAAGTGTCCTATTCAAAAATAGTGCATCACCTATTAGGAAATTTTTTGTATATATATTGTTGACCTATTTAGAATCTCAAACGTGAAAAAATATTACATGAATGTATTATAATTTATTAAAAATATAAAAATTAAGGACAAAAATAAAAAAAATGATACATTGTTCAAATGCTCAAAATTTCATAAAAATTTAAAAAAAATCTCTAAGATGGAAACTCAGTGACATATATAAGCTTTCTTAAAAATTTCAGATCTTTTTGAAAAGTGCATCTATGTGATCACTATTTTTTTTTTCTCAAAAACAATTTATTACCTATTAGGATTTTTTTTATTTGAATTTTTTATATTGACTTATTTAGAAGCTCATGTGAAAAAATATTGCATGGATGCATTACAATTTGTTAGAAATATAAAAAAATAAGAAACTAGAAAATTGGCAAATTGTTCAAATCCCCAAAAAATTATAAAAATATCAAAGAAATTCTCTAAAATGGAAACCAATGACATAAAATGGCAAATTTTCTATATTATTTCGAAGTTCAAATGTGAAAAAATATTGCATGGATGAATTATAACTTGTTAGAAATGAAATAAAAAGGCAAAAATATCACATTATTTTGGAAAAAGATTTTATTTTATAAAAATGATCAAAATATTGGTTGTAAAATAAGAAGTTTTTATAACGCTATTCAGAATAATAAACAAGCAAATATTTTTACAAAAATAGAGATATACCTTAAAGAAAATATTGAAACTCTATCATGCATGCTCAAACTCTAAAACCCATTTTGCGACAGCGATGGAATAGAAGCTCAAGGGACTTGGTGTTGCTAGTGGCGAAACTCGACCTTAATGACATACGAAGTCGATGATATTTGGAAGCTCTGGAGTACACCATGGGATGGTGATAGAAAGGTGAAATGGTATAGGTCATATGGATTGGTAAACGTGAAACAAAGATGTATATATAGTATATGATAAAAAATCTGTTCAAGTTAAATTGATTTTTTATCTGGTTTAATCCTCCTATATGAACCCAAGCGAATTTTCAAGGTTAACATTATCTTTTTAAAAATGTATCGATACTATTTAAATAATTTTCAAAATAGGGGCACCGACAAGAAGCCAAAGTTAAGAGCAGAGAATTCACCTATGAAATAAGACATCATGGGTTAATTTGAGATTGAAACAATAATAAATTTAATCACACAATTAGATCCAAATTATTTTATAATTTAAGATAATTAAATTTCATTAATCTATGGCTCTAATACCAATTGTTAGAAAATATTTATAATGCATCATGCTATATATTTGCCATGATAAAACTTTCAGTGGTTGCCACAAAAGCCAAGCGATGCTCGACGAGGTGAGGGTGACATTTAAGATTCGGACGTAGAACCATTATGCATGCATGAACGTATATCATGAGAAGGGCGGGCCATAAAGATTCTCGCATATAAAAGTCACCAGTAATTTGCGCTCAGTTCTTTAAATACAAGTTTCATGACATTTTAGCTTCCTCTGGCCTTTTGACATGCAGTTGGTCAGCATCCCCACTGCCATGCTCAGATCCTGAGCTCCGATGGCTGTCGGCAGCAGCCACCTCACCAGCATTTGCATCTTGCTTATTCCCACGTATATCAACTGCGCTGCTACAAGTGCCAGTCCTTGGACGTGGCTCAGTTTGCATGTTGTGAATACCATTGACTGCCCCCGGTCTCATGGCCACCTGCCCTGGGAACACCATTCCTTGGAATTGGTGCATCTGCTGCTCTTGCATTTGTTGTGGGTTGTACTGTGGGGGAGCTCCGGGAGGGAAAACAGGTGCCTGCTGAATGTAATGGCCTGCCTGTGGTATTGAGCCGTGCATCATCATCTGTCGTTAATAAAAAAATATATCAGTCGTAATGGAAAGGATGAGCGGATAATGCAAAGCAGTAAAAGATGAGTTTCCAGAAAATGGTATCGAACTGACCTGAGGACGTACAGCAGGTGCATTAGGTTGGGCATCCGCAATTGCAGCTAGGTACAAAAGATTTTTTTGAAGCTGGGCTTGATACCTGATCCATAACGGGTTTACCGACATTTATGTCCATAGATTAAAGAAAAATACATGCACTTTCTATTTTTTAAATATTTATCATCCAAAAAATATTCCAGATACTAAAATTATGCATGCATTATTAGCATTAACATGTACTAAAGATACCATCAGTTAATACCCGTCCCTTGCCTGTGAACACTTGCTGCGAGGATGGTGACGTAGTGTGGGGATCAGATGCAAAGTTGCATCAGCCAAAAAAATTAAAAATAAAAACAAAAAAATAGAACTAACATGTACTACTTTGTGATATAATGTGAGAAAAATTGCTGACAGCTAGGTTGTGAAAAGAGAGGAAAAGGTGGGGGGGGGGGGGATTGCCTTTATAAGTGTTAATGGATCCTGAACCCATATATAATATGCATACTGAATGTCATTCAACCTATGTATATTCCTGAGTTCAAGTGCCCTATGGTTCCATATCAGATATGGTTTCAAGTTCTGCACAGATCTAACATGGTATGTTACTCCATCAGATTTCGGAACAAGGAAACTAAATTTGTTAGAGATTTTTAGTCAGCTCTGTAACAGCTCTGATTCAGCAATCAAGCATCACAAGTATCAGCATAACTACAACTGCAATGCAGACTCGGGTAAACAATGTTCTCGTCAATGAAAAAAGGAAACACTAACAAAGGCTTATCATAAAATCAGATCTACGTGCATCTACCACAAGAATGCTCACATCTTGATAGGGGTGGGAAATGGATTGCATATGGTAGATCATTATATTGACAGTTTTATTTTGACAGATATGCAACAGAGACAGGACAAAGAAATGAGCCTGCTAAAAAACTGCGACTACAAAAAATGAAGTTACAGTAGTCAACTTACTGAGCACATTCAGCTAGCTTTCCCAAATTCTGATTTTCCAATATTGCTAAAATAAGTTGCTTGTTTTCATCCAGGTACTGCATCAAACCAAGAAACAATAGATTGTGGAAACAGATTAACCTCAATCAACTTTCACGGAACTAACTAAATGCAAGAACAGAAGAAGGCTACAGATAACCGAGGTTGCAGTTCTCTATCCAAAATATGTTGAAGAAAAAGAAAAATCTTGTGATAAAATCTGAGGCAAAAACAAGCACATTGCCGTTACACAAATACGAGGGTTAGGTACCAATTCAAAAATAAGACAGCCATCTTTTTTTGGTGAAGAACCATGTTTCACCAAACACTATCATGTGATGCTATATCATCCACCACAGAAAACTTCATTACCTAAATTAGATGTAAGACAAATCTACCGTCTTAAAATTATAGATCCCAAGAACCAGGACTGCAGCATAAGGTTATAAGTTTGCTGGATTTTCGAAAATTTGGCAACTGCTCACCTTAGATTGTCTACGCAATCTAAGGTCTGAAGTTGATGGATTTTCATTAAGTAGCAAAATGTTTAGAAGAAAGGTTTGTCTGGCAAAACTACTTTTTAAAGTTAATAACTAGGGATAAAGATGTTACAGTTTTAGAAGGATCCTACTATATTTATTGAGTGAAACCAAAATAATAAAAAGAAATAAAACAAGAGAAAATTGTTAATACCTCCAGCACCAGAATCCAGACTACTGAATTAGCCTCTCATCAACATATGGAAGAGGCTAATTCATACGTAAAACAGCATAACATATGGAAGAGGTAAACTGCATCTATTTTATCATATTCATTGTCAGGTGGCAGAAGACAACAAAATCTCATTTTCAAGGTAGAAAACTTTCCGTAAAATCAAAAATTGAACCCTGCTGCACTTTGATATCAGAAAAAAGCCAAAAGTGCTGCGTCAGATCATAAACCAAATGATTTAAAAAATCATCATATCCTAACTAAAGTTTTTGTAAGTCATAATGCAATATTGTCTAAAACTAGAACTGTAAAAAGTCCTACTTAAAACAATTTCAAAAACTACCCGAAAAAAACACAACAAAGCAAAATGATTGATCCAACCTGTTCCTGATCTGTTTGAATCTAACAAACAATGATCCTGAATCAAATTTAATCTGAAAATTTTCTTTACTATAATGTTATTTCAATAAATGATCATTATGATTTGTTCATAGAAAGTGAGTGACAGAAACAATAAAAGACCTACTAAAATAGGATAGAACAAGTAAAGAAGACAATTTTATCACAACTTGGCCTGATATACTTACTGACTAGAACATTAAACCATTAGGACCAAAATGTTTAAGCCAAGCCAAGTAGTTGAAGATCCATTTAGCCTTATATACCATAATAATCCCCCTACACCTTCCAAATATGCAAGCTTCAGCAAAGTCCAATTACTGTCCTCTTCATATGGTGGTAAAAGGACCAAAAAGAAGCCATTCAATAGATTATATGATTCAGATGAAAATGATCACAAGCCTTGGTTGCTATTGGACAAAGACAGAAATTGAAGGGCAGAAGCTGAGCTAACCTAATGAAGTGGACCGTCTTAGGAGCCCTTCAGAATCGCAGTATTAAAGAAGTACACTTGGTAAATAAGGCTAAAACTAAGCATATAAAAAGGCTACAAAAGACAATCCAAATCAGTGTTTTCAATTGGTGCCTGAGCACTCGCTTAGGTGACCATGCAAGGCAATTCAATGAGGCACCACTCGGGCATGCAGCTGAGCTAGGCACTGGGCGACTTAGGCATGTGCCCGAACCAAATAAAGCATGGGTTCAATTGGACTTTGATTGGGTTCAATCAATTGGAATTAGTTGGTTTAAATGAAACAACTAATAGAAACTTACTCTCCCACCTCCTCCTCTCCCCCCCTCCATGCCTGATCCGATGAAGAACCCAATGAAAAAAACTATATCGTGAGCCTCCTTTGCTCACTGCTAATGTATGCAGCATCTTCTTCGGTTTACATCATCGACTGCGAGCCTACACCCTATTGTCACGGACAAAATTATAAACGAGGTGTTTGATATAATGCTCACGTATGTTCGTGTCTTTCGGTTTTGTTAATGCTTTGCACAGCATGTAAATGGTTGACAGTAGACTTAGCAACCTCATTTTGGTTGCCTTTGGTGGTTGTTTTAGGCTTATAAACAAAGGTTGTCATGTGGGCACTTCGGTCAATAGTTGACCATTTTGGACCTTTTGTTGTGCAACTGTTCAGAGCTTGTAAAATCTATGTTTGTAATTTGCATTGGCTATGAAGTGTTTGCTGAAATAATTGCTTGTGGATCCTGAGTGAAACGTTTTTTCTAACCTGATTTCTCTTTTGTAGGTCCTAAGGGACCATAGGAGATTTCGGGGAGACTGACCTTTGCAGATGGACACATAAGGGTGCCGCACGACTTAAGCAAAACCAGCTAAGTTCATGACATTTGGTATCAAAGCGAAACAAGCACACAGAAACACTTGACATGCAAATGTGGGGGACCTAGTGGGGCTGCATTGAGTGCAGCCAGCACACGCGACCGTTTGAGGGAAACAAGAATGGAGATGTAGGGAAAGGAATCGCTCAGAGGAGCAGGCATGTGAGATTGACATTCAGAGGAATGGCCAACCCTTCGCGCAAGAGACACCACGAGAACAAGCAAGCTGGGAAGAATGCATCGCGCACAAAGGTTAGAATGGCTGAGTTCGAGTTACGGCTCGACGTTGGCAACCATACTTGATAGTGCTTAAGGCAAGTGGGGTGCTTGGTAAAAGATGAGACCGTGTAAAATGAGATGGGTTACTCAGCAACCGAAAGAGTTATACAAAGCTCATAGAGGTGAGGGGAATTGTTAACTCGAAGAATTCGGTACTCATACAAGGGCTTGTATGCGGACGATGGAATGTTTGTGACCATCCCAAAGCAACCGAAACTCAGTGTCATGGAGCATTGAAACTTTTTCTTCGGCATGAGAAGGATACATCCATAGGAGGCTGAAGTTTGTAGCAAGTTCAGCATATTACTATGCCTTGAGGGATTCAACTGGAGTTGTATTGGCAAAGAGTCGCAATCTAGCAAGTGCTTTTGCGGGGGCAGAACAATGCACAGTTTGTTTAGTAAGGTGAAGTAGTCTAAGGGGATGGTGGTCTCCAAAACATATAGAGAGAAGGATACAAAGAGAGAAGTTGGTCTAACGGGATAAATATCCAAGAGAGATAAGTCCCAACGCTCTAGAGAAAGACTCATATGCAACGGACCGCACATGGTGAGAAGGAGTACCTCAAGACAACAACATCATAAAGTTCAACGGACTAAGCGAGCGGCGAGGAGTCGTCACATGATCTTGCATGGGGTAACGCATTGGTGGATGTATTTCAAGATCAAGTGGAGGAGCGACCTAAGGCAACACAAAATAAAAACACATTTGGAGCCGATATAAAAATCAGACTCAAAGGAGGGCTGACTCGTGAAGTGGTGGGCGCAAGGGCCACCATCAACTCAATGCAAATAAAGTGGAGCAATTTGGGTGTAACTTGGTGAAGTACCCAAGCCATATGAAAAGAGTCAGCATAGAAGATAGAACATAAAGCGGAGGCACGAAGCTTTCCTTGGACAGAGGTCAAGGACATAAACTCTTGTTGAGGCAAGAGTGGGATCATATCATTCCATGGGTCCCTTATTCTGATGGTGCAAACTCATCTTGCATAGTGCAAAAAACGAAGGGAGCTTCGAGTCATATGCACCTTATCTTGAAGAAGCATTTGACGAAGGAACCAAGTCGACTCAACTTGCGGAAGCAAAGTTTGGGTCAGAAGGCCTTGGCAAGGGGCAAAAGGACGTGGAGGCGAGTACTCTTGAAGAATATGCCACAGTGCTGCCATTCGAGTTGCCATGAAGGAAGCGGTGTGTAGTGGAGATTGTGTTGTGAGGAGAGGGGGGGGGGGGAGGATCAGGGTTCAAACAATGGTACAACAATTTCAACAAAGTCGGTGGACTTCGGGAGTTGCTAGGCGACGGACTATCCTAGAGCTGTGCTTTATCTTGGTGTGACCCAAGAATGGGTGGACGAAGGTTAATTGCTAAAGGAGCGAATACAATCGAAGGTGGAAGAGGCCCTGTGATGTGCTGGTAGAGGCCACACATAGAGGGATCGCAATCTGAGTTCATCCCACGAAACTAGTCCTACGAGGGACTAAATCATACGGAGGTATGATCAGGAGCTACTGGGAGCTTTGCTTCGGTGAACAACACGAAAGCAAGAAGGGCCATAGATTCAAGGAGTGAATGCCATGGTACCGTAGAGGCGGGTCTTCCGTGCGTGCATCGAGTTTTGCATCGGATGAAAGCCTTGGTCATCAGCATATGGGGGTTGTGTACCACCAAGGAAGAATTTCAAATGCAAGTACCAATGATTGGAGCGGTTAGAGAGTTGGACTGCTCCAGAGCTCATATTCACTTAAGGGAGCCCGACAAGTCAGAGGACAAGACCGAGTAAACGAACGTTGCTATCAAGGAAGCTAAGGAGAACAGAATCGACATGAGCCCCACAACATGATGGCGGAGGCCATGCATGGAAGTTTCAGTCTCTCTTTCCATTGACCAAGGGAACTGTTTGAAGAACACAGAGGTGTTGAAGCAAGTGGTCAAAAGGGACGAGAAAGCGACGAGTCCAAAGGGACTTAGCTACCCAAAACCAAGCATCAATTAGAATGGAGATGGACTCAGAGAAGTGCCAAAGTGCTGAGGCTGATCTACCAATTGCGAAGAAAGGGACGCAGATGAGAGGCGATGAATAGTAGAGCCATAGGCATGACAACACCATGGTACCGCAAATGCAGGACTTCCGTGGAGTCATCAATCCCTTGCTCTTATGGAGGGAGAATGCTTGGTCATGAAAGGGGTCGAGGAGGTGGATAATATAGAGGTAAACTCCAAGTACCGAGACAAGGCTAAAGGGTAGAGACCAGGCAACTTTGTAATACCAGTGTCAATGAGCTTCTCATCAAAATAACCGAAGGTAGAGGACTTCGGGTCGATGCAAGAGTGCTCAACCAAGGAACGAAGTAGATAGTATGTGGTGTTGTACCTTTGCTACTCAGAGGAGTAGGTGATAGAGATGATGAAGAAGACGGTACAATCCCAGATGTGACTAAAACTATTAGAGACTTGCTCCATGTTGGGGTGAAAATTTCTTGCATTCCAGAAGTTTGATGCCATTGAGAAGGTGAATCACAGTAGCTAACTCAATGTAAGGAGTGCAAACACTTTAAGTGCTTCAGAAGTGTAAGCAAAGAGCGGACGATGGCTAGTAACCAGCTCAATGCATAAAGTACAACCCTCAAGGAGGCGAGCGAAGTCAAGTAACATTTGCCTTCTCAACTCTTAAGAGAATGGGCAAAATCGGGTATCCCAATTCTCTTATCTATCCAGCAGAAGAGCTCTGCATAGGTTCAAAGACCCTTCGAAGAAACCTAAGAGAAGACAATAGTTGTCAAATCTTCACTAATAGTGATCGGTGCTATTGATAGTAGATTATCTGTTTCATTTTCCAACAGAATGCCAATCGAAAACGAAGTGATGCGAACATATTTGGAAGTGACAACTAAGAGGAAGAAGAATCAATGGAAAAATTTTACGGAGGAAGGACCCAAAAACTTCAAAGTTTGCGAGACGATGCTCGTTAAAACTCCAACAAACATCCACCTAGTTCAAACGACACGAGGCATTTGAGAGACTAGTGCATACCAAGGTAGTTTTTTTCTTCATTTAAGGAATCCGTAAGAACCAACAAGGATTAGCACAACTCAACCGACCCCACATCAAAGTCAGAGTCATTGGCGAGTTAAAGCAGTATGACGGATCAAAGTTTGACTACTCAACAACAGTGGCAGAGTGTAGTTGGGAGCCAAAAGTCGCATTGTAGTTGGAGCAGAAGATTGAAGACTCGACAAAGGTGAGGAGATGCAGTGTTTGCAAAAGCTTCGATGAGGACATCGAAGGAATAAGTGAGGGAGAATGTCACGGACAAAATTATAAATGGGGTGTTTGGTGTAATGCTCACGTATGTGTGTGTCTTTCGATTTTGTTCATGCATTGCACAACATGCAAAGGGCTAGTAGTAGGCTTAGCAGCCTCATTTTGGTTGGCTTTGGTGGTCGTTTTAGGCTTGTAAACAAATATTGTGTCATATGGGCACTTCGGTCTGTAGTGGATCATTTTGGACCCTTTGTTGTGTGACCATTCAGAGCTTGTGAAGTTTATGTTTGTAATTTGCATTGGCTATAAAGTATTTGCTAAAATGATTGCTTGTGGATCCCGAGTGAAACATTTTCTTTAACCCGTTTTATCTTTTGTAAGTCCTAAGGGACCATAAGAGGTTTCGAGAGGCTGACCTTTGCGGACAAACACACAAGAGTGTCGCACGACTTAAGCAAAACCAACTAAATTCATGACACTATGCTGACGTGCGCAATGTCTTCCTTTGGCTTACATAGTCAACCGGGAGCCTCCTTCGCTCTACATCGTTGTGTGTAGTGTCTTCCATCGGATTACATCATTGATTACGAGCCTCCTCCTTCCTACACTATCATGTGAAGCTTTGTTTCTCTGCCCTGTGCAGCTTACATTGTCAACTAGCTGTATTCCACCGTTGGTTGCCAAATTCTTTCGTCCTAAGCAACACTACAGTTGCACAAACCTTGCCTAAGTCGAAGAACCCAACCTTCCTCCACCGTGCACTATTGCCTTCCTCAGTGTCATACTCCTGATCCTCTTGCCAACTAGTTACTTCTTCATCTCCTCCTTGTTCTCAATTTATAGGTAACAACATCTTTGTTAATTGATATATTTCCTATACTAGCTTGAGCACTTTGTTTAATGATTTCCTATTTCCTGGACTTTATTGAACTTTGTTAAATTGTTAGGGACTTGTGAACACTATTAGGTGGGTACACTATAAGGAGTTACAACATAATAGCATACTGTAGTACACTATTAGGTAGATAACAAGAACACCTCGCTTCGCTTGTTTGGTATATATTTTTTAAATTATAAATAAGTAACAGGTATATATTTTTTGAATTTTAATATTCAAGAGTATCTCTCTTCGCTCGGGCAAGCCTCTCGCGCCTCAGGTTAGCAACTTGGTGTCTAGCACTTATGAAAACACTAATCCAAATTAGATACAAATGTACAAAATATATATTGCCAATAAGAGCTTCGGGTTAGAGCTCACAAGAGGTTCTCTGTTTTGACATAAAATCACTATGTTTCTTAGCTTAGTTCCAGATTACAGTAATGTTTTCCACAAATATCTGATGAAGACACTGCATCTCTAGCTTGTACCTTTTTATTCCATGAAAAAGGTTCCAAGTTTCTGGACCAAACCCAATCACAGAAAACATAAGAATACAGAAACCGAAACCAAGCATGGGGCAACTGGTGGGTCAAAGCAAAAAGAGAAAAGATCAAGCCAAGTCAAATACAGGATTTGGCAAAGCATCTGCATGCTATGGCTATTAAAAAAAACTACAACAGTTTTAAGCTTAGTGCACCACCAACAACCAACAGAAACCTGTTCTTGCTTCACAGTTCGTTCATTATCAAATACGTTTCAAGCACACAAAATTTGAACGACAACTTGAAATTTCCATCCTGAATGGATGGCGAGAACTGAGGAGAAGATAAGTTTATTCTCTCAACTGGATACGAGGAATAGGAGAGAAGTCAAGAGAATCAAGGAATATCTAGTCGAGCGCCCTTTTTGGTTCACTCTAAAATTGGAGAGATTTGGAGAACAGTGGAGAAAAATGGATCATCCAAATATCTAATTTCCTTATTTGCCAAGTTGTTCTCTTCTCTTCCCTTTTCTGCCTTGCAGAAACCAAACAAGAGAAGATTCGGAAAAGAAAGCAAATTTCTCCTCTTTTACCATTCCCCTTCACTTCCCATCACAATAAATTATACAATCCAAATGGAGCCTAAAACCCTGGATGACGTCTTCGGCAGTAAACCAATTAAAACCCTAGCAACAACCGCAGACTGACGAAACAAAACAAGAAACATCAGAACAAAGAATTAACGGAAATGACGAAAGGATACCTTCTGATCCTTAATCTCAAGGTGACGTCTTTGGCAGTGAACTAATTAAAACCCTAGCAACAGCCGCAGATTGATCCAACCAAAAAAAATCAGAACAAAGAATCAACGGAAGCGGCAACAGATACCTTTTGAATCTGTTCCGTTGTGATGTTAGAAACAGGGATTGTGGACACGGGGGCCAGCGGATGCGTCGGCTGCTGCATGCTTCCCACTTCTTTTATCCGATCCTTCTGCCTCTCCCTCTATATATACAGATAGGCAGGAGAAGAGAGCTAAAAGATTTCTTTATAGATTTAAGTTTTCAAGACACTGGCTACATAACGAAGGAAAGGGATCGGGTGGTCTACGGAAGAAGAGGACGACCGATAAAGCGTAATTCGTATATTGTCTGCGCAGGGAGACTTGCAGATCACCCCATGTATGATGCAATGACAGCCATTGCACTGTTTTAAAATAACATAGTTACCCCTATGATTTTAATGTAGCATAAATGCCTCTGATTAGGCTCAGTGGGTAGACGTTTTATCCCAAATAATTTGAGGATACAAAAATATTTATATCACTGGAAACCTCAAAGTCATGCTCATATAACAAATATTTGTATCTAAAAGATTAAGGAAGGTGGTGTAAAAGTGAATAAAAATATTAAATCATGCCTCCTAAAACCGATGCCTTCACCTGACATTTAATGTATAATTATTTGAATCAAATATTGTTCACGTTGGACCAATAATAGATATTTTATTGATTTACCGGTGGAGATGGGTTGGTTGTGATGATTGTTTACGAAAACTACTTAACAAATGAACATGCTTCCCTCATGCGGTGGTAAGCACGAATTTAAACAACTTAAGATAATTTATAACACATTACAAAAATACATTCATATGATATAATTAAATCAATATACATAAAAAATGTCTTTTTTATCTATCTATCATGTGCTTAAGATCATCATATATTGATGATACATCTTTTCTTTTGTTTTTCTTTCCTCTCATATTTATATCACATATTATATAAGACACTCTTCTTTGACATCGAAAAATAGAATAACTATCCCATTTGAGTATGCACTTAACCTGACAGAATTTATCCTGCGGATAACATTAAACTTAAACACTATGTCACGTGTCATGAGTTTTTATCTACGAGTATATTTCTCGGACAATGGTACCATGACACCTTTGTTCACATAAATCAACTGACGGTCTTACAAAAGCTACTATCCAGCTCTACTTATGTTATCACAACGTCTCCATCTTGATGGGCTTAAACACTATCTTTCTGAAAATTATCATAAGCCTAGGTAAGTATCTCTAACGAGTGATTTGATTTTTAGGAAGTAAATTGTGTGTGAACTATAAGAAATGAATATTATATTTCTCTCTTTGTGTGTGAAAAAAAATAAAAAAAAATTAAAAATAAGAATTAAATTATTACTTATCTTTCAGAGAGATCTCATCTTCTTTTATATAAAGGGGACTACTCCTCCCTCGTTCCTCACCAAGCTTAACAATGGGAGGATTCAGGAGAGGACTTCCCCAGGAAATGATATCGAGGAAAGAATAGCCGAGGAGAGATAGGATTCTTTTTTTTTTTAATTAGCTTTGATTTATGTTTTGAAATCTTGATATTGAGATTATTATAATTTTATAATGCATAATGATGTTTTAATTTTAAAATTTTATGATTAAATAATAATAATTTATTTATGATGTTAGAATAATTATTTGATTTATATTGATCTCTTAAGCATAAGTGAATTTTAATATTGATTTAATTATTAAAATTTTATTTTTAAATTAGCGTAATAGTTCTTATTTATTTAATTAAATATATCTATGTTTTAAGAATTATGTGTGAAATTATATAATGTAATTAGTTTTAAATTTAAGATCATGATTTTAAATTTTTAGTTAATGGATTTGAGTTATTCTTTAATAATTTTAAATATTAAAATTTAATTTGATAAGAGGAGTCTAATTGGGGTCCGACTTGAGTCGGGTTGATTTGTTAGATCTGGTAATGTACGACTTAGCTTATGTGGCCAAGTACAATCTAGCCAGTGTGACTAGGCATGACTCAGCTCATATGCTAAGGTACGACCCAACCACGTGGTTAGGCATGAGTCAGCTCATGCAGCTAGATACGACCTAACATGTTATCAGATATGACCCCAACTCATGCATTTAGGTATAATTAACTCACTAACCAAGCATGGCCTAGTTTAGTTGTAAGGCTTAGTCCAACTTATAAGTGAGGCTTAGCTTAATCCATGAAGTTAAGCCTGCCCAATTATGCAATTGACATTAGACACATCGTTGCTTCTCTATCTAGCCCATTGTACCTCAACTTGTTAGTAAATCTTGGGGGCGACGTCATATGCACAGCGGAAGAATAAGAAAACAAAATCCTCAATTTCCCAAAAAGATGTTCGTCATCGTGCGAAGATTAATGCACAAAAATCCGCAAAACAAACTACGTATAGAATAGATTGTGTTACCTAGTGAGATCACATATCCATGTTTCCTTACAGATCTTTAGGAGCGGGTGAAGGAGGTCAAGCGTCCTCCTCTATAGCGGTGATCCACACAACAGGGCTGCGACGATGCTCCTCAAAACTCTAGGTCTGTTTTGAGGTGGCGAGGGGGAGGAGAATAGGAGAGGTAAGCAAAGGCTCTGAATCTCTCCTATTTATAGAGGTCCCTAGTCAAAACCTAATGGATCCTCCTCTAGTGGGTATTAGATCTGCATCCAATTACCCAAACCTTTTAGATTAGTGGATATCTATCCAATAATCTCTTATGGGCTTTTATTGGATCTCCTCTATGGGATCCAATAATTTAGGAGCTTATTAGATATCCAATAAGATAGGGGCTCCGACGGATATCTCATATCTGAACCTCTACTCATCGCAATGCCTACCATATGTGTGTGACCCTCTATACCCAATATCGAGCTGACTGTGAGTCATACTTGTCAGAACTCCTTCTTACTTAGTGAATTATTGTCTATATAATAATTCACTCGACTCATCGACTACGGACGTACTAGGATACTATGCTGTAGTCCCCAAACGATAAAGGGGAATCCAATCCATTGGACATATCTGTCCTCAGTTACCGTGTACCTATAGTCCCTCATCTATCTAATATCCCAGAGACCATATATCGAACATGGTGCTGTCAGACTCATACGGTTTCTACTCGAGTCTTGCTCTAATCGAATTCTCTTGGAGAACTCTTTCTCTCTCAACCCGAATGACTCTCGCTAGTGATTTATCTGAGCAAGAATACATGGGATATTCCTCTCATGACGTCGAGAGTGGATGATCCTCTATCGACACTCAATAGCCATCGTAAGGTCGACTGCCACTTCCAATAACCAACTGTACTAGATCTGGGACATCCAAGCCTATAAGTTTGGTATCAAAGAGTGTTGCACTCATATAGGACATCCTTGGTGTCTCAAGTCTAAGGATCAAATACACCACTAAGATTATAGAATCGCTGTCTGACAATAAGGCATCATCAACCATCCAGCATTCCAAAAGCGAATCAATCAATGAACTCATTCTCCAATGAGCACTTGTACTGTATCCTTAATGTCCCCACACGAGCAGCTATGAGACAAACTACATCCATCATATGGACGAGTATATAGCACACCAATATGTTCGGTTATCACGATGTCCCTCTCGAGTAACCTATGACTAGGATTATTTATGATCTATGTTTAAAGGTGAATCGGTCTCATTATTGTGATCTCATCATGATCCGATTCCCATTGCACGGATCCATTGACATCACAATATATACATGCATATATACAATAATCAATATAAAGTGATAATGTCAAAATATAATAAGCAAAAAGATTCTGTGTCAAGTCACACGTGCCATCACTCACGTGATTGGCCTGCTGCGGCAGCACTGCATGCCCCCATATTTCTCAACAGTGGTATCAAAGCCAGGTTGTTCGTGCGAAAGATTGGTTTTGAATTGTATGTGTTGTGTTTTGGAGAAACTTTTGAGGTTAAAATCATTGATGCAAAGGCGAGAAAGGGCAGCAACAATTACTACCCTCGATCTACGTGCGTGCAGCACAACTACAGTAGGCAACACAAGGGCTGCGTCTACAGTAGCCGACCGGCGGCCTGCTTACAGCAGGCTTGCAGCCGGCAGGGTTGGCAGCCCCTGTGCCCACACACAAGGGCGACGCTTGCGGGTGCTGGACCCGCGGGCAGAGGCATCGCGGGGCGAGGTGCTTGCGGCCGCAACACCTACGGGCTGAGGCGTCGTAGGGCAACGGCGCCTGCGGCCGCTACTCTTGCGGGCAAACCCCCTCGTAGGGGTGGCCGCCCGGTGGGGCACTACACCCGCAGGCACAATGCTCGTAGGGGTAGCGCCACCAGCAGGGGCACCAACCCACGGTGGCGCCCACCTGCAAGGGCGGCGCCCCCACCCCCGCCACACAAGTCGCCGCTAGTAGGGTGGCGGCGGCGACAACAGCAAATGGGAGTATGGCATTAGGGCATATTTGGGCAAAAAGATAGTTTTGGCCCTATGAATTTAAGAAATTTCAATTTCTATCTTTTGTCCAAATTATGAAAATACCCCTAGGAATTCAAAAATTTTCTACATGTCCTGATTTCAAAAAATATTAATTAATTAAAAATTTAGTTGATTATTATTTTTTATCATTATCTAGTAGTCCTACATGATGATGATTATTTATATATGTGATGTTTGATGTGTGGACGGATGATCATGGACCGTGTGATATGTATACTTGTGATTATTATTATTAGGGTCTACGAGCCTCCATTATATTTCTCATTTATTGTTGGGCCTACGTGCCTATGATTAAGTTGTAATCATATGAGAAGGTGCAATGGGAGCGTGGATGCGATAGCGGGACCCATGAGACGGACGATTGCAATGCATGGAGATATCGACGAAACCGACGAGGATGAGATGGACGATCACAGGGCAAGAAGATGCTTCGTTGTGCATATAGATCTTGATGTGAGTGATCAGGCCTACTGGCTCGAGTCTGATCACATTAGGTCGTGCTCCATGATCATCTGGTGTGATTGCTTATACACATACTAGATATGTATATATATTTGTATGCGATGTAGATATATATTAAATATGTATATATGTGACATGTCATATTAGGAGACCAAATCATACAAACATCTCTCTTTATAATATTAAGTCGGTAAACGTGAGGCAATTAGATTGACCCACGTGGCCTTCCATCGTTATAGGTAGGAACCAATTCCCGATGTAGGTTGAGTTGGTCGAGTCCCTCGAGGCTCACCTATATCGCGACTCGCTATCTTGCTTACGACATAGAGATGTCACTGGTGACCTGAGGATATGGTATGCTTGGTCGAGTCCCTCGAGGGTATATCATCAAATTAAACTCATCTTATAACGAAGGTGTTGACTTAACCGAACATCATGGTTGGTCGAGTCCCTCGAGACCATGGTGATTCGAAAGCCGAACAGGACGGGAATAATAAGGAGTTATGATCGGCAAGAGTTGCCTACCTTTTGGGCTTAGTGTGATTGGTCGAGTCCCTCGAGGTTACACTAAGACGCTAATTGGATCCTGATCCCCACTAGAAGTCTGCCAAAGACTTCCGTTTCACGTGCTGAGGGTGTCACGTGACTCGTTAGTAAAATAATGGGAGCATATTAAGATAGAAGTCCATATATTAATAGTTTATTTCTTACAAAATCTGCATGTTATTCATTTCTGTTGCATCTTTATTTTCATAAAATGTCGCTTTTAAATCCCTTACGTGACATACTTAATGTCAACCGCCTTACTGGTCCAAATTATACGATTGGCTCCGCAACTTGAGAATTGTTCTCATAGCGGAGAAAATCGTATACGTCATTGATATAGTGATGCCTACGCCCGAGGAAGGGGCAAGCGAGGATGAGATCGCTCACTACGTGAAGTATATTGATGATTCCTGCTCAGTGCTATATGTTGGGCTCTATGACTCCTGAGTTATATAGACAACATTAAAAGATAGATGCTAGATCAATTCTCCTACATGTCCGTAAATTATTTGAGGAACAAGGAAGGACTCAACAATATGAAATATCTAAGAGCCTCTTCCGTGCTAGGATGACTGAGGGGACACCGGTTTAGAACCATGTCCTAAAGATGATTGAGTGGATAGAGAAACTTACAAGTCTAGGAATGGTCCTAAAGGATAACTTGTGTGTGGACATTGTGCTTCAGTCCCTACCATATTCCTTTTCACAGTTCATAATGAATTTTAATTTGAATAAGCTTGAGGTGACTCTCCCAGAGCTCCTCAATATGTTGAGGGAGGAAGAGAGTGCTATTAAGAAAGAGAAACTAGTTCTCTAGTGAGACCAGAAAGAAAAGGAAAGCAGAAAAGTCCCTTAAGAAGGGAAATGGCAAAGGCAGACCAGGTAAAGCAAAGGTTGCTAAGAAAGACCCAATAAAGGACAAAGGCCAGTACTTCCACTGTGGTAAACATAGGCACTAGAAGAGGAACTACAAAGAGTACCTTGCAAAGAGGGTGAAACAGAAGCTTAGAGAAGCTTCAGTTATATTCATGATCAGTCTCCATTTGTCATACTCTTATAATAACACATGAGTATTGGATACTAGTAGTGCTTATCATATATGCAATTCGTTGTAGGTTCTGGTAAGGCCTAGGAGACTAGAGAGAGGCGAGATGGACCTCAAGATGGGCAATGGAGCAAAAGTTGCTATAGTAGCTATTGGTGAGATCACCCTACATATGCCTGGTGGAGATTTTATTGCATTAGATGCATGTTATTTTGTTCCTTTTTATTATCAAAAACATTATCTCCATTTCATGTTTGATAGTTAGTGGATATAAATTAGTTTTTGAGAACAATGGTTGTTCGATATTATTATATGATAAGATCATCACGAATGGAACATTGCATAATGGTTTATTTATGCTAGACACTACTCCACATATCATGAATGTAAGTGTGTCCAAGAGGAAACAAGATGAGATGAACAGTGCTTGCCTATGGCATTGTAGGCTAGATCACATCCATGAAGAAAGGATTCAAAAGATGCTAAATGATAGATATCTAGATCCATTTGGCTATAAGTCATATGTAACTTGCGAGCCTTGCCTTCTTGGAAAACTGACCAACTCTCTATTTAGTGGAACTGAAGAGAGAGCCACTGAGCTATTGGAACTCATACATAGTGATGTATGTGGACCCATGTTAACTCATGCCATTGGTGGTTACTCCTACTTCATTACTTTTACTGATGATTTCTCAAGATATGGATGTGTACTTAATGAAGTATAAGTTTGAGGCCTTTAAGAAATTTAAAGAGTATAAGAATGAGATAGAGAACAAGACTGGAAAGAGTATCAAGACTCTTCGATCAGATCGAGGAGGTGAGTACTTAAGTACAGAGTTTACTCAGTTCCTCAAGGACCATGGGATATTATCACAATGGACACCTCTTTATATACCTCAGCTCAATGGTGTGTTTGAAAGCAGAAATCATATTCTATTAGACATGGTACGGTCCATGATGAGTTTCGTTGAACTACCAATCTCATTCTAGGGATATGCCCTAGAGACCGTAGCTTACTTTCTGAACAGAGTTCTAACTAAGTCGGTAGTGTCTACACCATATGAGATATGGAAAGGAAAGAAGCCTAATCTTAAGGTTGTTAAGATTTAGAGCTACACTACCCACGTTAAAAGACATAACCCTGATAAGTTAGAATCTAGAATAGAGTGATGCAAGTTCGTGAGATACCCCAAGGAAACTTGTGGGTATTATTTATATTATCTCGAGGGCCAAAAGGTCTTTGTAGCCAAGAGAGTAGTGTTCCTTGAGAAGGAAAACATTCTTGATACAGATAGTGGGAGCATGATAGAGTTGAGCGTGGTTGGAGAACCAAGCTCAAGCACCACTCTACAGCCCGAGTTTGTTCAGGTACCTAATACACAAGTTTCAACTTTACGTAGGTCTGACAGAGTATCCCATCCTCCTGAGAGATATGTGGGATATATTAGAGGAGAGGATGTTGAGGATATTGATCCTTAGACCTATGTTATGAATTCTGAGTATAGACTCCGGGAAGTGGCAAGAAGATATGAATTCTGAGATGGATTCTATGTACTTCAACAAGGTTTGGAACCTAGTTGATGCACCTGAAGATATTGTACCCATCGGTTGCAAGCGAATATTTAAGAAAAAGATCGGAGTAGATGGAAAGGTAGAGTCTTATAAAGCAAGGCTAGTGGCTAAGGGGTATCGTCAAAGGCAAGATGTTGACTATGACAAAGCCTTCTCACCCGTAGCAATGCTAAAATCCATCTGAATTCTATTGGCTATTGCAACACACTATGATTATGAGATCTGGAAGATGGATGTGAAAACTGCATTCCTCAATGGGAACCTTGAGGAGAAGGTGTATATAATACAACTTGAGAGATGTTGTGAAAATCTTTGGGGGCGACATCACATGCGCAGCGGAAGAACAAGAAAACAAAATCCCCGATTTCCAAAGAGATGTTCGTCGTCGTGCGAAGATTGGTGTGCAAAATCCGCAAAAGTGAAAAACTGCGTATAGAGTAGATTGTGTTACCTAGGGAGATCGTATATCCCTATTTCCTTACAGATCCTTAGGAGAGGGTGAAGGAGGTCAAGCATCCTCCTCTCTAGCAGTAATCCACATAGTAGGGCTACGACGACGCTCCTCAAAACTCCAGGCCTGCTCTGAGGTGGAGAGGGGAAGGAGAATAGGAGAGGCAAGTAAAGGCTCTAGCCTATGAGGCTCTGAATCCCTCCTATTTATAGAGGTCTCCTGTCAAACCCTAATGGATCCTCGCCTATTGGGTATTGGATCTGTATCCAATAACCTAAGTATTTTAGATTAGTGGATCTCTATCCAATAATCTCTCATGGGCTCTTATTGGATCTCGTCCATATGATTCAATAATTCAGGGACTTATTGGATATCCAATAAGACAAGGGCTCCATCGGATATCTCATATCTGAACCTCTACTCATCGCAATGCCTACCATATGTGTGTGACCCTCTATGCCCAATATCGAGCTGGCCGTGAGTCATACCTGTCAGAACTCCTTCTAACTCAATGAATTATTATCTCTGTAATAATTCACTTGACTCATTGACTACGGACGTACTAGGCCACTACGCCGTAGTCTCCAAATAATACAGGGGAATCCAATCCATTGAACCTATCTGTCCTCAGTTACCGTGTACCTATTGTTGAATCTCGGATTTTGATGATGAAGTCAATTGTCATTTGTTGTCTAATCTATGTGTTGAGATAAGTGTGCAGGATTAACTATGATGAAAGTTAGACATGCAGCAGGAGTTGCACCGGAGTCAAGACAATGATCACGTTGGGAGTTCGAGAGTTCGACGGAAGTTCGGACAGTCGTTTGAGGTTCTCAGGGAACAAACCGAGAAGTCCATAAGCTTGCCAACGAAGTTTTCGTCGAACTCCGCCAAGTGGTTCGTCGCGAGTCCAGGAGTTTGCCGGAAGTCCGCAGGAGCATCACCGAGGGTTCATCGGTTGATCGACGGAAGTTCACGGAAACTTCTTGGGAAGAAGCGATTGACGACCGAGCAAGCTGCAGAAATTGTCTTAGGATTTATCGAAGTTAGCCCATTGATTAAGTTGGAAATGGGAGGTGATCCCATTAGCTTAATCTTGGGGCAATTGGGCCCCTAAAAAAAAACCCAAGTTGGGCCGAATGGATCTACCCATTGGACCTCGATTGTAACCGGCGGTGCAACCGCCTAAGCCAGAGGTAGCACCACCTGAGCTAAGTCTCCTGTGGAGATCAAGGTGCAAACCGCCCCAGCCAAGAGGTGCAACACTTTGGGCTCGATCTCGAGCGAGATCGGGCGGTGTAATCGCCCGACGAGAGAGGTAGCACCGCCCGAAGCTTTCGGTCTTTGAGCTCGCAGCGGTGCAACCCGCCCTCGACACAGGTGGCACCGCCTGCAGGCTCGATCTTCGAAGCTCGCTAGGCGGGCAACCGCCTGATCGAGAGGTGCAACCGCCTAATCCCGAATTCCGGGAATTGACAGTTTTGAGCTCCAAATTTGAACTGGGTTGGGGCCTATAAATACCCCACCCATTCAAAGATCGAAAGTAGACAACTTACACTCAAAATCTTGATCTTTTTTTCGTGAATCTTAGAGCTCAAAATTGTTGTTAAGGCCAAAAGTTCTCCTCCCTCTGTTCTTCAAGTTTTGAGTTGTAAAAGAGGAGAGAAAATTTCTGTAAGGGTTGTCTCCTAAGCCCGTCAAAAGGAGTGAAACTGTAAAAGGGTGATTGGCCTTCGCCTATTGAAGGAAGGCCTCTAGTTGACGTCGGTGACCTCATCGCTGGAGGAAGCCAGAAGTGGAGTAGGTCAAGATCGACCGAACCACTCTAAATCTCGGTTTGCATTTACTTTGAGCATATTATCTTTACTGCAAACCTCCTCTGAAGCTTACTGCTTTCTGCACATATACGATCGGGTTTCAAGCTTTGCACTTTCTGAATAAGCGTTTAGACGTAAACCTGCTTTTTCGTACGATCATCATATTTCAGATTACGTTTACGTTTTGATTTCTACCATAACTGCAAATTGCCTTTATACCCTTGCTTAAATAGCATCTCGCCTAATCAAGTGATTTACGAATCAGCATTTAGACGTAAATCAGTTTCTTTGTACAAACATCGTATTTCAGTTTACGCTTATATTCTGGTTTTCATTATAACTGCAAACTGCCTTCATAGATTGACTTTAACATTATCTTGCTTGATCTTAAGTTAAAGTAATCTTAGATTCGGCCTTCAAACAGAAATCGTTTTTATCGCTTGAACGCAGTTTCGTTTTAATCGCAAAAAGTTTTCCGCTGCACTAATTCACCCCCCCCCCCTCTTAGTGCTCTTGATCCTAACAATTGGTATCAGAGCGGGGTTAACTCTCTAACGGATTAAAACCCAAGAGAGATGGCATACGCCGGAAACCAAGAGGGCCATTCTATTACACATCCACCCATGTTCTGTGGGACGGACTACACCTATTGGAAGACCCGAATGAGGATCTTTCTTATTTCTATGGATTTTGAACTTTGGAATCTTGTCGAAAACGGATTTTCGAGGTCTTCTCTTCCAATGATCGATTGGAATGAATTGGAGAAGAAGGCTTTCGCTCTTAATGCAAAGGCTATGAATGCCTTATTTTGTGCACTTGATAAAAACGAGTTTAACCGTGTTTCAACTTGTGAAACCGTATTTGATGTTTGGCACACACTCGAAGTGACTCATGAAGGCACAAGTAGAGTGAAAGAGTCAAAAATCAATCTTCTGTTACATTCGTTCGAACTTTTCCGGATGAAACTGAGTGAAACCATTGGCGACATGTTTACCCGTTTCACAGATGTCGTCAACGGTCTAAAAGGACTCGGAAAAAGTTTTTCGGATTTTGAGCTCGTAAATAAGATTCTAAGATCCCTTCCTAAGATTTGGGATCCTAAAGTCACTGCTATTCAAGAGGCAAAAGATCTACGCAACTTCCCTCTTGAAGAACTAATCGGGTCATTAATGACCTACGAGATGACTTGTAAAGCTCATGATGAGCAAGAAGACATCCTTCCAAAGAATAGGAAGGATATGGCACTTAAAACTTCAGAAGGTCACTTGAGAGAAAACTCAAGTGATGAGGACTGTGATGATGACTTAGCACTTCTAACAAGAAAATTTTAAAAAAATTTTAAAAGAAACAAGTTTAAGAATGACGCAAAAAATAAACTTAAACCCAAGAAGGACTAAGTTATTTGCTATGAGTGCAAAAAGCCGGGACACTACAAGAGTGATTGTCCCCAAGCCAAGAAGAGAACATCAAAGAAGAAGGCGCTCAAAGCAACATGGGATGATTCGAGCGCATCCGAAGAAGAAGAGGAGTCCAACACCGAGCAAGTTGCTCATTACGCCTTAATGGCCATCGGAGATGAGGTAACAAATTTAATTGATGCAGATTTACCTTATCATGAATTATTAAATGCTTTCCATGAATTTTTTGATGAATGTAAGACAATTAGTAGAAAATACAAATTGCTAAAAAAGGAGCATGATAGTCTTATTTGTAATTTCGATAAGTTAAAAGCTGAACATCATGATAGTTTAAGCTCATGCATAAAATGCCATGATCTAGAAACTCTCCAAAAGGAAAACTTGCTACTTAAGGACACCTTGAAGAAATTCGAGGTTGGTAGCAAGTCATTAAACATGATCCTTACAAACAAGGATCACGTTCCCAAAAGAAGTGGAATTGGATTTGTGAGAAATCCTCACCAAAATCCAACCACCTTCATAAAAGGCCCCATCTTACATGTTCGACATCAAAACAAATGCAACTTTTGTTGCAAATTTGGACACAAGATGCATCATTATCCATTCAAGAAAATTAGTCCAAACAAATTGATTTGGGTTCCTAAAGGAACCATGATAAATTCTATGCAACATGATATACAATGTAGATCTATTTGTGAGGCACCCAAAAGCAAATGGGTACCTAAAAATCATCCCTTCCTGTAAAAACATTAAAAAAAAAAGAAGAAATTTTTAGGCTGGAGCAAGAAATAATATTCTGCTCCTTGATTCTCGATAGTTATGACCCAAGATCCAAAAGGGAACTCGCAATGCTCTCAAGCCTAAATAATAGATAGAGATTATAAATTTAAAATCATAAATGCGATTTAGACACAACCTTATTTGACTTTTCAGAATTAGAAACATATGATTCCCAAATTCACATATCCTCTGGATTTTTGAACCCATCAATTTCATCCGTTTATAACCTTCGAATCCAACTCTGTATCATGAAGTAACTAAGTCTGTCATGAACTTGCAAGGCTTACCAACTTGAACAAACTATCACAAACATGTGTACGACATTGAGAGTATGCACGTTAAAAGATCTATCTTGATCGTGCAAAAGTCCTTGCCTTAAAATGAAAACTCTTACGTAATTACGTAAGTAAAGTTGATTGCTCTGAATGAAAATTCTTCTCAAGACAAAAAACTCTCAGATCAGATCACACTGATCAGAACAAGTGCTCACCGCCTGCGGGCGGTGGCACCGCCCCAGCTGGAGGTAGCACCTCCAGCTGTCACGTGTTGTAAGCGGTTGCACCGCTCCAGCCAGAGGTGCAACCGCCCGCAACTCTGTCCCTTTTTAACCCAAGCTAGGGTCGGCGGTGAAACCGACCCCAACTCACTCCCTTCCCTCCTCTACTCTTCCAAGCCTCCTCCATCCCCATTTCACCCCTCTTAGCATCCCAAATACCCCTCATTTCGGAGCAAAACATCAACAATCCTTCCCTCTCTTGAAGATCTCACTAAGGTACTCTCTAAGAAGCCCTTAAACTCTATTTTTTCATTCATTTACTCTTGCTCATCACTATTCTTCTAAATAGCAGTAGTTATGGGATCTAGAAGATCCTCAAGGGACAAAGGAAAGAGGAGATTAGTAGAAGATTTTGATCTCACCCTTTTCGATTCAAAACACCATGCCGAAAAATTTTCCTCTTTTGAACTTAGGAGTGTCAATAAGGGAAAATACGTAGATTTAAATGAACTAAGAGACTTAGAGACAATCCAATGGTTTGCAAACTTAGATCTACTTTCAATTTTGCAAATTAACGAACCCATCTATCCAAGACTTGTTAGATTTTTTTACAACAACATACAAATAGATGAAGAAGAAAGAATGTCCACCTATCTTTTAGGACAACACATCTCAATTACGGATAGATTCATTTGCGACATGATAGGCATTCCCATGAAAAGTATAGGACTTTACTTTAGAGGATCATGGGATGAAGAAACTGTTGGAACAACATATATTGAAGCCTTAGGAACAATTTTTGCCAATCCCAACTTAGCATTTGTTCCTAAAAGTTGTGAACATCTACTGCCTCTAAACACTAAGGTACTTCATCATATCCTTACTAGCATCATTCTCCCTAAACAATACCATCATGATGAAGTAAGTCAATTAGAGTTAGGAACTATGTATTTGATCATGAAAGGACATGGCATCTGTCTTGGTTATCTTATCCAACAAAACATGTTAGAATTATCTAAGAAAGACATGATGCTCCCATATGGTGGCATAATCACTAGAATAATGAAAGCCTACGATATTCTAATACCACCGGAAGAAGAAGTAATAAAAATAGATAGATTTAGCATAATAAATAAGAATCTACTTCACCGATTAAGATGTTTTTATAGAAACGGTAACTGGGTTAGAATGCCAAGAAGAACTGATCCCCCTCAACCTGAACCAGAATCGGAAACACCAGTATTTAGGGGTACCCAATCTCCTCCGATCTATCCCTTTGAGGAAACACATCCATTTGAGCAAACTCATACATCATCTGTCGAAGATATTAGGATTCGGATGGACCGATTCGAACATAGACAAGAACGGCTTGAACAACGACAAGATCAAATCCTATCTGAGCTGCAGCAAATTCATTGTCAATTTGATTCCTTGTTTAGGCATTTTAATTTTCCACCTCATGAATGAGCTTGTATGAACACAATCTTATTGTAAACTCCTTATGTTACTCACCATGATGTACCTTGACTTGATCCTTGATATGGTTACCTGATATATTTTGAGCGTATGTAGAGTTGTAAACATCTATCGTGGTAAAATATATGCCTTGTGCCTTGTGGTAAATATAAACTAAATGGTTATCTCGGATTTTATATTGAAACTAAAAGCTTTGAAAACCTTGTGCTTTGATTTCCATGATAAATACAGTTTGACAAAGTGATATACCAATATAGTTGATAAGTCATTGCCATTGATGTGTCTGAATGGATAAACTAGTTAAAATTATTTTTCGGACTTTATTGAATGATCAAATCACTTGATTGCCATTACATAACATGTGTTGAAATGTTTTGTCTTCATGATTGTAGTCGAAAATCTGTAGCATAGTCTTGTCCGAATGCATGAAAGAGTTCATCTCATTTTCAGATTCGCTTAACAGTTGGAATGCTAAAAATCAAATTTTCTCATACACTCTTATGAAATATATTTTTTTTCTGAAATGGATTTGATGAAATGATTCCTGCTTATGAATTCCATCTTGAAATATGGATGATAGTATTTTTACTTGCAAAAAGCTGTTTCAAACGCATATCTTGACTCAAAGTAAACTCACAAATAGCTGGAATCACAAATGGCTTTCCTCCTTCATGCACAAAGGATTATAACAAAAAAAATGAAGGAAGAAGTATTCAAAGCAATCTACGTATCATGCCTTCCTTTATATGCTTGATAACTTGCTTATATTGTTTTCCTGGTATCACAACTACCATGCTTTTTGTTGATGACAAAGGGGGAGAAATAATGCTATAAACACTGATGCTATGATTATGCCATGCTTGCATCGCCAAGTGATATATGAACAGATGCTATAATTTGCATTATGCCTTGAGCTGATATCTTACCATGTGAAGAAATGCAACACTTGCTAAGATATTTGAAATGTGTACATCATGTAATGATATCAAAATCTTACTTCACAGCTTTACATGTTGATATCTTACAGTATGATGAATTGTTACTATTACCATCATTCAAACTTGTAATGTAAAATCTGAAAATGAATGTCAAGCCTTGACATCATCTTCAGAGAGATACATCATGATGGGAATTATGATGGGAGTATTGATAAGTTCAAATGATTTAACTTATCAATATGTTGCTTGAATTCTAAGGTCTTGAATTCAAGAATGACTTATCTCAAGTATGGCATATAGATAGGGGGAGTTAAGGTTAACTCCATTATCAATTGATTGTCATCATCAAAAAGGGGGAGATTGTTGAATCTCGGATTTTGATGATGAAGTCAATTATCATTTGTTGTCTAATCTATGTGTTGAGATAATTGTGCAGGATTAACTACGATGAAAGTTAGACATGCAACAGGAGTTGCGTCGGAGTCAAGACAATGATCACGTTGGGAGTTTGAGAGTTCGACGGAAGTTCGGACAGTCGTCGGAGGTTCTACGGGAACAAATCCGAGAAGTCCATAAGCTTGCCAAAAGAAGCTCGTCGGAACTTGCCAAGTGGTCCGTCGCAAGTCCAGGAGTTTGCCGGAAGTCCACAGGAGCATCACCGAGGGTTCATCGGTTAATCGATGGAAGTTCGCCGGAAACTCACCGGAAGAAGCGATTGACGCACCGGAGCAAGCTGTAGAAATTGTCTTAGGATTTATCGTAGTTAGCCCATTGATTAAGTTGGAAATGGTGTTGGGAAATCAGCGGGGGCGACATCATATGCGCAGCGGAAGAACAAGAAAACAAAAATCCCCGATTCCCAAAAAGATGTTCGTCGTCGTGCGAAGATTGGTGCATAAAAATCCGCAAAACACAAAACTGCGTATAGAGATTGTGTTACCTAGGGAGATCGTATATCCCTG
The DNA here is from genome assembly GCA_900464855.2 of Musa schizocarpa. Taxonomy (NCBI): domain Eukaryota; kingdom Viridiplantae; phylum Streptophyta; class Magnoliopsida; order Zingiberales; family Musaceae; genus Musa; species Musa schizocarpa. The sequence continues at coordinate 21,740,883 of LS990922.1, read as the reverse complement.
TTTCCTTGCAGATCCTTAGGAGAGGGTGAAGGAGGTCAAGCGTCCTCCTCTCTAGCGGTGATCCACACTGGTAGTGGTAGCGACGACCCTCCTCAAAACTCCGTGCCTCTAAGGTGGAGAGGGAGAGGAGAATAGGAAGGGCAAGCAAAGACTCTAGCCTATGAGGTTGTGAATCCTCCTATTTATAGAGATCCCGTGTCAAACCCTAATGGGTCCTTCCCTAGTGGGTATTGGATCTGCATCCAATAAGACAAGGGCTCTGGCACGGATATCTCATATCCAGAACCTCTACTCATCAATGCCTACCATATGTGTGACCCTCTAGGCCCAATATCGAAATGGCCGTGAGTCATACCTATCGAACTCCTTCTAACTCGGTGAATTATTATCTCGTAATAATTCACTTCGACTCATCGACTACTACGGACGCATTAGGCCACTACGCTTAATGCCTAGTACGTCCAGTAGTCCCTCGACATCTGGGGAATCCAATCCATTGGACCACATCGTCCTCGATTACCATGTACATATAGTTCCTCATCCATCTAATATCCCGGAGACCATATATCGAGCATGGTGTTGTCGGACCCATACGGTTTCTACCGAAGTCTCAGCTCTAATCGGATTCTCCCAAGAACTCTTTTCTCTCAACCCGAATGACCTCGCCGAGGATTTGTTCGAGCAAGAACACATGGGATATTCCTCTCATGACGCCGAGAGTGGATGATCCTCTATCGACACTCAATAGCCCTCGAAGGTCGACTACCACTCCCAATGACCAAACAGTACTAGATGCGGGACAGCCAAACCTATAAGTCCGGTATCAAAGAGTGGAGCACTCATATAAGACATCCTTGGTGTCTCAAGTCTAAGGACCGAGATACACCACTAGGACTACGGAATCGTTGTCCGACAATAAGGCATCATCAACCATCCGAAGATTCCGTAGAAGCGGATCAATCATGAACTCATTCTCCAATGAGCTTTTTGATTGTATCCCTAGTATCCCTACACGAGCAGCTATGACCATTTGCATCCATCATATGGACGGGTATACAAACACACCGATCTATCCGGTTATCACGATGTCCCTCTCGAGTAACCTATGACCGGGATTATTTAGGATATGTGTTTAAAGGTGAATCGATCTCATTATCGTGATCTCATCACGATCCGATTCCCATTGCACAAATCCAAGGACATCACAATATATATATGCATTTATGCAATAGTTATAAAGTGATATCGCCAAAATATAATAAGCAAAAAAGATTCTCAGATCAAGTCACACGTGCCATCACTCACGTGATTGGCTTTGTCGGGCACCTATGACTAGCAATCTCCCACTTGACCTAAAGCCAATCACCTATGTGTCCGATCCCCATCAAACCCCCCGTGGACGCTTCAAAGACAAAATGAGACAACGACTTTTGTCGGTGGATCTGCAATGTTATCTTCGGATGGAACTCTTTCCACTGCTACATCTCCTCGGGTTACGATCTCTCTTATAAGTTGGAACCTCCTCGTAACACTTCGATGAGACCCGGGTTCCCTTATTTGAGTAATCACCCCATAGTTGTCGCAATATAAGGAAGTCGAATTTGTCGCTATCTCAGATCGACTCCCAAATCTGTGATGAACTTCTTCACCCAGACTCCCTCCTTTGCTGCATCTCGATGCAGCAATGTACCTCCACTCTCGTGGTCGAAAGTCACAGTGGTATCTTGCTTGGAACTCTTCCAAAGACACCTTTGCTCATCCATTCAAGGTGTACACATACCCTGAATTCGACTTTGCTATCATCGACATCGGTGAAAACTTGAGTCAGAGCCTTCAACCTTAAGGCTATTACCTCCATATACTAGTAAAAGATCCTTAGTCCTTCTCAAGTAATTAAGGATACACTTTATTTGCTTTTCGGTCTCCAAGCCTGGATCCGCTGATGCCTGCCGTGACACTCTCGAGAGCATGCGCTATATCAGGCCTAGTACATAGCATGGCATACATGATAGACCCTATTCTTTGAGGCATAAGGTATCATATCCATGTTCGCCCTTTCTTCACGAGTCTTTGGGGACATACTCGTAGAAAGCGATATCCCATGTCTCATCGGTATGAGACCTCTCTTGGAATTTTCCATGCCAAACCTTTTGACAATAGTTTCTATGTACCTGGACTGGGACAAGCCAAGCATCCTCTTGGATCTATCTTTATAGATTTTAATTCCCAAGATATAAGATGCTTCCCATAAGTCCTTCATGGAGAAGTGTCTAGATAACCAAGCCTTTATGTGGATAGCATTCCTATGTCATTCCCAATGATGAGGATGTCATCCACATATAACACCAAAAAGGTGATAACGCTCCCACTTACCTTTCTGTATACACAAGGCTCATCTTCGTTCTTAACGAAGTCATAAGATCTGATTGCCTCATCAAATCTTATGTTCCAACTTCGGGAAGCTTGCTTTAGTCCATAAATTGATCTAAGCAACCTACACACCTTATCTGGGCAGTTCTTGGACACGAATCCCTCAGGTTGCATCATATACACCTCCTCCTTGAGGTTTCCATTGAGGAATGCGGTTTTCACATCCATCTGTCAGATCTCATAATCATAGTGTGCTGCAATAGCCAATAGAATTCTGATGGATTTTAGCATTGCTACGGGTGAGAAAGTTTCGTCGTAGTCAACACCTTGCCTTTGACGATACCCCTTAGCCACTAGCCTTGCTTTCTAGGTCTCTACCTTTCCATCTACTCCGATCTTTTTCTTAAAGATCCACTTACAACCGATGGGTACAATACCTTCAAGCATCAACTAGGTTCCAAACCTTATTGGAGTACATAGAATCCATCTCGAATTCATGGCTTTTTCCACTTCCGGAGTCTATACTCATAATAGCCTCCTCGAGGGTCCGAGGATCAATATCCTCTACATCCTCTGCTCTAATATGTCCCACATATCTTTCAGGAGGATGGGATACTCTATCGACTGCTGTAAAGTTGATACTTGTGTATTAGGTACTGAAACGGACTCTGGTCAGAGTGGTGCTTGAGCTTGGTTCTCCAACCTCGCTCAATTCTATCATTCTCCCCTGTCTCCGTCAAGAATGTGTTCCTTCTCAAGGAACACTGCTCTCTTAGCTACAAAGACCTTTTAGTCCTTGAGATGATAGAAATAATACCCACAAGTTTCCTTAGGGTATCCCACAAATTTGCATCGCTCTGTCCTTGATTCTAACTTATCGGGGTTGTGTCTTTCTAACATGGGCAGGGGCAGCCCCAGATCTTAACAACCTTAAGATCGGGCTTCTTCCCTTTCCATATCTCATATGGTGTAGACACTACCGACTTAGTTGGAACTCTGTTCGTAAGGTAAGCATGGTTTCTAGGGCATATCCCCTTAATGAGATGGGTAGGTGTTAAACTCATCATGGACCGTACCATATCTAATAATGTACGATTTCTCCTTTCAGAGACACCATTGAGCTGAGGGTATATAGGAGGTGTCCATTGGGATAATATCCCATGGTCCTTGAGGAACCGAGTAAACTCTCAGACTTAAGTATTCACCTCCTCGATCCGATCGAAGAGTTTTGATACTCTTTCTAGTCCGGTTCTCCACCTCATTCTTATACTCTCTGAATTTCTCAAAGGCCTCGGACTTCTACTTCATTAAGTACACATATCCATACCTTGAGAAATCATCAATTAAATGTAATGAAGTAGGAGTAACCTCCAATGGCATGAGTTGACATGGGTCCACATACATCACTATGTATGAGTTCCAACAACTCATTGGCTCTCTCTCCAGTTCTACTAAATGGAGATTTGGTGATTTTCCATTTAATGCAAGGCTCACAAGTTGTATATGACACATAGTCGAATGAATCTAGATATCCATCATTTAACAACTTTTGAATCCTTCTTTCATAGATGTGACCTAGCCTACAATGCCCATGTGTATGCAATTGTTCAACTCATCTCGTTTCCTTTTGGACATATTTACATTCATGATATGTGGAGTGGTGTCTAACATAAATAAACCATTATGCAATGTTCTTTTCGTGATGATCTTATCATCTAATAATATCGAACAACCATTGTTCTCAAAAACAAATTTATATCCACTAACTGTTAAACATGAAATGGAGATAATGTTTTTGATAATAGAAGGAACAAAATAACATGCATCTAATGCAATAAAAGCTCCACTAGGCAGATGTAGGGCGACCTCGCCAATGGCTAATACAGCAACTTTTGCTCCATTACCCATCTTGAGGTCCAGCCTCTCAGTAGTCTCCTAGGCCTTGCTGTAACCCTACAACGAATTGCATATATGATAAGCACTACGGTATCCAATACCCATATGTTATCATAAGAGTCGACAAATGGAGATCGATCATGAATGTACCAAGCTTCATCAAGCTTTTGTTTCTCCCTTTTCTGCAAGGTACTCTTTGCGGGTTTCTCTTCCAATGCCCATCTTTACTACAGTGGGAAGCACTGGCCTTTGTCCTTTGCTAGGTCTTTCTTAGCAACCTTTGCTTTACCTTGTTTGCCCTTGCCCTTTCCTTCTTAAGGGACCTTTCTCTTTTCTTTTCTTTTCTGGTCTCACCAGTGTAGAGAACTGGCTTCTCTTTCTTAATAGTACTCTCTGCCTCCCTCAACATATTGAGGAGAGCTCGGGAGAGTCACCTCAAGCTTGTTCATATTAAAATTCATTATGAACTGTGAAAAGGAATCTGGTAGGGATCAAGCACAATGTCCACACACAAGTTATCCTCTAGGACCATTCCTAGACCTGTGAGTTTCTCTATCCACTCAATCATCTTTAGGACATGGTTCTGAACCGGTGTCCCCCCTCGGTCATCCTAGCGGAAAAGGCTCTTGGATATCTCATATCGTTGAGTCCTTCCCCTGTTCCTCAAACAATTTTCGGACATGTAGGAGAATGGATCGGCATCCATCTTTTCATGTTGTCTCTCAGAACTCTCGAGTCATAGAGCCCAACATATAACACCTGAGCAAGAGTGGAGTCATCAATGTACTTCACGTGAAGCGGCGATCTCATCCTCGCTTGCCCCTTCTTCGGGCGTGAGGCATCACTATATCAAGGACGATTACGCATTTTCTCCGCTGTGAGAACAATTCTCAAGTTACTGAGCCAATCCGTATAATTTGGACCAAGAAGACGGTTGACATCAAGTATGCCACGTAAAGGGATTTGAAAGCGATATTTTTCCAAAATAAAGATGTAGCGAAATGAATAACATGCAGATTTTTGCAAGAAATAAACTATCAAGATATGGACTTCTATCTTAATATGCTCCCACTATTTTACTAACGAGTCACGCGACACCCTCAAAGACGCGAAAGCGGAAGTCTCCAGCAGACTTCTAGTGGGGATCGGGATCCAATCAACGTCTTAGAGTAACCTCGAGGGACTCGACCAATCACACTAAGCCTAAAAGGTAGGCAACTCTTGCCGATCACAACTCCTTGTGATTCCCGTCCCTGTTCGGCCTCCAATCACCATGGCCTCAAGGGACTCGACCAACCATGATGCTCGGTTAAGTCAACACCTTCGTTACAAGATGAGTCCGATTTGATGATATACCCTCGAGGGACTCGACCAAGCATACCATGTCCTCGGGTCACGGTGACATCTCTATGTAAAGTAAGCAAGATAGCGAATCGCGATATAGGTGAGTCTCGAGGGACTCGACCAACTCAACCTACACCGGAGAATCGGTTCCTACCATAACGATGGAAGGCCACGTGGGTCAATCTAATTGCCTCACGTTTACCCAATTTAATATTATCGAGAGATGTTTCTATAATTTGGTCTCCTAATATGACATGTCACACATATACATATTTAATATATATCTACATCGCATGCAAATATATATACATATCTAGCATGTGTATAAGCAATCACATCGATGATCATGGACCACATCCTAATATGATTAGGCCGAGCCAGAGGGGCCTAATCACTCACATCAAGATCTATGTGTGCAACGGTGCATCTCCATGCCCTTGTGATTGTCCATCTCGTCCCTCGTCGGTTCCGTCGACATCTTGATGCATCTCCATGCATCACGATCGTCCGTCTCGTGGGTCCCGCTATCGCATCCACGCTCCCGCTGCGCCTCCTCATGTGATTACAACTTAATCATAGACACGCAGGCCCGACAATAAACGAGAAATATAATGGAGGTTCGCAGACCTCAATAATAATAATCACAAATACACACATCACACGATCCATGATCATCCGTCCACACATCATGCATCACATGTATAAATAATCATCATCATGTAGGACTACTAGATAATAATAAAAATAATAATCAACTAACGCTTTTAATTAATTAATATTTTTCTGAAATCAGGGACATGTAGGGAATTTCTCAATTCCTAAGGGTATTTTCATAATTTGGACAAAAGACAGAAACTGGAATTTCTCAAATTCACAGGGGCAAAATTGTCTTTTCCCAGAAAAACCCTAATGCCCTTTCCCCCTTTCGCTGCTGTCGTCACCGCCACCCAGCCGGCGGCGGCTTGTGCGACGGGGCGAGGGCACTGCCCTTCACCAGAAGCCCCTGTCCCGCCGCCAGCGTCCTCAATGTCGGGGTTTCACCATGGGAGCGCCGGGCGGTAGGCGTTGTTGCCCTCTGCAGCAGCAGCGCCGCTGCCCTACGGTGGCAGGCGTCGCTGCTGCCTGGGCGATGACGGCAAGCTGTTAAGAGCTGGCGGGCGGCGCCAGCGCCATTGCCATGGGCGCCGCCGCCTGGGGTGGAACGCCCACGCCGGCCAAAAAGTTCGGCCAGCAAGCAGACCACCGGCCGGTTGTTGCAGGCACAGCTGGCTATGCTTCCGCCGGCTGCGCTGCTGCACGATGCAGATCGAGGGCAGCAACTGTTGCTGCCCTTCCTCGCTTTACATCAACGATTTTGACGCCAATATTCTTCCTAAACACAACATACGCGGTTCAAAACCAATCATTCGCACGAACAACCTGGCTCGATACCACTGTTGGGAAATCAGCGGGGCGACATCATATGCGCAGCGGAAGAACAAGAAAACAAAAATCCCCGATTCAAAAAAAGATGTTCGTGTCGTATAAGATTGGTGAAAAATCAAAAAACACAAAAACTGCGTATAGAGATTGTGTTACCTAGGGGAGATCGATATCCCTGTTTCCTTGCAGATCCTTAGGAGAGGGTGAAGGAGGTCAAGCATCCTCCTCTCTAGCGGTGATCCACAAGCAGGGTAGCGGCGACCCTCCTCAAAACTCGGGGCCTCTAAGGTGGAGAGGAGAGGAGAATAGGAAGGGCAAGCAAAGACTCTAGCCTATGAGGTTGTGAATCCCTCCTATTTATAGAGATCCCGTGTCAAACCCTAATGGGTCCTTCCCTAGTGGGTATTGGATCTGCATCCAATAAGACAAAGGGCTCCGGCCGGATATCTCATATCCGAACCTCTACTCATCGCAATGCCTACCATATATGTGTGTGACCCTCTAGGCCCAATATCGAAGCTGGCCGTGAGTCATACCTGTCGAACTCCTTCTAACTTCGGTGAATTATTATCTCTCGTAATAATTCACTTTCGACTCATCGACTACGGACGTACTAGGCCACTACGTCAGTAGTCCCCAGACGATCTGAGGGGAATCCAATCCATTGGACACATGCGTCTCGATTACCATGTACCTATAGTTCCTCATCCATCTAATATCCCGAGACCATATATCGAGCATGGTGTTGTCGGACCCATACGGTTTCTACTCGAAGTCTCCATTTCTAATCGGATTCTCGGGAGAACTCTTTTCTCTCAACCCGAATGACCGCCAGGGATTTGTCTCGAGCAAGAACACATGGGATATTCCTCTCATGACGCGAGAGTGGATGATCCTCTATCGACACTCAATAGCCCTCGTGAAGGTCGACTACCACTCCCAATGACCATTTGTACTAGATCTGGGGACAGCCAAACCTATAAGTCTGGTATCAAAGAGTGGAGCACTCATACAAGACATCCTTGGTGTCTCAAGTCTAAGGACCGGATACACCACTAGGACTCTGTAATCATTTGTCGACAATAAGGCATCATCAACCATCCAAAGATTTCGTGGCGGATCAATCAGTGAACTCATTCTCCAATGAGCACTGCATGATTGTATCCCTAGTGTCCCTACACGAGCAGCTATGAGACTACTGCATCCATCATATGGATGGGTATACAAAGACACCGGCCTATCCGGTTATCACGATGTCCCTCTCGAGTAACCTATGGCCGGGATTATTTAGGATATGTGTTTAAAGGTGAATCGATCTCATTATCGTGATCTCATCACGATCCGATTCCCATTGCACAAATCCAAGGACATCACAATATATATATGCATTTATGCAATAGTTATAAAGTGATATACGCCAAAATATAATAAGCAAAAAGATTCTGTATCAAGTCACACGTGCCATCACTCAAGTGATTGGCTTGCTGGGCACCTATGACTAGCAAATGGGAGGTGATCCCATTAGCTTAATCTTGGGGCAATTGGGCCCCTGAAAAACCCAAGTTGGGCCGAATGGATCTACCCATTCGGACCCTGATTGCACTAGGCGGTGCAACTGCCCAAGCCAGGAGGTAGCACCACCTGGGCTAAGTCTCCCAGGGAGACTGGGCGGTGCAACCGCCCTAGCCAGGAGGTGCAACCGCCTGGGCTCAGTCTCCGAGCGAGATTGGGCGGTGCAATCGCCCCTGACAGAGAGGTAGCACCGCCTGAGCTCGGTCTTCGAGCTCTGGCAAGCAGTGCAACCACCTCAGTCAGGAGGTGCAACTGCCTGAGCTCGGTCTTCGAGCTCTGGCAGGCGGTGCATCCGCCCCTAACAGAGGTGGCACCGCCTAGAGGCTCAGTCTTCGTGCTTTGCCAGGCGGTGCAACCGCCCCAGTCAGGAGGTGCAACCGCCCCAGTCAGGAGGTGCAACCGCCTGATCCCGAAATTCCGGGAATTGACAGTTTTGAGCTCCAAATTTGAACTGGGTTGGGGCCTATAAATACCCCACCCATTCAGCACTAAAAGTAGACAACTTACACTCGAAATCTTGATCTTTTTCTGTGATTCTTAGAGCTCAAAATTGTTGTTAAGGCCAAAAGTTCTCCTCCCTCTGTTCTTCAAGTTTTGAGTTGTAAAGAGAGGAGAGAAAATTTCTGTAAGGGTTGTCTCCTAAGCCCGTCAAAAGGAGTGAAACTGTAAAAGGGTGATTGGCCTTCGCCTATTGAAGGAAGGCCTCTAGTTGACGTCGGTGGAGGAAGCTAAAAGTGGAGTAGGTCAAGATCGACCGAACCACTCTAAATCTCGATTTGCATTTACTTTGAGCATATTATCTTTACTGTAAACCTCCTCTGAAGCTTACTGCTTTCTGCACATATACGATCGGGTTTCAAGCTTTGCACTTTCCGAATCAGCGTTTAGACGTAAACCTACTTTTTCGTACGATCATCATATTTCAGATTACGTTTACGTTTTGATTTCTACCATAACTGCAAACTACCTTTATACCCTTGCTTAAATAGCATCTCGCCTAATCAAGTGATTTACGAATCATCATTTAGACGTAAATCAGTTTCTTCGTACGAACGTCGTATTTCAGTTTGCGCTTATATTCTGGTTTTCATCATAACTGCAAACTGCCTTCATAGATTGACTTTAATATTATCTTGCTTGATCTTAAGTTAAAGTAATCTTAGAATCGGCCTTCAAATAGAAATCTTTTTTATCGCTTGAACGCAGTTTCGTTTTAATCGCAGAAAGTTTTCCGCTGCACTAATTCACCCCCCCCTCTTAGTGCTCTTGATCCTAACACCTATAGTCCCTCATCCATCTAATATCCCAGAGACCGTATATCGAGCATGGTGCTGTCAGACCCATACGGTTTCTACTCGAGTCTCGCTCTAATCAGATTCTCCTAGAGAACTCTTTCTCTCTCAACCCGAATGACCCTAGCCAGGGATTTGTCTGAGCAAGAATACATGGGATATTCCTCTCATGACGCCGAAAGTGGATTATCCTCTATTGACACTCAATAGCCCGTAAGAACGGTCGCCCGGCGGGGTAGCGACGACTACGGGCGCTGCCCGCGAGCAGAACCGTCTGCAAAGGCGGCGATGCCCGCGAGGGCGCCCACTTGCAAGGGCAGTGCCGCCAGCTAGCGTGCCGCCTGTAGGCGAGGGCAGCGCCCCGCCCCCGTTAGCTTAGGGTTTTGGGCAAAAAAATAGTTTTGCCCTTGTGAATTTGAGAAATTTCAGTTTCGGTCTTTTATCCAAATTATGAAAATACCCCGTGAAATTCTGAAATTCCCTACACAACTCAACCTATTACTTGGAATAGGCATGTGTAGTGTATGTGATTCGTCCGAGACTCAAGTGGACTAGTTCGGTCTGGGCTAGCACTATACAACATACTTTAATTTCCTTTCCTTTTATTGGTTTGAGCTCGTTAATTAACTAAATCAGACAGGTTTAATTGGTTAGAGGCGATTTAGGGTGATTCCAAACTAACTTCTAGTTCAAACATACTTGACTTAATCGATATCAATCAAATCTAAATTAGACTAGTGTAGAGTGATTCCAGATTGGTTCTATAAGGATTTGAGGTTGGTTCCGTTAAGTCATAATCAGATTGAGTTTGGTTTAAGTTAATTGAGATATTTTAATTAGAGTTCTGGTTGATCAAGAACTATTGAAAAATTGATGTTTCATGCCTGAATTTAAAGGATTTATTTAGGGATATTATTTAAAAATAATTATTGATTATTTACTTTTCTCATGTTTATGATATTGATATGAGTATTATAATATAATAGATGTGACTAGACTAGTAATTCACAGGAAGCGTAACTTATGAAAAAAACTATAGGCCATCATAGTACCGATCCACCAATAAACATAGTCTAGCATATATATATATATATATATATATATATATATATATATATATATATATATATATATCCTTATCAAGATCCACTTTAATCAGCTAATCGATTCATTAATTTGACAGGTTTGAATTGTTGTTCTAAAATACTTAACCTCAGGGTCAGAATGCAAATTAAAAATTATATATAATTTTATAATTAGATAATATTTTAATTTAGGAGTCTTAGTTAAGGACTCCTTATAATTGAAGTTAAAATCTTGAGTTTACCGCTTTATAAATAAGAAGCTCATGTACACTTTAGGTATCCAATTTGAAAGGAGAGATAGATTAGAATAAAGGCACCAAGATTCGGTATATGAGAGATTGAAAGAAAGATCAAGCAAGATTTAGATTGTGACATAGATAATATTAATTTTATTAGAGCAGATGATTTTATCATCTTATATAAAAGAAGATTTTACTGAGTCAATAATTAAAAATTCAAAAAGATATATGTATTGTTGAAATGAAGATCATTATCATTGAAGATTTATAAGTAATAAAGATTGAAGAATATTCTATTATAAAGAAGTTAGATATCAGTGTAGATTATTATATGAATCAGATTGATTTTATATTTGGAGATTGGTTCAAAATTTATTCAATCCTATAAGCCCAATACGATTTCCTCTCATTTTTCATGTAAAACTAAATTAATGCGTCAGAAATCTTTTTCCTCTGCAGAAATAATTTTTCAATACCATTTTAAGAAGCTTTGCCCCTTCATGTATTGTCCTCTAAAGAGAAATAATTTTTCGATACCATTGTAAGTAGTTTTGTCCTTTCATGTAACGTTTTTATGGTTAGCTCACAAATATATGTATGATATTTTTGTGTCTATATATTTACGGATTTATCCTTTACATCAATCAATCGATCATCACATTCTTTGAGATGTGTTTGCATCGAGGCTAAGTTGTCCGAGTTAGGAAAAAGGAGAAAAAGAGAAAAGAGGGTGTTACGGTAAGTAACTTTTTAAGCCGTGGCCTCGGGGCCGACGCGGCTCGGTTCTGGGGTCCGGATGTCGGGGATCTCGGACGACGTCCCTCGGGGTCTCCCCTACTGAACGCACCGTGGTTGGATCTCATTCGCCTGGGCGGGCAGTTGGGTGGTCGGGTCGGAAGGAAGCTCCGGGAAGGGACGACATCGTCTTCGTACCTGCACACAAGTCGGGTCGGGGTGCTCGACCCGACCCCTCCGACGATCAAGTTAGAGAAGGATGTGGAGGGGGTTTCGGAGGAAGAGAAGCAGAAGTGCTTTTTTGGTGTGTGTTCCCCCTTGTCCTCAGGACTCAGGGGTATTTATAGAGGAGGTTGGATATTACTCGACGTGCGTTTTCATAGGGCAGGACAATCTGGATTGGTGGCGCGTCGACATTGCCACGGGGGTGCGTGGGGAGGCCGAGCTACCGCAGGTATGGCGAGCCTCGGTCGATGTGCTCCTGTGCCTCGACCGAGCGCACGAGGTCAAAGCTGAGGTGGTTGGCTGAGGGCTGGTGACGTCGGCAAATATCGAGTCTGCGTCAGTGCTTGCCTCCTCGGGTAGTGTGTCTACCTGACGTGCTGATGTGTCACATCGCCATTTTTACCCCTATCAGAGGACTAACATATTGTATCTCTCGTATGGATATGTTTGAAACCTTCAATAGATCGGTGTCCACTCAAAAGAAAACAAAGTAGAACAAGAAAACACACCACTAGTGCTAATAAAAATCCAAAGGTAGAGATAGATATAAAGGATTTGAAATGAAAGGCTAAGAATAGCTACACCAAGTGTCCAAATCTCAAATTGATTAACCAGTTAAGTATCTGAATCTAAATTCAAATCCAAATCCTGTCTTGAATTCTCACTATTCAAATTATCCCAAAAAAATGATATATTAAATATATTATCATATAACGTTTGAATAATGAATGTTATATTATCATATTACGCGAGGTTGTTACAGCACACGTGGCAAATGCTTATTGGCGGCTAAAGTGCGAAGTAGTTTATAGAGCTGATTGATGTTGACGAGTAGGAACGAACACAGCAGCGATCGTGGGATACGCTTGCAGTTCGCACGCGTATCGTACGGCAGGGCAACCCTGTTTCTAAGAATGAGTGCATGACTTCGGCAAGTGCGACGGACCTGTCGCTGGCCATGCAAACCAACTCGACTCGACGGTGGCCGGCGCTGCTGTCCCGCCTCCTCCGGTCGTCGCGCCTCCAACCCCCGCAGCTCCGCCAAGCCCACGCCCTAGCGATCAAGGTTGGCCTCGATCTCCTCCCCTTCCCCGTCGGCAAGCTCATCGCCGCGGCCGCCGCCGTCGCCGACGCCCCCTACGCCCGCTCCATCTTCGACCGCGTCCCCGCCCCCTGCCTCTTCCACTATACCGCCCTCCTCCGGAGCCTCTCCCTCGCCCGCACCCCCGCCGTGGCGGATGCCTTCTCCGTCTTCTGCTCGCTGCGCTCCTCGAGCGGCGTCGCCTTGGATCAGTTCGCCTTCGTCCCCACCCTCAAGGTCTGTGCTCGTGGCCTCGCCCTCCGAGCCGGGCAACAGCTCCATTGCCTCGTGCTTAAGCTCGGGTTCCAGCTTTATGTCAACGTCCGGAACACTCTGATCCATCTGTACTGCCGATGCGGGAGGGCGGCCGACGACGGCCGACGGATGTTCGATGAAATGCCCCAGGAGAACGACGCCGTCTCTTGGAGCGCGCTGATGAGTGGGTACCTTCAGATATCCGAGCCCCAAAAGGTGGTGGACTTGTTCTGCGAGATGCGTGCTCGCTTCTCCCAGATTAATGCCGCTGTGATGGTTATCACATTGTCAGCCTCGGTAGATTTGTCTCACCATGGAAGTGAAGCACTGCACTGCTACTGCATTAAATCCGGCTACTATTCTGACTTGAACGTGGCAACTGCAGTCGCAGCTATGTATGCGAAAACGAAATGCATGGATTCAGCAGCGATGGTATTTGATGCCACGAAGGGAAAAGACCTGGTCTTGTACAATTGCATGGTGGATGGGTACGTGAAATCTGGAGCCATCAAAGAAGCTTTCGCTTTACTCGCGAGGATGAAGGATGAGGGAGTCAAGCCGAATTCAGTAACATTCGTGGGGTTGCTCTCAGCCTGTGCTTCCTCGGGTGCGGTTGTCGTCGGCCGGCACATCCAGGAACACATAAAGGAGGAGGGTTTAGAGTTGGATGCTGTTCTGGGGACGGCTTTGGTCGATATGTATTCCAAGAGTGGGTGCCTTGATGAGGCCATCAAGGTGTTCGATGGAATGATCGACAGAGACGTCCAGGCGTGGACAGCCATGATCACGGGCCTTGGAGTCCACGGCAGGGCAGAGGCTGCTCTCCGGCTCTTTCATCGGATGGAAGATGAGGGAACGAGGCCAAACGAAGTCACCTTCTTGTCAGTCCTCAGTGCTTGTAGCCATGGCGGACTGGTAGCTGCAGCGAAGGAATGCTTCGAGAGAATGGTTTACGGATACGGGCTATCGCCGAAGATGGAACACTATGGATGTCTGATCGATATTTTCGGTAGGGCGGGGATACTGGAGGAAGCACATGAGCTCATAAGGAGCATGCCCTTTGAAGGGGATGCTGTGGCATGGCGCGCTTTGCTTGCGGCCTGCAGGGTCCATGGGAATGTGGAGCTTGGAGAAGTAGCGCAGAGAACTCTGGTGTCCTTGGGCGATGAACACCCGAGCGACGTCATCCTTCTGTCGAGTACCTACGCCGCTGCAGATAGATGGGCAGATATCGAGCAACTAGGATCCGTAGGAGCGGATACTGCAATGGAGAAGAAGGAAGCTGGCCGCAGCTTGATTGAAATGGATGTGCCAGACCTTCTTCCCACAACAATCATGGGCGATTGAGTTGCTGTGGGTTGTTTTAACGAGACACAGGTAGAGGAGACGATGTGGACAAGAAGCAGAAGGATTGTATGTGTATGTATTTATTAGATTCTTTGATTTGCTAAAGGGTAAATAATATCACATCTGTGTTTATCTGAGAAATTAGGTAGGTTGCACAATGTTGATGCTTTTGGCACTCGTTATGTTTATCTGAGTGTTTCGTATCTGCATCTTGCATGATTCCTATCGGTGCTTTATCCCATCACTAAAATGCGCAGAATGCTCAAAAGAAAGCATCTGATGATGGAATTTGAGGAACTCAAACTGCTTCTAAAGTAAGAAGATGAAACAAATTTAACACAATGATTTCTAGCCCAAGTATTTGGAATCACCCTTTAAAATTCACAAACAAGTACAATCAGCAGAGAAGTATCACATTGCTCAGGAATCACCTTCTGAAATCATTGATATAAATACTTCACTGCCAACATTCAATTGTAGCCATTGATAGATATCATAGATTAGCTTTTAAACTTGGACCGTAAATGTCTTCATGTAATCAAACAAACAATATTTCCTCTAACCCTAATTATTGTCCTTCCATTTAATCACAACTGTTGCAAATAAAAGGTGCATCATACGAAAGAAATTTGGATAAGGATAGGACAGCAGCTTAGAATAATTGGCACACTACAAGGAAAAATAGATAAATGCAAGATTCGTTTAGAGAGACAAGCATTTTTGAAAATCTGGTCGGTAATGGACCAGGTTCTCAGGGATCAACATCATATACCAAAATCATTAATTCATTGATGGAACAAGGAGAGAAAAATTGGGTTGGGGAAATGAAAACTAAAGAATCAGAAATTGAAGAAACCTGAATTCATTGATTCACAACAAAATATGTATATGTCTCTCAAAACTAACTACTACTGCTTTCCCACCAACTCAAGCTTTTTCCCTTGGCAACATCATCAGCAAGAATTCTTGTAATGCTTAAATGGCATTCTTCATTTAGCCATCGATAAGTGGGAAAATTTTGTCAAATCCCTGATGTACATGTCTCAATCTTACCTACTGGCTCATACTTTATCAGATCCCTCCTTGCTGCCGGTGCTTATGCTACTGCTTCCACATATTTCTTCTTGTGAGGTCCGTGGAAGAGTTGAAAGCAACTGACCTGGCCACAAGTCCAATGGAGCCGGATATCTGGCATGTGGTCTTGTTACCTGAGAAGGTGGTGCAGGTGGTGTTGATGGTGGTGTGGTTATTCTTTCCACTGGAAAGAGCTGAAGCTCCCGGACGGGGTTTGCTTGCACAGATCCAATAATGATTGGTTGTTGCTGCATCGGAAGCACAGTGGCTGTTGGCTGTGGTTGAGTGAAAGAGCTTGAGTTAGTGTTGTTATTCCACATGGTAACAGACAACGATCTCCCCTGTAGCTCAGTTTGAAGCTGGGATATTTCAGCTTGCAGAGCATTGTTCTCATCTTTCAGCTCATTCCTCTCCACGGTAACCTAATACATTCACCACATATAGGAGTTTAGTACACTAAACCAATAGAAGGTTATATTGGAACACTACTAACCAAGGATAGGATTGTCACTCTCCTAATCAGAGCCACAGTCTCAATTCCCAATTACCAAAAAATGAAAGCAACTAGAAAAGGAACTGCAGAAAAAAGATGTTTAAAAATTCATATACTACAGGTGGCAACCAAGATTGTTTATGACAGCTCCAAGAGCAACTGCAATATGTGTCACTGTTCATATCCATAATTATATATATGGATGAAGAGGAAAGAAAATTTAAACTGAATGAAAGCAATTAACTTGTCTTCGTACAAACTGCACAGTTGTGACATACGTTCAGATTACTTTATCAGCTTTACAATGTATAACTTTTCTTAAGTGTAGAACATGCAGAATTTGTTATTTAAAATTGGCAGAAACTACTGCTATGGAAAATTATGTTGTAGTGAACTTCAGAATTTCTGCAGCATGCTAGAAAATTTCAAACAAGCTGGCTAGTACAACACCTGGCATGCAAGAGACTGAGACATGACTTCAGTCAAAACGAAAAATTGCTAGAGATATGTCATACACAAAAGATTATACAATATCTTTCTTTTTTATTTAATATATTCTAAAAATAGTATAATTTTATTTTTTCGCATCTATTTATGAAAATGACTATAAAATGTCTTTCTTTTATGATTGAGTTAATTTATACATGGAAACTATTGAACATATATTGTCAATATCATTAACCAATTACCGACCAAAAACAATATACTTTATTGCTAGGATCTGAAAGCGTGCAGTTAGGTTTGGGCATCTTACATAACGAGATTCGGTTAGCAGAGCAGCATTTTCCTTTCTGAGAGTTTCTACTTGAGCGAAAAGATCTCGAAGTACACGGGTAGTATCCCCCAATATGGAAGCCTTACAATTGTTTTGTCGATCTGGTTCTGTATATGACATTAAAATGGGATGAAGCTCTTTATTCAAGATAACATACAAAACATAGTCACAGCTGCACAGACAGCTGTATGCTTCTTAGTTAATTAGTATTATAGTTGGCAATCATACAAAAAGATCTCTTGCGAAAAATAACAGCTTGTACTACATCTACAGTCACATAGCACAGAACCAATAACCAAATTACAATGCCAGTATATGGAGTGGACTTCTACACTGGAAATTTAATACTGAAAATGTATACTGCTCGCTTTAAATAAGGTTTCTAAAGAACACTCACTAGCAAATTTCCACTGATTCATGCTTCTTTCAAATTTAGAGGAAATTTAAAAAGGTAATATAGTCTTGTAAAGTCATATAGATAATTTCCCATAAGCAGAAGGTCAAACAGTTGCTTCAGACTGAAAATAATTTCTACACATCAGATGCAGAACCGGCCCCAAACAAATATAATTACAGTCAGATCCACCGCTTTTGTTTCAGAAAATGAAGATTCCTATTCTATTATGAATGCAATCTCAAGATCAAGAATGCTCCATTTACAACTTCATGGTATTTATAACTGGCTGGCATTTAGTGACATCCTCTAAAGCTTGGTGATGAACTCTTGACTAAGCATACTGTAGAAATGCGAGGAGTTTCCATAAAACTATAAAATGTCTAGATTCACTAATAGGAACATCCAATCTACATACATTGAAATAAGCATTCAATAAAAGGACTCCGACGAAGCTATCTGGTCCGAAGCAGACATCCAACCTTGTTCCCTTTGGACAGTCAATTTTGTTCCAGTTACACCACATATGCAACTTAATAATTTAGCCCAAATAACTGTAACAGAAAGGGGCGACATTTACCGAGCACATGACCAAGCTCAAGAAAGAGTTCATTCAACTGGTCACGTTTAAGTTTCTCTCTTTCAGCTTTGTGCATTTTCTTTGGAACTCTACTCTGGTTCTTTCTATCAGTGAGAGACCTGCAACAGTAAACTTCTCAGAGATATAGAAATGAAAGATGCTACGGAAAAAAATTAACAGTAAAAGAAGTACTTGACAAGATTCATAAGAGCCAGATGCATACGCAACTTCTTAAATAAGTTAGATTATCAATATCGTGATTTACCTCTATTATTTACAGAAAAACAAAAAAATAAAAGTTTATACTTCATTTAACAGATTTTCTAGGCACAGTTGTCCAAGAAAAATTCAACAAATTCAGTGAAGAAAATAAGGATCCACAAGTCTAAGCTTCAATATGTCAAAGCAAATTATAACTGATTGATCTTGGTCACTCTAAAAAGGAACACAGGCCAAAAAGCTAAAAGGACAAAATCAACAGATGAAGCAGCCATAACCATCAACGGAATCTCCAGGCTATGTTCTGGTGATAAACAATTATACTGCAACAGGAAAAGAGAAACAAGAATTATTTGAACTGTGCATTACATTACAATGCATACATTCACAAAGTTTTGGTACCTAGTTATAGTATTGTTGAAGAACTGATACTGCATCTATGTAACATGCAATGAGGCATCAGGTTAGGAATAGAAAACCACCTTAACTGCCATGCCAATTATCCAAGAACTCAACCTGATGAGTCATGATTTGGATCCAATTTCCCAAGCTGGACATATGATTAGAGGAAGGTGGGCAATGAAACGAATAGGATAGTGGTGCCACACTATGGTGCTTGGGACAGTGAATAATTCCTGTCAACCTCCAGCTAGGAAGAAAAATATCATTGTGAAACATAGGAACCACAAAGTGCAGCAGAGATGATAAACAACAAATAATCACAGAACAAGGGCAAAACACAGGGACATCAAGTTATAAGCAAAGTTTGGGCCTCAATTCTAGGACAGCATAGGACCAAGGCTATTTACAAGAAAACAACAATAAAGGAAAGAGGATGTGGAAGGGAAAAAAGAGGCCAGGCTCGAGAAGGGAAAGGGAGAAATCGAAATAGAATCCAAGATGTGCAAAGAAAAGTTAAAACAAAAAGAAGTAGATAAGGAAAGAAGAAAAGAGGATAGCTAATTAGATCAAGAAAATTGCAAATGGGTTCGGAGGCATTGGTACTCTGGCAAGCAATTACTTCTTTCAGAACCGACCAAGTTGGACAATGTCAACTCAAACCAGAAACCACATGTCACTGAGTTAGCTTTTGCAACCACATGTCACATAAGAGACATTGGTATTTTACTAAGAGAAATTACTCCTTTCAGAACAAACCAAGTCGGACAATGTCAATTAAAACCAGACACCACATGTCAGTCAAGATAACTTTCGCATACACAACCTAACTTGTATGAGAAATGGAAGTGTTAAACAAGTTGCAAGGCTTTGTCTCTAGTTGGCTTCATATTCCAGGGATTTTATAAATAGAAAATATAAGTATGGATATGCCAAACCAAATATGATTATTGACCTTAACCACCTGCAGCCTAACTCCATAGCACTTGAGCTTCATGACATTCAACATACGAAGATGAGAACCTTAAATTTTTTGGGCATCCTTTCATCAAATTTGAGAAAGGCATAGTTCTATCATCTGCATTTGAAAGAAAACATGATAGAATCTGTCATTCCTAACTTGGCCATGTCCAGAAGTTTCGTGGCATCCAAACGTAGGAATTCCCAATGAGGGATGTTAACAAGATTATCCGCCTTGCTTTATGGTTGAAAATTACTGAGGAAGTATCAACCATTATTCTCCAAAAACCAGGCAAAGCCGTTGCAGGTTCTGCATACCATATGCATAGTAAACTCTGTTAATTCAAGGAACGCATATAGCTTAGATTTTACACTGTACGATTCACCAGCTTCTGATAGAATATAACAGAACATGTATTTTATCACATATATGCATGTATAGTCAAACAAACACGGAACAATAAAGTTACGGATCCAGTCACCGCATGCAATTCTAAGTACCAAAAAACAAATAACATAGCCATATAACGGTGGCATTGAGTCAGTAACAAACCCCGGTGATTCAGCTGCAACGATCGACCCATTAGCAGTGGTAGCGGGATCCTCCGACACCATTCTCCCTTAACCTAATAAACCATTACCTTTAATTAGACAGTACTGCCAGAAAGAATGAGAAGGGAGGAAATGAACCCCAAAGAATTTTGCAATCCATCAAATCGCTTCATCAAAATCAACAGGTCGAATCAAAAACCATCACTTTAAAACATCAAACCGTTAGAAGCTACCGATTAGTTCACAGCAGACCTCACAAGCAGAGTTCCAACCCTTTCAGGTTTCCAGATCCAGCAGCAAGAAAGGTCGAGCAAGAGAATCGCATCAATCCGACTCAACCATCCCAAAACTCAACTACGATCGCAGGGTCAAGCACCAGAACTAGCATCTCCAATCAAGTAAATCGAAACAAAACAAAAGAACACAGATCGGCACATAGAAGATGCGGTGATCACCTCGGTCGTCGAGAGAAGAGGAGGAGGAGTAGGGATTGGATAGTCGTCGCGCTTCGATTAGGGTTTGGATTGGTTTGATTTGGGTGTAATCGAGAGAGACGGAGTTGGGAGTTGGGGGAGGAGGAGGGGAAGACCAAGGAAATGGAGAACAGGTGGAGAGAGGAATCCACGCACTCGCGTGTGGCAAACACCCTCCTGGGCAGCCACGTCCATTTCTCACGGGTAAATCGCACGCATGAGAGGATTAGGCGTCCCATTCTGCTTTGTAGGCCCACCTCGGTTCATTAGTCCGTAAGCAAGGCGGCAGGCGTAGAAGAAGCGTGTAGAAGCAGGAAGGGAGAGATGCTTCTGGTACGTTGATTTGATTCCCCCTCGTACTACCTGCCATGTTATTGGGAAAGCTCTTGGACCCACTCGAGGGCTCACCGCGGGTAACGAAAGACACAAAAGGGGCAGAGGATGGTGTTGACCGTAGAAACCTCGGTCGTCGGCGCTGGTTTGGTGGGACTCCATCGTAATCGCTCGACACCCGGTCGAGCCTTCCTCAGTTGAGGACACGACGTTGTGCCCTTTCTGCATCGACCATCTTTAAAAAATTATTTATTATTATTATTATTATTATTATAATTCTTTCGCATAATATGACCATAAAATATTTGATTTATCATGTTCTAATATCAGGTAAGAATATTATTTGATAAGCTTGCTTCTTCACAATCAAAATGACCAAATAATTTACAGATATAAGAATTTAGTTTATTTTAATATGAAATAGAGAATTTTATCATGAATGAAAAAAAAAGAAAAGTAAAAGAAACCAAGACGGTATCCTTTTTCTTCACCTGATGGAACATAAAGTAAGATAAAAGTCAGCCATCAACAATTTCTTGATGATAAGCATCAAGATATTTTACTTGAGGCGAGGTTAACTTAACTGCTGATACATTGAGTGAGATAGCTCCGAGAGTTATTTGTGATAAGCAGATAAGATTTTCTCAAGGCAGTTGAGGAAATCTCGATTTCCTCAAGAGAAAAATCGTCTATGAATATGTATAACCTTTTTACTGGGCTATAAGAGCTCACTATCAAAATGTATTAGGCAATTATATCTTATACATTTCATAGTTTCTTCTATCATTTCTATCTTTCTATCTTCTTCGTTTAATATCTATCAGTTTGGTGACCCATTAATTTATCATGGCGTTCGAATAGTTTATATTAACTCCTTTAGATCATGCGAATTAGTCACACATCATAAAGGTAACCGTGATTAATTATCACACAATTTAGAAACTTATTGTGCTAACCCACCTACCTAAGTTGCTATCGCAGTCATCCATGCTTTGTTATAATAAAACAAAAATATTATACAGATTAGTATACGGTGCAGGATGCATTATGGGATGATATTGTTATTTTAAATGGTCAACACTGCTCACGTACGTAATTCAGGAGAAAATTTGTCAACGTTTAAGAAAATAATTTCTCTACCTCGATTACTACAAGTTCAACGAAACAAAAAAAATATAAAACCCTAACTAAGTTCCCGTATATTGATGAATAACAACAGTAGATGAATATGGTATTATCAAGTTAAACATAAATATTTTTCTTAAAAAAAGATATGATCGAATGACTATCGGTACAATATAGGTTTTAATATTCGCTCGAGGGCTGAAGATAGAACCTTAATTGTGTCAGGGAAGCTATTGTAGTTCACTAAAGAAATAATATTAAATTAGAAAGTTCCATCAAAGAAAGAAAAATAGGAAAAATGGAAAGCTACTGTAGTTTACTAAAGAAATAATATTAAATTAGAAAGTTCCATCAAAGAAAGAAAAATAGGAAAAATGGAAAGCTACTGTAGTTTACTAAAGAAATAATATTAAATTAGAAAGTTCCATCAAAGAAAGAAAAATAGGAAAAATGGAAAGCTACTGTAGTTTACTAAAGAAATAATATTAAATTAGAAAGTTCCATCAAAGAAAGAAAAATAGGAAAAATGGAATACCACCGCTAGTGTTTTGGCTGGTTGGTGGAAATCACTCGAGTCTTCTTCCACTCTTCATGAGCTTTTGCTTCTCCTTCTTTTTGTGCTTCATTGCACCTCCGAAACTGCAAAATGGTATGTATGTATGTAGACACACACACACACACACACACACAGGAGACGAGATGTAGGACGAGAAGTTGTTAAAATGTTCCATGAATTATTCATGAAAATAACAAAAGATTAATACATCTCTATTGTCTCGGCAAGCATAAGTAGTAAGTAGAATTGTAATTATTCGGTGGAGTAAGATGTAAATTACAAGAATGAGATGCTCAAACTAAGCAAAATCTTAAGTGCATCTCTCACAGGTTATCCTTTCCTATTATTCAAAAAACAAAATCATATAACTTCCTTTATAATCGTACACAAATTCCACCTTAATGTTCTTCTTACATTTCATCTCAATCGCTTGACAAACTAATGCAAGAGATGGACTGACAGAAAAATAAAGCAAAAAAAAACACAATTTCCTGCTACAATCATCCACGGTATAGACCCAGTGAAGAAATCGTGATACCAGGAGAATCTTTAAATAGTCATTTTAAGTCAAAAGGAATTCAGTATAGAGGAGTAGCACTACTGCTATTCATCCTACAGTTCATTATTCAATTATTCTCATAAATTGGCATTACACATGTCAGGCCTTAGGTCTGTTTGCTAGGAGCTTCCCAGTGCAAAACAACATTTACTTCTCCTGCAACATATGTTGCAAAAGCATTCGCGGCAACGATTTCCTAAGCATCACCAAGGGATTCAAAGATAACTGCTACATTGCAAGCACCATAAACCTGTAGCAGGCAGGTCTAACTTTAATGGAAAAATATATTTTAAAGTGTTCATCTTGCACCAGTAACTCTTGCTGCTTGCAGATCAATTTTCTAAAATTTCTGTGTCCTTTTAGTCTGTTGAGGTTTTCACCTTTGCATAAGACTTGTGCAACCAGATAGTATAGGTGTTGGAATTATATTCTAAAACTCAATTTTATAAAAAAAATATTTTAATAAAAGATTATGTCTCTTGCAACAAGACCAGACCTTTGGGGGTATATTTAGACTCTATAAATAGAATCTTAAACCGTCCTAATTTATTCTATTCACATATCAATATAATTTTTTTTAGATATATTCTATTATTTTATTTTATTATTTAGTTCAGGTAAGTCAAAATGATACCGATTGAATTTTGAAGTTAAAATATTAATTATACCTACATGTAGAGGCAAGACTTTGTCATTTTAGTTCATCATTTTAACATTTTACTAATTTTTAAATCAAAATCCATATTTCCTAATGTTCACCCCAACGATTTAATGGGAAAACTCAATGAATTCTTTATTAATAAATTAATAGAAAAATAATTTGATCAAAACTTTATTATTCATTTTTATTCCTCTTATTATTGATTTCATTCTTGTTATCATTAGATGATTATTGACATTTTATAATACTGTCGATTAGTTGTTCATTATCGATAGATTTATAATTACAGCATATTCCGTACCAATTTTAGTTTTTGTTACGACACGAGCGTGGCCTCGTCGAGAGGAATATCGTTCATCTGAATGGTAGATTCGGAAGAAATATTGTTACATTGAGTATGGTTTGACTTATTGGAATTCGAAGAAAAAAAAACTTAAATTCTATTTCAATTTTTATTTATACATTTAACCTATTTTTAATTTAATTGGAGGTTATTTAGAATTATTGCTCCAATAATTTAAGCATATTTATTCATGTTAATGCTTATGCAAGTATTTGATTATTTGTTAAATAATTTAATTTAATTTAATTTAATTATCGAGTCAGTATTGTGAAATAAATATTTTATAAGCTTTATTCTTATTACTTTTGTAGGCGTTTAATGGTTATTTCATAATTTTACCAATCTGTTTTTAAAAAAAAAGGTGATATCATTATTTTTATAATGGTTGCATGATTATTTTATCATTTATTTAGCTGTAAAAATTGATAATTTGAGCTATACCTTTTGTTTATATTTTTGGATTTATATTAAAGAGAAAAATAACTTTAATAGTATTCCCTTATCTTGTACACATCAATTCTATTTATTTAAAAAATACAATTCAATAAATAGTATTCATTGATTGTGATACAATTATATTTACATTTAATTATGATATAATTATATTTGTATTTATATTGTGTTAGATTATTACCAAAATTATTTGTGAAATTTGTTTGCCCTAAAGGAACATCATAACAAATGTTTTAAAGGGTGAAACAAAAAATCTAATCAACTAACTTTTCTACTCTATTAATTCAAGATATGATTTGTACCCATAAGGATTTTTAAAATTTATTTTACATATATTATGTATTTACTTTATTTTCTTAAGTTTAATCCTAAGTCTTATAATGGCCTTAGATAATTAATAGGAATGAGTTTGCTAGGTGGTTTGAACAATTAGAAGCATAACTGATAACTCTAAGCCTAATTTCTGTTGTAGGAAAATTACCTCTCTTTCTGAATCATTCTGAATATACTGATTTTGAAAAATCTCCTAAAGAAATTGAATATATATGTTGTATGTTTAGAATTCTTAGCTGTCTTTTAGACCAACTTTATAATCCTATAAAAAAAATATGAAACACCTAAAGAAATCTAGCAAAATTTAGAAGACACATATCTTAGACTTCATTAGTTCTAATTTTAACAACATCAAAATGATAGATCATTTATCTATCCTAATCAAATTCATACATTTTAAAATTTAATCTAACATATCATAATTTTGAATAGTGGCTAGATTCTAATGCAAACATCTATGTTTGTCCTACCCAAGAATGGTTTTTCTCTTACTAGATATGAAGTGAAGGAAGTGTAATCACGGGGAACAAGACGTCTACTAACGTATTAGGAATTGCATGTGTCAACTTGAATTTTATTTTAGGAAAATACTTATAATTCAAGATATGATGCACGTACCAAATATCTGGTAAAATCTAATTAGTGGATATTTTCTTGTACAAAGTTTTAGAAGAAAACCAAGTTATAATCTCCACGAGCGATATATATATATAGGGAAAAGCTTTGTCTTTGAAGGATATTTCAAACTTAATGTAATCACTCCTTTAATCAACAAAAATGAATCATTATCTAGTATTTTCTTGAATTTTAAATCTTGTGATATCTAGCATAGTAGACTTTGTCATATTAACTTAAGATCAATTCAAAGAATGTCTATTGATTTCAAAGTTTAACTCTAAACTTGAATCTAAATGTAAGATCTACACTTAATTTAAATAACCTAAAAATCCCTTTAAACATATTCAATTTAAAGATACCCAAAAACTTGAATTAATCGATAGTGATGTTTGTGACTCTAATATAGTACTTACTAGAGGTAGAAATTTATGAACTTTATTGACAACTTCTCCAAATTCTACTATACTTATCTCTTAAAGACTAAAGATGAAGTTCTTAATAAATTTAAGATCTATAAGGATGAAGTTAAAAATCAATTTGATAGAAAAATTAAAATTCTAAAATTTGATAGAGGAGGTGAGTATATTTCTAATGAATTTGTTAAATTTTGTGAAGATAATGGCATAGCTCATAAAGTCATTACTCCCGATTCATCTTAATTTATTGATGTTGCTAAAAGAAAAAAAAGATACATTTTAAATACGATTTAATGCCTTGATCCTTAGTTTAGGAGTACTTGAGAACTTTTGAGGGGAGGTTCTCTTATCTACGTATTATATGTTAGTCATAAGTGACTTGCAAGCCAATCACGTGAGTGATGATACATGTGATATGATACATATTCTTTTTGCTTATTATATTTTGATATTTTATTATTTTATATTACTTATATATATATATATATATATATATATATATATATATATATATATATATATATATATATATATATATATATATATATATATATATATATATATATATGTCCATGGATCTTGGCAATGAGAATCATATTGTGATGAGATCATAATAATGAGACTTATTCACCTTTAAATACATACCTTAAATAATCCTGGTTATAGGTTACTCAAAAGGGATATTGAGATAACTGGACAAACTGATATGCTATATACCTGTCCATATGATAGAGACAACTAGTCTCATAGTTGCTCATGTGAGGACACTAGAGCTATAGTGCAAGTGCTCATTAGAGAATGATTTCACTAATTGATCCACTTACGGAATGTTGGATGGTTAATGATACCTCGTTGTCACATAGTGATTTCGTTGTCTTAGTGGTGTACTTGGTCCTTAGACTTGAGATATCAAGTGGTAGTCATAGGTGTTTTATAAACCAATCACATGAGTGATGACATGTGTGACATGATACACATTCTTTTTGCTATTATATTATTTGATATTTTATCATTTTATATTGCTTGTTACATATATGCATATATATATATTTTGATGTCTATAGATCTATACAATGGAAATTGAATCATGATAAGATTACGATAATAAGACTAATTCACCTTTAAACACAGATCCTAAACAATCATAATTATAGGTTACTTGAGAGGGACATCGAGATAAACGGACAGACTCGTATATTGTATACCAGTATATATGATGGAGGTGGCTAGTCTCATAGCTACTTATACCGGGACACTAGGGCTATAGTGCAGGTGTTCATTAGAGAATGAGTTCACTAATTAATCCACTCATGAAATACTGGATGGTTAACGATACCTCATTGTCAGACAACGATTCCGTTATCCTAGTGGTGTATCTAGTCCTTAAACTTGAGATACTAAAGATATCTTGTATGAGCACTCTACTCTTTGATACCGAACTTATAGGTTTAGAAGTTCCAGATTTAACATAGCCGGTTATCGGGAGTAGTAGCTAACCTTACAAGAGCTATTGAGTGTCGATAGAGGATTGCTCTTAATTTCATGAGAGGAATATCCTATGTGTTCTTGCTTCGACAAATCCCTGGCCAACGTCATTTAGATTAAGAGAGAAAGAGTTCTTTAAGAGAATCCGATTAGAGCGAGACTCGAGGAGAAACCATATGGGCTTGACAATACCATGCCCGCTATATAGTCTCTAGGGTATTAGATGGATGACGTGTTGGGAAATCCTTGGGGGGCGACATCATATGCATAGCGGAAGAACAAGAAAAACAAAATCCCCGATTCCCAAAGAGATGTTCGTCGTCGTGCGAAGATTGGTACGTAAAAATCCGTGAAACATGAAACTGCGTATAGAGTAAATTGTGTTACCTAGGGAGATCGTATATCCATGTTTCCTTGCAGATCCTTAGGAGAGGGTGAAGGAGGTCAAGTGTCCTCCTCTCTAACGGCGATCCACACAGCAGGGTTGCGACGACGCTCCTCAAAACTCCAGACCTACTCTGAGGTGAAGATGGAGAGGAGAATAGGAAAAGGCAAACAAAAGCTCTCTAGCCCATGGGGCTCTGAATCCCTCCTATTTATAGAGGTCCCCTGTCAAACCCTAATGGGTCCTCCCCTAATGGGTATTGGATCTGCATCCAATAAGACAAAGGATCCATCGGATATCTCATATCCGAACCTCTATTCATCGCAATGCCTACCATATGTGTGTGACCCTCTAGGCCCAATATCGAGCTGGCCGTGAGTCATTGCCGAGAAATCCTTCTTTCGGTGAATTATTATCTCAGTAATAATTCACTCGACTCATCTCATTCTGGACGTGCTAGGCCACTACTGGCCGTAGTCCCCGGAGACGATACAGGAGAATCCAATCCATTGGACCTGTCGTCCTCGATTCTGTGTACCTATAGTCCCTCATCCATCTAATATAATAGAGACCGTATATCGAGCATGGTGTTGTCAGACCCACACGGTTTCTACTCGAGTCTCGCTCTAATCGGATTCTCCTAGAGAACTCTTTCTCTCTCAACCCGAATGACCTTAGCCAGGGATTTGTCTGAGCAAGAATATATGGGATATTCCTCTCATGACTTTAGAGTGGATGATCCTCTATCGACACTCAATAGCCCTCGAAGGTCGACTACCACTCCCAATGACCAGCTGTACTAGATGCGGGACAGCCAAACCTATAAGTCCGGTATCAAAGAGTGGAGCACTCATACAGGACATCCTTGGTGTCTCAAGTCTAAGGACCGAGATACACCACTAGGACTACTGAAATCGTTGTCCGACAATAAGGCATCATCAACTATCTAGCATTCCGTAAGTGGATCAATCGGTGAACTCATTCTCCAATGAGCACTCAGATTGTATCCCTAGTGTCCCTACACAAGCGACTATGAGACCGGCTGCATCCATCATATGGACGGGTATATAGCACACCGGTTTGTCCAGGTTATCACGATATCCCTCTCGAGTAACCTATGACCGGGATTATTTAGGATATGTGTTTAAAGGTGAATCGATCTCACTATCGTGATCTCATCACGATCCGATTCCCATTAGACAAATCAAAGGACATCACAATATATGTATGCATTTATGCAATAGTTATAAAGTGATATATGCCAAAATATAATAAGCAAAAAGATTCTATATTAGTCACTGCGTGCCATCACTCACGTGATTGGCTTTGGGCACCTATGACTAGCAATCTCTCACTTGACCTAAAGCCAATCACCTATGTGTCTGATCCCCATCAGACCCCTGTGACGCTCAAAACAAATCTGAGACAACGGCTTTGTTAGTGGATCTGCAATGTTATCTTCGGATGGAACTCTTTCCACTACTACATCTCCTCGGGTCACGATCTCTTTGATAAGGTGGAACCTCCTCAGAACATGCTTAGATTTCTGATGAGACCTAGGTTCCTTTGCTTGAGCAATCACCCCATTGTTGTCACAATATAGGGAGATCGGCTCTTGGCTACCCGGCACGACTCCCAAATCTGTGATAAACTTCTTCACCCAAACTCCCTCCTTTGCTGCATCTGATGCAGCAATATACTCCGCCCTCGTGGTCGAAGTCAAGAAGTGGTATCTTGCTTGGAACTCTTCAAAGACTGCTGCTCCTCCATTCAAGGTGTACACATACCCCGAATTGACTTGCTATCATCGACATCGACTGAAAACTTGAGTCGGTGTAGCCTTCAACCTTAAGGCTATTACCTCCATATACTAGTAAAAATCCTTAGTCCTTCTCAAGTACTTAAGGATACACTTTCTTGCTTTCCAATGCTCCAAGCACGGATCCGCTGATACACCTTTCGTGACACTCGAGCATGCTATATCAAAGCCTAGTACATAGCATGACATACATGATAGACCCTATTGCTGAGGCATAAGGTATCATATCCATGTTCGCCCTTTCTTCTGGAGTCTTTGGGGACATACTCGTAGAAAGCGATATCCCATGTATCATCGGTATGAGACCTCTCTTGGAATTTTCCATGCCAAACCTTTTGACAATGATTTCTATGTACTTGGACTAGGACAAGCCAAGCATCCTCTTGGATCTATCTCTATAGATTCTAATCCCCAAAATATAGGATGCTTCCCCTAAGTCCTTCATGGAGAAGTGTCTAGATAACCAAGCCTTTACTGTGGATAGTATTCCTACGTCATTCCCAATGATCAGGATGTCATCCACATATAACACCAAAAATGTGATAGCGCTCCCACTTACCTTTCTGTATACACAAGGCTCATCTTCATTCTTAACGAAGTCATAAGATCTGATTGCCTCATCAAATCTTATGTTCCAACTTCGGGAAGCTTGCTTTAATCCACAAATGGATCTAAGCAACCTACACACCTTATCTGGACAGTTCTTGGACACGTATCCCTCAGGTTGCATCATATACACCTCCTCCTCGAGGTTCCCATTGAGGAATGCGGTTTTCACATCCATCTGCCATATCTCATAATCATAGTGTGCTGCAATAGCCAATAGAATTCTGATGGATTTTAGCATTGCTACGGGTGAGAAGGTTTCGTCATAGTCAACACCTTGCCTTTGATGATACCCCTTAGCCACTAGCCTTGCTTTATAGGTCTCTACCTTTCCATCTACTTCGATCTTTTTCTTAAAGATCCACTTGCAACCGATGGGTACAATACCTTCGGGCGCATTAACTAGGTTCCAAACCTTATTGGAGTACATAGAATCCATCTCAGAATTCATGGCTTCTTGCCACTTCCCGGAGTCTATACTCATAATAGCCTCCTCGTAGGTCTGAGGATCAATATCCTCTACATCCTCTCCTCTAATATGTCTCACATATCTCTCAGGAGGATGGGATACTCTATCAGATCTGCGTAAAGTTGAAACTTGTGTATTAGGTACCTGAACAGACTCGGGCTGTAGAGTGGTGCTTGAGCTTGGTTCTCCAACCTCGCTCAATTCTATCATTCTCCCACTATCTCCGCCAAGAATATGTTCCTTCTCAAGGAACACTGCTCTCTTAGCTACAAAGACCTTTTGGTCCTCGAGATGATAGAAATAATACCCACAAGTTTCCTTGAGGTATCTCACAAATTTGCATCGCTCTGTCCTTGATTCTAACTTATCGAGGTTGTGTCTTTTAACATGTGCAGGGCAGCCCCAAATCTTAACAACCTTAAGATCAGGCTTCTTCCCTTTCCATATCTCATATGGTGTAGACACTACCGACTTAGTTAGAACTCTGTTCAGAAGGTAAGCTATGGTTTCTAGGGCATATCCCCAGAATGAGATGGGTAGGTCAGTGAAACTCATCATGGACCGTACCATATCTAATAATGTACGATTTCTCCTTTCAGAGACACCAATGAGCTGAGGTGTATAAGGAGGTGTCCATTAGGATAATATCCCATGGTCTTTGAGGAACTGAGTGAACTCTGTACTTAAGTACTCACCTCCTCGATCTGATCGAAGAGTTTTGATACTCTTTCCAGTCTGGTTCTCCACCTCATTCTTATACTCTCTGAATTTCTTAAAGGCCTCGGACTTGTACTTCATTAAGTACACATATCCATACCTTGAGAAATCATCAGTAAATGTAATGAAGTAGGAGTAACCTCCAATGGCATGAGTTGACATGGGTCCACATACATCACTATGTATGAGTTCCAACAACTCAATGGCTCTCTCTCCAGTTCCACTAAATGGAGAGTTGGAAAATTTTTCACGAATGCAAGGCTCACAAGTTGCATATGACACATAGTCGAATAGATCTAGATATCCATCATTTAGCAACTTTTGAATCCTTCTTTCATGGATGTGACCTAGCCTACAATGCCATAGGTATGTACTGTTCAACTCATCTTGTTTCCTTTTGGACACATTTACATTAATGATATGTGGAGTGGTGTCTAATATAAATAAACCATTATGCAATGTTCCTTTCATGATGATCTTATCATCTAATGATATCGAACAACCATTGTTCTCAAAAATAAATTTATATCCACTACCTGTTAAACATGAAATGGAGATAATGTTTTTAATAATAGAAGGAACTAAATAACATGCATCTAATGCAATAGAAGCTCCACTAGGCAGATGTAGGGCGACCTCGCCAACAGCTACTATAGCAACTTTTGCTCCATTACCCATCTTGAGGTCCATATCGCCTCTCTCTAGTCTCCTAGGCCATGCCAGAACCTGCAACGAATTGCATATATGATAAGCACTACCGGTATCCAATACCCATATGTTATCATAAGAGTCTGACAAATGGAGACTGATCATGAATGTACCTGAAGCTTCATCAAGCTTTTGTTTCGCCCTTTCTGCAAGGTACTCTTTGCAGTTTCTCTTCCAGTGCCCATCTTTACCACAATGGAAGCACTGGCCTTTGTCCTTTGTTGGGTCTTTCTTAGCAACCTTTGCTTTACCTGGTTTGACCTTGCCCTTTCCCTTCTTAAGGGACCTTTCTGCTTTCCTTTTCCTTTTGGTCTCACCAGTGTATAGAACTGGCTTCTCTTTTTTGATAGTACTCTCTGCCTCCCTCAACATATTGAGAAGCTCTGGGAGAGTCACTTCAAGCTTGTTCATATTAAAATTCATTATGAACTGTGAAAAGGAATTTGGTAGGGACTGAAGCACAATGTCCACACAAAAGTTATCCTCTAGGACCATTCCTAGACTTGTGAGTTTCTCTATCCACTCAATCATCTTTAGGACATGGTTCTGAACCAGTGTCCCCTCAGTCATCCTAGTGCGGAAGAGGCTATTAGATATCTCATATCGTTGAGTCCTTCCCTGTTCCTCAAACAATTTGCGGACATGTAGGAGAATGGATCTAGCATCCATCTTTTCATGTTGTCTCTGTAACTCAGGAGTCATAGAGCCCACCATATAGCACTGAGCAAGAGTGGAGTCATCAATGTACTTCACGTAGCGAGCGATCTCATCCTCGTTTGCCCCTTCTTCGGGCACAGGCATCACTGTATCAAGGACGTACATGATTTTCTCCGCTGTGAGAACAATTCTCAAGTTACGGAGCCAATCCGTATAATTTGGACCAGTAAGGCGGTTGACATCAAGTATGCCACGTAAGAGATTTGAAAGCGACATTTTCTGAAAATAAAGATGCAGCAGAAATGAATAACATGCATATTTTGCAAGAAATAAACTATCAAGATATGGACTTCTATCTTAATATGCTCCCACTATTTTACTAACGAGCCACGCGACACCCTCAGCACGTGAAACGAAAGTCTCCGGCAGACTTCTAATGGGGATCAAGATCCAATCAGCGTCTTAGTGTAACCTCGAGGGACTCGACCAATCACACTAAGCCTAAAAGGTAGGCAACTCTTGTCGATCACAACTCCTTGTGATTCCCGTCCTGTTCGGCCTCCGAATCACCATGGCCTCGAGGGACTCGACCAACCATGATGCTCGGTTAAGTCAACACCTTCGTTACAAGATGAGTCTGATTTGATGATATACCCTCGAGGGACTCGACCAAGTATACCATGCCTTCAGGTCACCGGTGACATCTCTATGTTGTAAGCAAGATAGCGAATCGCGATATAGGTGAGTCTCGAGGGACTCGACCAACTCAACCTACATCGGAAATCGGTTCCTACTTATAACGATGAAAGGCCACGTGGGTTAATCTAATTGCCTCACGTTTACCGACTTAATATTATCGAGATATGTTTCTATGATTTGGTCTCCTAATATGACTTGTCACACATATACATATTTAATATATATCTACATCGCATGCAAATATATATACATATCTAGTATGTGTATAAGCAATTACACTAGATGATCATGGACCACAACCTAATATGATTAGGCCCGAGCCAGTAGGCCTAATCACTCACATCAAGATCTATGTGTGTAACGGTGCAACTCCATACCCTGTGATCGTCCATTTCGTCCTTGTCGGTTCCGTCGACATCTTGATGCATCACGATCGTCCGTCTCGTGGGTCCCGCTATCGCATCCACGCTCCCGCTGTGCCTCCTCATGTGATTACAACTTAATCATAGGCATGCAAGCCTGATAATAAATGATAAATATAATGGAGGTTCGCAGACCTCAATAATAATAATCACAGGTACACACATCACACAGTCCATGATCATCCGTCCACACATCATACATCACATGTATAAATAATCATCAACATGTAGGACTACTAGATAATAATAATAAAAAAATAATAATCAACTAAACCTTTTAATTAATTAATATTTTTCTGAAATCGGGACATTATAGAGAATTTCTGAATTCATAGGGGTATTTTCGTAATTTGGACAAAAGACAGAAACTGGAATTTCTCAAATTTCGAGGGGTAAAACTATCTTTTGCTCAGAAAACCCTAATGCCCTTTCCACTTTTCGCTACTGCCGCCGCCGCCACCCTCTACCGCGGCAGACCCACTATCCAAGATCGCCGGGTGGTGGAGCCCCTTCAAGGCGCCGCCACCTCCATGACGGTCAGCCGTCCCACCAGCGACCGCCCCTATGGGGTTTCGCCCGCGGAGAAGCGGCGGCTGTCTCAGGCGGCGGGCGAGGGCCCCGCCTCATCGAGACGCCCGGATTCTGCCGACTGACGCCGGTTGGCGCCTTGTTTTCGGGCGCCGCCCTTCCTCATGGCGGTCTTTGCCCCCGGGCGACCACCCTGTGGTGGGGTTTCGCCTTGGGAGCAGCGGCGGTGTGGCCGCCTATGCTCTTGCGGTAGGCGCCCGTCTGGCGACGCCCTGCGGGTGGGGCTGCCTACTCTGTTTGTCTTTGCCGACGATGAGATCGAGGCAGCAATCAGTGCTGCCCTTCCTTGTTTGTCGTCAACAATTTTGATGTCAAAATTCTTTCTAAACACAACACACGCAGTTCAAAACCAATCATTCGCATCGAACAACCCTGGCTTTGATACCCTTTGTTGGGAAATCCTTGGGGCGACATCATATCGCGGCGGAAGAACAAAAAAAACAAAATCCCCGATTCCCAAAAAGATGTTGTTCGTCGTCATGCGAAGATTGGTACGCAAAAAATCATGAAAACATGAAACTGCGTATAGAGTAGATTGTGTTACCTAGGGAGATCGTATATCCCTATTTCTTTGCAGAGATCCTTAGGAGAGGGTGAAGGAGGTCAAGCGTTCTCCTCTCTAGCAATGAGCCACCTGGCAGGGGTTGCGATGGCGCTCCTCAAAACTCGGACCTACTGCGAGGGGTGGAGATGGAGAGGAGAATAGGAAAGGGCAAACAAAGCTCTCTAGCCCATGGGGCTCTGAATCCCTCCTATTTATAGAGGTCCCCTGTCAAACCCTAATGGGTCCTCCCCTAGTGGGTATTGGATCTGCATCCAATAAGACAAGGGCTCCGTCGGATATCTCATATCTGAACCTCTATTCATCGCAATGCCTACCATATGTGTGTGACCCTCTAGGCCCAATATCGAGCTAGCCATGAGTCATACCTGTCAGAACTCCTTCTAACTTAGTGAATTATTATTTCTGTAATAATTCACTTGACTCATCGACTACGGACGTATTAGGCCACTACGCCGTAGTCCCTAGACGATACAGGGGAATCTAATCCATTGGACTTGTCTGTCCTCAGTTACCATGTACCTATAGTGTTGAATCTCAGATTTTGATGATGAAGTCAATTGTCATTTGTTGTCTAATCTATGTGTTGAGATAAGTGTGTAGGATTAACTACGATGAAAGTTAGACAAGCAGCAGGAGTTGCGCCGAAGTCAAGATCATGATCACGTTGGGAGTTTGAGAGTTCGACGGAAGTTCGGACGGTCGTCGGAGGTTCTCGCGAGAACAGATCCAGAAGTCCAAAAGCTTGCTGCGAAGCTTCGTCGGAACTCACTAAGTGGATCGTCGCGAAAGTCCGGGAGTTTGCCGGAAGTCCGAGAAAAATCACCGAGGGTTCATCGGATGATCGACGGAAGTTAGCGGAAGCTTCGCGGGGAAAAGCGATTGACGGATCGGAGCAAAGCTGCAGAAGTTGTCTTAGATTTAATCGTAGTTAGCACGCTGATTAAGCTGGAAAATGGGAGGTGATCCCATTAGTTTAATCTTGGGGCAATTGGGCCCCTGAAAAGATTGAAATTGGGCGAATGGAGCTAACCATTCGGACCGATTGCACCAAGCGGTGCAACCGCCTAGGCGAGGAGGTGCAACCGCTGGGCTATATCTCCAAGCGAGGCTGGCGGTGCAACCGCCCGACCGAGAGGTGCAACCGCCGAGCTCGATCTTCGAGCTAGGCGGGCGGTGCAACCCCCACGACGAAGAGGTAGCACACTTTGAGCTCGGTCTTCGAGCTCAGCAGAGAGGTGCAACCGCCTCGGTCGAGAGGTGGCACCGCTTGGGGCTCGATCTCCAAAGCGATTTCGGCGGTGCAACCGCCGACAGAAAGAGGTGCAACCGCTTGGGCTCGATCTTCGACTCTCGCGGCGGTGCAACCTCTCGATCGAGGTGCAACGCCCGATCCCGGAATTCCGGATTTGATCGTTTTGAGCTCCAAATTTGAACTGGGTTGGGACCTATAAATACCCCACCCATTCAACACAGAAAGAGCAAGAGACCTACACCAAATCTTGATCTTCTCGTGATTCTTGAGCTCAAAATTGTTGTAAAAGCCTTTAAGTCTCCTCTTTCTGTTCTTCAAGTCTTGAGTTGTAAAGAGAGGAGAGAAAGGATCTGTAAGGGTTGTCTCCTGAGCCCGTCAAAAGGAGTGAAACTGTAAAAGGGCAGTTGGCCTTCGCCCATTGAAGGAAGGCAGCTAGTTGACGTCGGTGACCTCGTCAGAGGAGGAAGCCAAAAGTGGAGTAGGTCAAGACTGACCGAACCACTCTAGATCTCTGGTTTGCTTTTACTTTGAGCACTTTATCATTACTGCAAACCTCCTACATAGCTACTGCCCTCTGCGCTTTTACGAACGAGTCTCTAAGTTCTGATCTTTCCGAATCTGCATTCATACGTAAATCGGTGTTTTCGTACGATCTTTACACTACAGTTTACGCTTACGTTTTGATTCCATTTATAACTGTAAATTGCTTTCTGCGTATTCATAAAATGGTTTTCAAAGTTCAAAACTGCTTTTAGACGTAAAACTACGTTTAGACGTAAAATTACGCTTTGACGTAAAAACTACGTTTAGACGTAAAATTACGCTTTGACGTAAAAACTGCGTTTAGACGTAAAACTGCGTTTAGACGTAAAACTGCGTTTAGACGTAAAACTGCGTTTAGACGCAAAACTGCGTTTAGACGTAAAACTGCACTTAGACGTAAAACTGCACTTAGACGTAAAACTGCATTTAGACGCAAACTGCGCTCAGACGCAAACTGCGCTTAAACGCAAACTGTGTTTAGACGCAAACTGTGTTTAGGCGTAAACCGCGCCAGGCGCAAAACTGTGTTTAGGCGCGAAAACTGTGTTTAGGCGCGAAACGCGCTTTTAGACGCAATCCACGCTTAGATGCAAACTGCGCTTTAAATGCAAACGCGCTTTAGGCGCAATCTGCATTTAGGCATAAACTGCATTTAGACATAAACCGCGTAAACTACACTTAGATACAAACTGTGAATCGGCTTTTACATCGAAATCGTTTTTATCGGACGAACGCAGCTTTCGTTTTTAAATCGCTGAAAGATTTCCACTGCACTAATTCACCCCCCCTCTTAGTGCTCTCGATCCTAACAATTGGTATCAGAGCAAGGTTAACTCTCTAACGGATTAAAACCCAAGAGAGATGGCATACATCGGAAACCAAGAGGGGCATTCTATTACACGTCCACCCATGTTCAGTGGGACGGACTACACCTACTGGAAGACCCGAATGAGGATCTTTCTCATCTCTATGGATTTTGAACTGTGGAACCTTGTTGAAAACGGATTTTCAAAGTCTTCTCTTCCAATGATCGATTGGAATGAATTGGAAAAGAAGGCTTTCGCTCTTAATGCAAAGGCTATGAATGCCTTATTTTGCGACTTGATAAAAAACGAGTTTAATCGTGTTTTAACTTATGAAAACTGCATTTGATATTTGGCACACACTTGAAGTGACCCACGAGGGCACAATTAGAGTGAAAGAGTCAAAAAAATCAATCTGTTGTTGCATTCTTTTGAACTTTTTCGAATGAAACCGAAAGTGAAACCATTGGCGACATGTTTACCCGTTTTCACGGATGTCATCAACGGTCTAAAAGGACTGGGAAAAAAGTTTTTTGGATTTTGAACTCATAAATAAGATACTAAGATCCCTTCCTAAAAGTTGGGATCCTAAAGTCCTTTGCTATTCAAGAGGCAAAAGATCTGCAACTTCCTTCCTCTTGAAGAACTAATCGGGTCATTAATGACCTATGAGATGACTTGCAAAGCTAATGAAGAGCAAGAAGACATCCTTCCAAAGAACAAGAAGGATATGACACTTAAAACTTCTGAATGCCACTTGAGAGAAAACTCAAGTGATGAGGACTGTGATGATGACTTGGCACTTTTAACAAGAAAGTTTAAAAATTTTTTCAAAAGAAACAAGTTTAAGAATGATGCGAAAAATAAACTTGAACCCAAGAAGGACCAAGTGATCTGCTATGAATGTAAAAAGCCGGGACACTATAAGAGTGATTGTCCCCAAGTCAAAAGAAGAACATCAAAGAAGAAGGCTCTTCAAGCAACATGGGATGACTTCGAAAGATCTCAAGAAGAGGAGTCCAACACCAAACAAGTTGCTCATTACGCCTTAATGGCCATCGGGAGAGGAGGTAACGAATTTATTAGATGCTGATTTATCTTTCGATGAATTATTAAATGCCTTCCATGATTTATTTGATGAATGCAAGATTATCAATAGAAAATATAAATTGCTAAAAAAAAGGAGCATGATAGTCTTACTTGTGATTTTAATAAGTTAAAATTGAATATCATGATAGTTTAAATTCATGTATCAAATGTCATGATCTAGAAACTTTTCAAAAAAGAAAAACTTGCTACTTAAGGACACCTTGAAGAAATTCGAGGTTGGTAGCAAGTCATTAAACATGATCCTTACAAACAAGGGTCATGTTCCCAAAAAGAAGTGGGATTGGATTTGTGAGGAGTCCTCACCAAAATCCAACTACCTTAAAAATAAAAGGCCCCATCTTACATGATAGACATCAAAGCAAATGCAACTTTTGTTGCAAGTTCGGACATAGGACGCATTATTGTCCATTCAGGAAATTTAGTCCAAACAAATTGATTTGGGTTCCTAAAGGAACCATGACAAATTCTATGCAACATGATAGAAAATCTAGATCTATTAGTGAGGCACCCAAAAGCAAATGGGTACC
Organism: Musa schizocarpa; assembly: GCA_900464855.2. Classification (NCBI taxonomy): domain Eukaryota; kingdom Viridiplantae; phylum Streptophyta; class Magnoliopsida; order Zingiberales; family Musaceae; genus Musa; species Musa schizocarpa. Next base: position 21,701,349 of record LS990922.1, on the reverse strand, counting down.
TAAAAATCATCCCTTCCTACAAAAACATTAAAACCTTAGGTTGGAGCAAGAACTAATGTTCTGCTCCTTGATTCTCGACAGTCATGACCCAAATGCAACTTGGATACAACAACAAGTGGAAATTATGAAATCACAAATGCAATTTGGATACAACCTAATGTGACTTTTCAAAATCACAAACATATGTACGACATTGGGAGTATGCACGTTAAAAGGTCTATCTTGATCGTACAAGCGTTTTCTTGCCTTGAAATAAAAACGCATACGTAATCATGTAAGTAACATTAATTGCTCTGAATGAAAACTCTCCTCAAGACAAAACCTCCTTGATCAAATCACAACGAAGTGTTCACTGCCAACAGGTGGTGGCACCTCTCCAGCCAGCGGTGGCACCTCCAGCCATCACGGGTTGCCAGCGGTTGCACCGCTCCAGCCAGAGGTGCAACCGCCCGCAACTCTACCTTTTTAACCCACGCTAGGGCCGGCGGTGAAACCGACCCCAACTCACCTCCCTTTCATTCTCTACTCCTCCAAGCCTCCTCCATCCTCAGTTCACCCCGTTTAGCTTCCCAAATACCTCCCATTTCGGAGCAAAACATCAAGAATCGCTCCCTGTTTTGAAGATTTCACTAAGGTATTCTCTAAGAACCTCTTAAATTCTGTTTTGTTCTTCATTCACTCTTGTTCACCTTTATCCCTCTAAACAGCAGTAGTTATGGGTTCTAGAAGATCCTCAAGGGACAAGGGAAAGAGGAGATTAGTAGAAGAGTTTGATCTTACCCTTTTTGATTCAAAAAACCATGCTAAAAAATTTCTCTCTTTCGAACTAAGAAGCATCAATAAGGGAAAATACGTAGATCTGAATGAACTAAGAGATGTAGAGACTATCTAATGGTTTGCAAACCTAAATCTACTTCCAATTTTGCAGATCAACGAACCCATCTATCCTAGGCTAGTTAGATTGTTTTACAATAACATACAAATAGATGATGAAGAAAGGATGTCCACCTATCTTTTAGGACAACACATCTCAATCACTGATAGATTCATTTGTGATATGATAGGCATTCCCATGAAAAGCATAGGACTTTACTTTAGAGGATCATGGGATGAAGAAACCATTGGAACATCCTATGTTGAAGCCTTAGGAACAATCTTTGCCAATCCTAACATAGCATTTGTTCCTAAAAGTTGTGAACATCTACTGCCTTTAAACACTAAGATACTTCATCATATCATGACTAGTATAATTCTTCCTAAACAATACCATCATGATGAAGTGAGTCAACTAGAATTAGGAACTATGTACTTAATCATGAAAGGTCATGACATTTGTCTTGGCTATCTTATCCAACAAAACATGTTAGAATTATCTAAGAAAGATATGATGCTCCCATATGGTGGTATAATTACTAGAATAATGAAAGCTTACGACATTCAAATACCACCAGAAGAAGAAGTAATAAAAGTAGATAGATTCAGCATAATAAACAAAAATCTACTTCACCAACTAAGATGTCACTATAGAAACGGTAACTGGGTTAGAATGCCTAGAAGAACTGATCCCCCTCAACCTGAACCTGAACCCGAGCCGGAAACACCAGTCTTTAGGAGTACCCAATCTCCTCCGATCTGTCCCTTTGAGGAAACACATCCGGTTGAGCAAACTCACACATCATCCATCGAAGATATTGGGATTCGGATGGACCGATTCGAACAAAGACAAGAACAACTTGAACTTCGACAAGATCAAATCCTACCCGAGCTGCAGCAAATCCATCGACAATTTGACTCTTTATTTAGGCACTTCAACCTTCCATCTCATGAATGAGCTTGTATGAACATCCGTTGTTGTTATAAACTCCTCATGGACTTTGTCTTTGATATGGCATGTTGTAAACTCCTTTTGTTACTCATCATGAAGGACTTTGTTTTTGATATGGTTACCTGATATGCTGTACACTCCATATGTTACCCTGATCTGTAAGCATAAGCATATTTACAAACATCTCTTGTTGTTTATCTCGGATTTTGCACTAAAACTAAAATGTTTAAAAAAAAAAAAAAAAACCTTATGCCTTGAAAAATATAAAGCGACATACCAATTTAGTTGATAAGTCAGCAATATGACATTGATATGGTTGCTATTACTGATGTTAATATGGTTGCTATCACTGATACTATGATTAGGCCATACTTGTATCACCAAGAAATATATGATTGCTATCATTGCTATATGCCCTGTATCAAGATATCAAACAAAAATTTGCATCATACGAGCTGATATCTTACCATGTGGTGCAATGCTACACTTGCTAAAATATTTGAAATGTGTACATCATGAAATGATATCAAAATCTTGCTATACATGTCAATATCATGCCATATGATGAAATGCTACACTTGAAATAGTTGCGTTACAATATCTCTAAACTGCTAGCTTGCAAGTTCTAAAATGTTGTAACACTGCTAGCTTGCATGTGCTATCTTGTATGCCGTAAAACTTGCATATCTAAAACTTGGCATCACTTGATCAAATAACATGTTGGAAATTATGTGACAAATGTTTTTAAAAATCAGTAGCTTACTCATAACCGAATGCATGTAAGAAGTTCATTTTTCGGTTTGAATGCTAAAAATGGGATTTTCCTGTACACTCTTATGAAAACCTTTTGAAAAATGACTTTCCTTCTTCAAACAATGAACTATAACAAGGAAAAGAGATATTCAAAGTATTATATGTGTCATGCCTTCCTTTATGTGCGTGATAACCTGCTGGAATCACATCTACCATTCTTTTTGATAATGCTATCATGCTTTTTGTTGATGACAAAGGGGGAGAAACATATGAATTGATAAATACTGCCATAATCATGTCTATGTCATAGTTGCACATACTTGAGTGATGCTATAAACAATGTTATAGTTATGCCATCCTTGCATCACCAAGAGATATATGAACATGTGCTATAGTTTGCATTTTGTCTTGAGTTGATATCCTATCTTGTGAAGTAAATGCAAACTTGCTAGAAAATCTCAAATGTGTGCATCATGTAATAGTCCTTCGCAGCTTTATATGATTACATGATGAATAGTTACAAACACAATCATACAAACTTGATGATGTATGTCAAGCCTTGACATCATTCTTGAAGAGATACATCATGATGGGTATCATGATGGGAGTATTGATAAGTTTAACTGATCTAACTTATCAATACGTCACTTGAATTCTTAAGTCTTGAATTCAAGGTTGACTTATCTCAACTATGGCATATAGATAGGGGGAGTTAAGGATAACTCCATTATCAATTGATTGTCATCATCAAAAAGGGGGAGATTGTTGAATCTCGGATTTTGATGATGAAGTCAATTGTCATTTGTTGTCTAATCTATGTGTTGAGATAAGTGTGCAGGATTAACTACAATGAAAGTTAGACAAGCAGCAGGAGTTGCGCCGAAGTCAAGATCATGATCACGTTGGGAGTTCGAGAGTTCGACGGAAGTTCGGACGGTCGTCGGAGGTTCTGCGAGAACAGATCCGAGAAGTCCGAAGCTTGTTGCCAAGTTTAAGCTTCGTCGGAACTTCGCCAAGTGGATCGTCGCAAAGTCCAGGAGTTTGTCGGAAGTCCGAAGAAGAATCACCGAGGGTTCATCGGATGATCGGCCGGAAGTTGCCGGAAACTTCGCGGAAGAAGCGATTGACGACGGAGCAAAGCTGTAGAAGTTGTCTTAGATTTAATCGTAGTTAGCATGCTGATTAAGCTGGAAAATGGGAGGTGATCCCATTAGCTTAATCTTGGGGCAATGGGCCCCCTGAAAAGATTGAAATTGGGCGAATGGAGCTAACCATTGGGACCACGATTACCACCAGGCGGTGCAACCGCTAAACCAGAGGATGTGCAACCGCTGGGCTATGTCTCCCGAGCCGGGCGGTGCAACGCCTTGCCCGGGAGGTGCAACCGCTTGAGCTCGATCTTGAGCTAGGCTAGGCGGTGCAACCTCCCCGACAGAGAGAGGTAGCACCGCTTTGAGCTCGGTCTTGAGCTCAGCAGAGGTGCAACCGCCTCGTCCAGAGGTGGCACCGCCTGGGGCTCGATCTCCGAAAGCCGCACTTCGAGGCGGTGCAACCGCCCCTGAAGAGAGGTGCAACCTTTGGGCTCGATCTCGAAGCTCGCCGGCGGTGCAACCTCTCCGGTCGAGAGAGGTGCAACTGATCTGATCCGGAATTCGGGATTTGATCGTTTTGAGCTCCAAATTTGAACTGGGTTGGGACCTATAAATACCCCACCCATTCAGCACAGAAAGAGCAAGAGACCTACACCGAAATCTTGATCTTCTCTGTGATTCTTGAGCTCAAAATTGTTGTAAAGCCTTTAAGTCTCCTCTTTCTGTTCTTCAAGTCTTAAGTTGTAAAGAGAGGAGAGAAAGGATCTGTAAGGGTTGTCTCCTGAGCCCGTCAAAAGGAGTGAAACTGTAAAAGGGCAGTTGGCCTTCGCCCATTGAAGGAAGGCAGCTAGTTGACGTCGGTGACCTCGTCGGAGGAGGAAGCCAAAAGTGGAGTAGGTCAAGACTGACTGAACCACTCTAAATCTCTGGTTTGCTTTTACTTTGAGCACTTTATTATTACTGCAAACCTCCTACATAGCTACTGCCCTCTGTGCTTTTACGAACGAGTCTCTAAGTTCTGATCTTTCCGAATCTGCATTCAGACGTAAATCGGTGTTTTCGTACGATCTTTACACTACAGTTTACGCTTACATTTTGATTCCATTTATAACTGCAAATTGCTTTCTGCGTATTCATAAAACGGTTTTCAAAGTTCAAAACTGCTTTTAGACGTAAAACTGCATTTAGATGTAAAATTACGCTTTGACGTAAAAACTGCGTTTAGACGTAAAACTGCGTTTAGACGTAAAACTGCGTTTAGACGCAAAACTGCGTTTAGACGTAAAACTGCGTTTAGACGCAAAACTGCGTTTAGACGTAAAACTGCACTTAGATGTAAAACTGCACTTAGACGTAAAACTGCATTTAGATGCAAACTGCGCTCAGACGCAAACTGCGCTTAAACGCAAATTGTGTTTAGGCGCAAACTAAACAGACATGAAAACTGTGTTTTAGACATAAACTGTGTTTAGACGACGAAAACTGTGCTTAGACTAATCTGGCGCTTTTAGACGCATAAACTGCGCTTTTAAATGCAAAACCGCGCTTTAGACGCAATCTGCATTTAGACTCAAACTGCATTTAGACGCAAACTGCATAAACTACACTTAGATACAAACTGTGAATCGACTTTTACATCGAAATCGTTTTTATCGGACGAACGCAGCTTTCATTTTTAAATCGCTGAAAGATTTCCGCTGCACTAATTCAGCCCCCCCTCTTAGTGCTCTCGATCCTAACATATAGTCCCTCATCTATCTAATATACCAGAGACCGTATATCGAGCATGGTGTTGTCAGACCCACACGGTTTCTTCTCGAGTCTCGCTCTAATCGGATTCTCCCGGAGAACTCTTTCTCTCTCAACCCGAATGACCCTGGCCAGGGATTTGTCTGAGCAAGGACACTTGGGATATTCCTCTCATGACGCCGAGAGTGGATGATCCTCTATCGACACTCAATAGCCCTCGTAAGGTCGACCACCACTCCCAATGACCAGCTGTACTAGATCTGGGACATCCAAACCTATAAGTCTGGTATCAAAGAGTGGAGCACTCATACAGGACATCCTTGGTGTCTCAAGTCTAAGGACCAGATACACCACTAGGACTACGGAATCGTTGTTTGACAATAATGCATCATCAACCATCCAGCATTCCGTAAGCGGATCAATCAGTGAACTCATTCTCCAATGAGCACCTGTACTGTATCCCTAGTGTCCCTACACAAGCAGCTATGAGACCAACTGCATTCATCATATGGACGGGTATACAGCACACCAGTCTATCCGGTTATCACGATATCCCTCTCGAGTAACCTATGACCGGGATTATTTAGGATATGTGTTTAAAGGTGAATCGATCTCACTATCATGATCTCATCACGATCCGATTCCCATTGCACAAATCCAAGGACATCACAATATATGTATGCATTTATGCAATAGTTATAAAGTGATATATACCAAAATATAATAAGCAAAAAGATTCTATATTAAGTCACACGTGCCATCACTCACGTGATTGGCTTGCTGGGCACCTATGACTAGCAGTATGGAACTTATCATGCTTAATTTCCTACTTACAATTGGTATCATGCCTTGGATTGATAAATTCTAATCTTTTATAAAACTTGAAATTTGAATCTTGCTAAATCTCATATTTGAAATTTATATCATACTTGAAAATGATGATTGTTTATATATCATTTTTATTATGATAAATATGTGATATCGTATTTTGATATGGTAAATCATGATTAGTATATATATAACTTATCGGTTTAATGCTTGAATTTAAAGGCCTTGAATTCGAGAGTGTCTTTTCTCAAGTATGACATATAGATAGGGGGAGTTAAGGTTAACTCTGTTATTAATTAATTATCATCATTAAAAAGGGGGAGATCGTTGAATCTCGAATTTTGATGATGAAATCAATTGGTAAATTATTTGATCTAATCAATATGTTGAGAAAAGTATGCAGGATTAACTACGACAGCGATTAAGGCATAAAGCAAAACAAAGTGCCTGAGTCAAGATCGAGAATTCCTTGGGAGTTCGAGAGTACATCAGGAGTCCAGAGGTTCATCGGAAGCATCACCGAAATTAGCTAAGAAGTACAGGAGCTTATCAAAGAAACTTATCAGAACTCACCAAGAAGATCATTGTGAAGTCCAGGAGCTTGCTAGGAGTCCGCTGGAAGATTATCGAGAGATCGTCGGAAGTCCGCTGGAAGATCGTTGGAAGCTAGCTGGAAGAAACCTAGACTTACTAGACTTATTTTCTTTAGTGTATGCCTTAAAAATCGAAGTTAACACATAATTAGGGTTAGGATTGGGAGGTGATCCCACTAACTCAGTTATGGGCCAATTGGGCCTAAAACAAGACTGAGTTGGGTCGGATGGAAGGCCCACTCGGCCACTTGGAGCCTTGCCAAACGGTGGAACCGCTTGAGGCTCAGCCTCCCAGGAGGTCGGAGCGATGGTACCGCCGGTAGTTAATGCTGCCAGGTAGTAGTACCGCCCTATCAGGTAGTGGTACTGCCAGAGCCTAGTCTCCGAGGCTCTGTCTGGTGGTAGTATCGTCAAACAGGGTAGTGGTACTGTTAGTACCCCAAAAATCGGGGATGTGATATTTTTTGGCTCTAATTCTGAAGCCAATTAAAGGCTATAAATAACCCTTACTTCTCAACTGGTAAAGAACAGAGAAGTGATAAGAACTGAACCGAAACTATAGTGAAATAGCTTGCAAAAGTTGAGAGTTCACCTCCATCATTTCTAAGTGTGAAAGTTTGTAAAAGGAGAGTAAGCCACTTGTGAAAGTTCCGTAAACGGGTGATTGATCTTTGTCCCTCAAGAAAGATTAATAGTGAAAACCGATGACTGTTAGGATCGGAGCAGCACTAAGAGGGGGGGGGGGTGAATTAGTGCAGCGGATAAAAACTTCGGTTTTAAAAAAATCTTTCGTATGAAGAGAGCGGAACTTGACAAGTTTAATCTTGAAAGCGTATTCTTAAATATGCGCAGCAAAAGTAATAAGGAACTAGAGCATATAAGAAGATTTGCAATAATATAAATAACAATAATGAAACGCAAACCACATATCACGCCGATTTTAGAGTGGTTCGGTCAAATGACCTACTCCACTTGCGAGGCCCCTCTTCGATGAGGCTCCCACCTTCCACTAACAAGCTTCTTGAAATGGAAGGGTAAATACCCCTCTTACAACTCTTTACAAGCGGTTCACTCTCTTACAGATTTTCGAGAAGAGATGAGGTGAACACTAGCAAATTGAAAAGAAAGCAAGCTAACACTTTTCTAAGATCTTTCTCTCAAACTCTTTATGCTCAAAAGGTTGTGTTCTCAGCTGAGATTTGAGGGGTATTTATAGGCCTCAAGAGGATTCAAATTTGGGCTCCAAAATTTGGGCTCCAAAATTCAAATCCTCTTTGGGTTCGATCTTTGGCGGTGCCACCGCCCAAAACCAAGCAGTGCCATCCGCCCAGCCAGAGGTGTCACCGCCCAACACTTTCAGTCTTTGGGGGTGCCACCCCTCCGCTCTCCCATTCACTTGGTTTGGCTTTCCTTTAGCCCAAACCAAATCTGACTTTGGCCCCAGTTGGCCCCTAACCGTGAGGATATAGGATTATCTTCTTAATCCTAATCCTAATTACAAGTGAACTACATAACAAAACACATCCTAAGCAATTTAATAACCCATGAACGTCAAGTCTTGTTCAAGTGAGCTTTTCAAACGAACTTCCTTGACGGGGTCCAAGCATGCTCCCGAACTTGTGATGACTTTAATGAGTAGCTGAGACTTCTCGGTGATCTCTCGAACCTCCGACGATCTCTTCGAACTTCCAACAGGTTCCGATTTCTTCTCGGTTGGTTCCGGAACATCTCGGCGATTCTTGGGACTCTTAAACGTTCATCGAACTTCGACCGTATACTTGCTTTGTGTTTTCTGTTTATCGTAGTTAATCCTGCACACTTAACTCAATAATATGGATTAGATCAAATAACCTATCAATTGATTTTATCATCAAAATCCGAGATTCAACAATCTCCCCCTTTTTGATGATGACAATCAATTGATGACGGAGTTAAACATAACTCCCCCTATCTATATGCCATATTATGAGAAGATAAAAAACACTTGAATTCCATCTCATTGGATTCAAGCATAACTCGATAAGTTCTAATCGTAGAGCTTATCGTGATCCTCATTAAACAATAGTGAGTACAAAACTTCTATGAAAATCATAAGTTAAATGAGAAGGGACAAATTTTACTACGACAGAAGATAAAGATTTTCAATATAAAATTTGTGATTTAGATGTAAGGCATGCTTTCAATATGATCAATCAATCTTGTGATATTTTCAAGGATTTTGCAAGACATATAAGTCATTCATATCAATCACTTTTCTTAAAGATTTTGCAATTCATATTTTGTCATGCTATTAAGAATGATATAAGTCATCACTTTTCTCCCCCTTTGTCATCAACAAAAAGGGAAATGAGACTTGAAGCACATATTTTGTCATACAACGATTTTATCATTGAAAATTGAGTATGCAAAAATATTTACGCAGAGTACATTTTAGAGGAAAATTCAGCATGCATTCATATTATCTAATCTATTCTTGCTATAAATAATAGAAATTGTAGATTTACAAGAGAGAGATTGGGATAAAAAAAATTCAAGTAGTAATTTCACAAAATCAAGATCATAATTCGAATACAAACTCATTCAAATCATTAAATTCATTAAAATCTCAACATTACTTTTCAATCATCATATAAGGCATTTAAAGAATTTTGAAACATAGGAGAATGATTAATTTAAGCATACAATGTTTCAAGTCATGAATGCCAATACTTTCATATTTGTAAGTATCAATTCATGAATGCCAAAGATATTATTTGTGATTCCAATTTTGCAAGATCAAGATTATGATTTAGATCAAACTTATTTAAATCAAATTGGTAACTTGAAATTCATAATCAAGTCATCAAAATCGATTTCGAGATTTCACAACATGTCATATGGAATTTGAAGGAAAATGATTAGATTCACCGAGAAATGGAAAGAAGATGAAAGACTTTTACGGAAAATCCAATCAAACAAGTTTATTGTTTAGGGATAATTTAACATACCTAATTCCCTTCTAATGAATTCAAATTGGTCTTCATTCAAGGCTTTTTTGTGAATATATCTGCTAATTGATGCTTTGTGTCAATGAATTCTAGAACAACATTATTGTTAAGGACATGATCACGTATGAAATGATGCCTAACGTCGATGTGCTTAGTTCTAGAATGCTGAATTGGATTTTTAGTAAGACATATGGCACTAGTATTATCACATTTTATGGGAATATTTTTAAAGTGAATTCCATAGTCTTCCAATGTGTATTTTTTCATCCAAACAACTTGTGCACAGCATGCACTTGCAGCAATGTATTAGGCTTCCCCGTAGATAGTGCTACTGAATTTTGTTTCTTGGAAGTCCAAGAAACAAGTGCATGTCCTAAAAATTGACATGTTCCGGAGGTACTCTTTCTATCTATCCTACATCCGCCAAAATCGGCATCCGCGTAAGCCATTAAATCAAAATTTTCAGATTTTGGATACCATAAACCTAAATTTGGAGTTCCTTTAAGATACCTAAATATTCTTTTAACACTTTTAAGATGAGATAGTTTAGGATTTGATTGAAACCTAGCACAAAGTTCTACACTAAACATGATATCTGGTCTAGTAGCGGTAAGGTAGAGTAGACTACCTATCATTCCCCTATATGTTTTTTGATCGAAGTTTTCACTATTTTCATCCATATCTAACTTAGTCGAAGTACTCATAGGGGTGTTTATTGCTTTTGAATTATCCATGTTAAATCGTTTTAACAATTCTAATGTATATTTAGATTGGTTAAGAAATATACCATCCTTAAGTTGTTTGATTTGTAATCCTAAAAAGAAAGTTAATTCCCCCATTAAACTCATTTCAAATTCATGACTCATAGATTTGGCAAATGATTCACATAGTGATTCATCCGAAGAGCCAAAAATAATATCGTCAACATAAATTTGTACAATAAGAAAATTATTTTCAAAATGTTTAATAAACAATGTAGTATCAACCTTGCCTTTGGTAAAATTATTTAAAATAAGAAAGGAACTAAGCCTTTCATACCAAGCTCTAGGAGCTTGTTTCAAGCCATAGAGAGCCTTAGTCAATTTGAATACATGATTGGGAAAAAGAGAATTTTCAAATCCGGAGGTTGTTAGACATATACTTCTTCGGAAATAAAACCATTCAAGAAGGCACTTTTGACATCCATTTGAAATAGTTTAAAATTATAACTACTAGCATAGGCAAGGAGCATCCTTATGGCTTCTAATCGACCCCACCTGGGGCGAAGGTTTCTTCAGATGTCGATACCTTCTTCTTGGTTGAAACCTTTGGCCACTAATCTAGCCTTGTTTCTAACCACGATACCATTTTCATCTTGCTTGTTTCTAAAGACCCACTTAGTACCAATGACTAAATGGTCACTAGGTCTAGGAACAAGCTCCCACCTTGTTTCTCTCAAATTGATTCAGTTCCTCTTGCATTGCAATAATCCAAAAAATCATCTTTTATGGCCTCGTCAATGCACTTAGGTTCAATTTGAGAGAGGAAGGCAGCATTAGCATAAAAAAATTCTTGAAAGAGGAACGAGTTTGAACCCCTTTAGATGTATCCCCTATAATTAGCTCCTTTGGATGAGCATCTATATACTTCCATTCCTTAGGTAAGGAAATTTGGGAAGAAGGTGCATCCAAGTTGCTATTTTGAGGAGGGGGGTTCATTTAAATTCAAATTATCAAAACCAAGATCATCATCAAAATCATTTTTCTTAAAATTTGAGACTTCATTAAAAACTACATGAATAGACTCTTCAATTACTAAGGTTCTTTTATTAAAAACCCGAAAAGCTTTCAAACGGAAGAGTAACCAAGAAAGATGCCTTCATCGGATTTTGCATCAAATTTTCCTAAGGCATCCCTTTCATTTAAAAAATAAAGCATTTACAACCGAAAACTTTAAAATAGGAAATATTGGTTTTTTTGTTATTCCATAATTCATAGGGTTTTTTTGATAAGGAAGGTCTTATTAGGACTCTATTCATGATGTAGCAAGCCGTATTTATTTCGGCCCAAAAATACTTAGGTAAACTATGTTCGTTTAACATAGTTCTTGCCATTCTTGTAGGTTTCTATTTTTTTTCTTTCAACTACTCCATTTTGTTGGGGATTTCTGAGTGGAGAAGTTATGATTGTATCCATTTACTTCACAAAAATTTTGGAAGTCATGGTTTTGAAATTCGCCACCATGATCACTCCGAATTGATGAAATCATGAACCCTTTTTCGTTTTGAGTGAGTTTACAAAATTTAGAGAAACACTTGAAACAATCACTTTTTGTGAGCTAAGAAATAGGTCCAAGTGTATCTAGAGTAGTCATCCACAATCACAAAAGCATATTTGCTTCCACCTAGACTTGTTGTATCAATTGGTCCAAATAAGTCCAAATGGATCAATTGTAACGGTCTAGTGGTGCTAATTTGATTTTTTTGGTTTTGAAGCTTGTTTTTTATTTGTTTCCCTAGTTGACATGCATCGCATACCTTATCTTTAATAAACTTTATATTCGGAATCCCTCGTACTAATTCTTGAGATGAGATTTTAGATATTGTTTTCATGCTTGCATGGCCTAATCTCCTATGCCAAAGCCAAGCATAATCATTTATATGGAGAAACACATTTCATTACTTAGTTCATCAAGATTGATGGTATAGACATTATTTTGTTTTAAAGCAATCATAGTCACGTTATGATTTGGTTTTTCAATAATGCACATATTTGATTCAAATCTAACGATATAACCTTTATCGCATAATTGACTAATGCTCAATAGATTATGTTTTAATTCATCAACTAGTAAACACATCATCAATGGAAAAACTTGATTTGTTACCTATGGTTCCCTTGCCAATGATTTTGCCTTTGTTGTTGTCTCAGAAGGTGACATAGCCTTCGATCCATGCTAGTAAGCTTGGTGAATTGGGATGGATCTCCGGTCATATGCCTTGAGCATCCACTATCAAGATACCATCTCTTGCTCCTAGCATGTGATGGTGTATGTTTCTACAAGAAGGAATTATTTTTTAGGTACCCATTTACTTTTGGGTGCCAAAAAAAACTAATCTAACTTGTTTATCATGTTGCATAGACTTGATCATGGTTCCTTTAGCAACCCAAATCAATTTGTTGGACTAATTTTCTTGAATGGACATTGGTAAGTTATATGTCCATATTTGCAACAAAAGTTACAATTGCTTTGATGTTGAACATGTAAGATAGGACCTTTAACGAAGGTGGTTGGATTTTGGTGAGTACTTCTCACAAATCCGATTCCACTCCTTTTAGGAACGTGACCCTTATTTGTAAGGATCATGTTTAAGGACTTGCTACCGACCTCGAATTTCTTCAAGGTGTCCTTAAGTACTAAGTTCTCATTTTGGAGAGTTTCTAAATCATGACATTTAACACATGGAGCTAGACAATCATGATATTCAGTTTTTTAATTTATCAAAAGCACACGTAAGACTATCATGCTCCTTTCTTAGCAATTTGTATTTTCTATTAATTGTCTTACATTCATCAAATAACTCATGGAAGGCATTTAATAAATCATGATAAGGTAAATCTGCATTAATTAAATCCGTTACCTCTTCTTCAAGGCCATTAGGGCGTAGTGAGCAACTTGTTCGGTGTTGGACTCCTCTTCTTGGATGTGCTCGAGTCATCCCATGTTGCCTTGAGCCTTCTTCTTTTGGTGTTCTCTTTTTTTGGCTTGAGGGCAATCGTTCTTGTAGTGTCCCGGTTTTTTTTTGCATTCATAGCAAATCACTTGTTCCTTCTTTTGTTCAAATTTTTTTTTTGTATTATTTTTAAATTTGTTCTTCCTTAAATAATTTTTGAATTTTTGAGTCAAAAGTGCAATGTCATTGTCACTGTCCTCATCACTTGATGTTCCTTTCAAGTGGTCTTCTTGTGATTTGAGTGCCATATCCTTCCTGTTCTTTGAAGGGGTTCTCGAGCTTCGTCATGAGCTTGACATGTCATTTCGTAGGTCATTAGAGACCCAATGAGTTCTTCAAGAGGGAATGTTTTAAGGTCTTTAGCCTCTTGAATGGCCGTAACTTTTGGATCCCAACTTTTAGGGAGGGATCTTAAGATTTTAGTTACTAGTTCAAAGTTAGTAAAATCTTTACCAAGAGCTTTGAGTCCATTGATGACATCCGTAAAACGAGTGTACATGTCTCCGATGGACTCACTTGGTTTCATTCGGAAAAGTTAAGTAAGAGTGCACAAGAATGTTGATTTTGGACTCTTTCACTCGGCTAGTGCCTTCATGAGTGACCTCAAGAGTTCTCCAAATATCAAAAGCGAATCACAAATTGAAACACGATTAAATTCGTTTTTTTGTCTAGTGCACAAAAACAAGGCATTCATAGCCTTTGCATTTAAAGCAAAAACCTTCTTCTCCGATTCATTCCATTAAGCTCATCGGAAGAGAAGATTTTTGAAATCCGTTTTCAACAATAGTCCAAAGCTCGAAATCCATAGAAATAAGGAAGATCCTCATCCAGAGTCTTCCAATACGTGTAATCCGACCCATTAAACATAGGTAGACGAGATGATAGAATGGTCCTCTTGCATGCTTAGGAGTAAGCCATCTCTCTTGGGTATTAAACCAAATATGAGAGATAACCTTGCTCGATACCAATTGTTAGGATGGAGCAGCACTAAGGGGGGGGTGAATTAGTGCATGGATAAAAACCGGTTTTAAAAAAATCTTTCGTATATGAAGAGAGCGGAACTTGACAAGTTTAATCTTGAAAGCGTATTCTTAAATATATGCAGCAAAAGTAATAAGGATCTAGAGCATATAAGAAGATTTACAATAATATAAATAATAATAATGAAAATAAAACCACAGATCCATCACGATTTTAGAGTGGTTGGTCAAATGACCTACTCCACTTCATGAGGCCCCCCTCTTCGATGAGGCTCCCACCTTCCACTAGTAAGCTTCTTGAAATGGAAGGGTAAATACCCCTCTTACAACTCTTTACAAGCGGTTCACTCTCTTACAGATTTTCGAGAAGAGATGAGGTGAACACTAGCAAATTGAAAAGAAAGCAAGCTAACACTTTTCTAAGATCTTTTCTCAAACTCTTTATGCTCAAAAAGGTTGTGTTCTCATTTGAGATTTGAGGGGTATTTATAGGCCTCAAGAGGATTCAAATTTGGGCTCCAAAATTTGGGCTCCAAAATTCAAATCCTCTTTGGGTTCCCGATCTTTGGCGGTGCCACCGCTTAAAAGCGGTGCCACCGCCCAGCCAGAGGTGGTGTCACTTGACCAGCCCAGTGCCACCACCAGCTCTCCATTCACTTGGTTTGGCTTTCTTTTAGCCCAAACCAAATTTGACTTTTGGCCCCAGTTGGCCCCTAACCAGGATATAGGATTATCTTCTTAATCTAATCCTAATTACAAGTGAACTACATAACAAAACACATCCTAAGCAATTTAATAACCCATGACGTCAAGTCTTGTTCGGTGAGCTTTCAAACGAACTTCCTTCGACGGGGTCCAAGCATGCTCCCGAACTTGTGATGACTTTAATGAGTAGCTGAGACTTCTCGGTGATCTCTGCGAACCTCCGACGATCTCTTGGCGAACTTCCAACAGGTTCCCGATTTCTTCTCGGTTGGTTCCGGCAGCATCTCCGACGATTCTTCGGACTCTTAAACGTTTATCGAACTCGACTCCGGTATACTTGCTTTGTGTTTTCTGTTTATCGTAGTTAATCCTGCACACTTAACTCAATAATATGGATTAGATCAAATAACCTATCAATTGATTTTATCATCAAAATCCGAGATTCAACAATGACCTCATTGGAGGAGGTGTCGGTAGTGGATGTAGGTCAGATATCCGAACCCACTATAAAATTAGTGTGTTATCTTCTTGGTGCGTACTTTACTTTTGCTGCATTTTACTTTATTTCATTACAAACTATCCAATCCCCTCCTTTCTACTCACTTATAAACTTATTTGAGTCAAACGTCTTTCCAAAATGGTTTTTGTAGAATTAAGAGTTTCATCGTATGAAGTTTTCTGAAATTATTTAAATCTATCGTTTTTATCCGCTGCACTAATTCAACCACCCCCCCTTTTAGTGTCGTTCTTGATCCTAACACTCAGGTCACTGGTGACATCTCTATATCATAGGCAAGATAGTGATTCACGATATATGTGAGCCTCAAGGGACTCAACCAACTTAACCTACGTTGAGAATCGATCCCTACCTATAACGATGGAAGGCCACGTGGGTCAATCAAATTGTCTCACATTTACCGACTTAATATTATCGAGAGAGGAGATTTTGATTTGGTCTCACACATATATATTTAATATATATCTACATCGCTTGTAAATATATATATACATATCTAGTAGGTGCATAAACAATCACACATCACATGAGCAATTACACCAGATGATCATAGACCACGGCCTAACGTGATAAGGCTCGAGCTAATGAGCCTAATCACTCATATCAAGATCTATGTGTGCAGCAGCACATCTCCATATCCTATGATTGTCCATTTTGTCCTCGTTGGTTCCATTAGCATTTTGACGCATCTCCATGCTTCACGATCGTTCGTCTCAGCTTCATGGGTCCCGCTATCGCTTCTATGCTCCTACTGCATCTTGTCATGTGATTACAACTTAATCATAGGCACGCAGGCCTGATAATAAATGAGAAATAAAGTGGTGGCTCACAAGCCCCAATATTAATAATAATCACATCACATGTACACACATCATATGGTCCATGATCATCCATTCACATCATACATCACGTGTACACATCATCATCATGTAGGACTACTAGATAATAATAATAGTTAATTAAACTATTTAATTAACTAATATTTTTTTTGAAAATATGGACATACAAGGAATTTTATGCATTATGAGGCATATTTTCATAATTTAGACAAAAGTATAGAACTTAAAATTTCTCAAATTCCAAGGGGCAAAATTATCCTTTTGCCCAAAATGCCCTAACCCCATCCTTGCTACTGCGTTGTGGCCACCGCCACCTTGCCGGTGGTGACCATGGCACCGGGGGGAGGGGGTGCCACCCATGCTCACGGGCGGCACTGCCCTTGCAGGTGGGTGCCACCATAGGCGGGCGCCCAAGCGGGCACCGCCACCCCCACGGGCGACTTTGCTCGTGGGTGCAACGCTCGTAGCCACCACTACCCCGCGGGCACCTCTGCCCATGAGCGTAGCACCTGCAGGCGCCGCTCCCTTGTAGGTGCCTTTGCTTGCGAGCGTAGCGCCTGCAAGCATCGCTGCCCTCGCGACTGCCTGCTTGTGGCCCGCATGCTACTGACCGCAAGCGGCCAACCATTGCAAGCCGACCACCTGGACGCAGGTGGCCAGGCCTCAGCCAAGGCTACAAGTAGCCATTGGTCAACCTACGAGGGCAGCAATAGTTGCTGCCCTCTCTCATCTTTTGCGTCAACGATTTTGACAACAAAAGTCTTCCTAACACAAAACACACGCAACTCAAAACCAATCTTTTATACGAACAACCTAGCTCTAATACCACTATAGGAAAATCTAGGGGTGACATCACATGCGTAGTGAAAGAACATAAAATAAAAATCTCCAAATTTCTCATAAATTATGTTCGTCATCGTGCGAAGATTGGTACGAAAAGTTCGTAAAACCAAAAACTGTGTATATGAAAGATTATGTTTTACCTAGGGAGATCATACATCTCTGAATTCCTATAGATCTGTAGGAGAGGATGAAGGAAGTCAAGCGCACTCCTCTCTAGCGGTGATCCACACACTAGGGCTGCGATAATGCTCCTCAAATCTCAAGGGCTGCTATCTGAGGAAGAGAGTGTAAGCAAGATGAGGAGGAGAAGCAGTTTGCTATGAAATGATTTGCAGTTAAAGTAAATTACACTTATGAAAAGCAAACCAGAATTTAGAGCGGTTCGATCACCGTAACTTACATTCACTTTCGGATTCCTCCTTCGACGAGGTCTCTGCTAGTCATAGGTGCCCAGCAAGCCAATCACATGAGTGATGACATGTGTGACTTGATACAAAATCTTTTTGCTTATTATATTTCGGCGTATATCACTTTATAACTATTGCATATATATATATATATATTGTGATGTCCTTGGATTAGTGTAATGGGAATCAGATCGTGATGAGATCACGATAATGAGATCGATTCACCTTTAAACATATATCCTAAATAATCCCGGTTATAGGTTACTCGAGAGAGACATTGTGATAACCGAACAGACTGGTGTGCTATATACCCGTCCATATGATGGATGTAGCTGGTCTCAAAGCTGCTCGTGTAGGGATACTAGGGATACAGTACAGGTGCTCATTGGAGAATGAGTTCACTGATTGATCCGCTTACGGAATACTAGATGATTGATGATGCCTTATTGTCAGACAGCGATTCTGTAGTCCTAGTAGTATATCTGGTCCTTAGACTTGAGATACCAAGGATGTCCTGTATGAGTGCTCCACTCTTTGATACCAGACTTATAGGTTTGGTTGTCCCGGATCTAGTATAGCTGGTCATTGGGAGTGGTAGTTGACCTTACGAGGGCTATTGAGTGTCGATAGAGGATCATCCACTCTTGGCATCATGAGAGGAATATCCATGTGTTCTTGCTCAGAAAAATCCTTGGCCAAGGTCATTCGGGTTGAGAGAGAAAGAGTTCTCTAGGAGAATCCATTAGAGCGAGACTCGAGTAGAAATCGTATGGGTCTGACAGCACCATACTCGATATACGGTCTCTGGGATATTAGATGGATGAGGGACTATAGGTACACGATAACTGAGAATAGATAGGTCCAATGGATTGGATTCTCCTGTATCGTCTGGGGACTACGGCGTAGTGGCCTAGTACGTCCCTAGTCGATGAGTCGAGTGAATTATTACAGAGATAATAATTCACTGAGTTAGAAGGAGTTCTGACAGGGATGACTCATGGCCAGCTCGATATTGGGCCTAGAGGGTCACACACATATGGTAGGCATTGCGATGAGTAGAGGTTCGGATATGAGATATCCAACGGAGCCCTTGTCTTATTGGATATCTAATAAGCCCATGAATTATTGGATCCCATGGACGAGATCCAATAAGAGCCCATGAGAGATTATTGGATAGAGATCCACTAATCTAAAAGGCTTGGGTTATTAGATACAAATCGAATACCTACTAGGAGAGGATCCATTAGGGTTTGACAAGGGGCCTCTATAAATAGGACGGATTCAAAATCTCATAGGCTAGAGCCTTTGCTTGTCTCTCCTATTCTCCTCCCCTTCTCTACCTCAGAGCAGGCCTGGAGTTTTGAGGAGCGTCGTCGCAGTCTTGCTGTGTGGATTACCGCTAGAGAGGAGGACTCTTAGCCTCCTTCACCCTCTTCTAAGGATCTGTAAGGAAATAAGGATATACGATCTCCCTAGGTAACGCAATCTATTATATACATAGCTGTTCCTGAGGGCAAACCCCCCTGCACACCTATAGGGGCCAACCCACGGTGGCGCCCACCTATAGGGGCGGCGCCACCGCCCCGCTGCACAGGCCGCCGCTTGCAGGGTGGCAGCGGCGGCAGCAGCAAAGGTGAGTAGGGCATTAGGGTTTTCTGGGCAAAAGATAGTTTGCCCCTCGAAATTTGAGAAATTCCAGTTTCTGTCTTTTTGTCCAAATTATGAAAATACTCCTATAAATTCAAAAATTCCCTATATGTCCTTGATTTCATAAAATACTAATTAATTAAACGGTTTAGTTGATTATTATTTTTTATCATTATCTAGTAGTCCTACATGATGATGATTATTTATACATGTGATGTATGATGTGTGGACGGATGATCATTGACCGTGTGATGTGTGTACTTGTGATTATTATTATTGAGGTCTGCGAGCCTCCATTATATTTCTCGTTTATTGTCGGGCTTGCGTGCCTATGATTAAGTTGTAATCACATGAGGAGGCGCAGCGGGAACATGGATGCGATAGCGGGACCCACGAGACGGACGATCGCGATGCATGAAGATGCATCAAGATGTCGACGGAACCAACGAGGACGAGATGGACGATCACAGGGCATAGAGATGCACCGTTGCACACATAGATCTTGATGTGAGTGATTAGGCCTACTGGCTCGAGCCTAATCACATTAGGTTGTGGTCCATGATCATCTAGTGTGATTGCTTATACATATACTAGATATGTATATATATTTACATATGATGTAGATATATATTAAATATGTATATGTGTGACATGTCATATTAAGAGACCAAATCATAGAAATATCTCTCTCGATAATATTAAGTCGGTAAACGTGAGACAATTAGATTGACCCACGTGGCCTTCCATCGTTATAAGTAGGAACCAATTCCCGGTGTAGGTTGAGTTGGTCGAGTCCCTCGAGACTCACCTATATCGCGATTCGCTATCTTGCTTACGACATAGAGATGTCACCAGTGACCTGAGGACATGGTATGCTTGGTCAAGTCCCTCGAGGGTATATCATCAAATCAGACTAATCTTGTAACGAAGGTGTTGACTTAACCGAGCATCATGGTTGGTCGAGTCCCTCGAGACAATGGTGATTCGGAGGCCGAATAGGATGAGAATCACAAGGAGTTGTGATCGGCAAGAGTTGCCTACCTTTTAGGCTTGGTGTGATTGGTCGAGTCCCTCGAGGTTACACTAAGACGCTGATTGGATCCTGATCCCTAGTAGAAGTCTGCCGGAGACTTCCGTTTCATGTGCTGAGGGTGTCACGTGACTCGTTAGTAAAATAGTAGGAGCATATTAAGATAGAAGTCCACTTCTTGATAGTTTATTTCTTACAAAATCTGCATGTTATTCATTTATGCTGCATCTTTATTTTTAGAAAATGTCGCTTTCAAATCCCTTACGTGGCATACTTGATGTCAATCGCCTCACTGGTCCAAATTATACGGATTGGCTCCGTAACTTGAGAATTGTTCTCACGACAGTGAAAATCGTGTACGTCCTTGATACAGTGATGCCTGCGCCCGAAGAAGGGGCAAGCGAGGATGAGATCGCTCGCTACGTGAAGTACATTGATTACTCCACTCTTGCTCAGTGCTATATGTTGGGCTCTATGACTCCTAAGTTATAGAGAAAACATGAAAAGATGGATGCCAGATCCATTCTCCTACATGTCCGTAAATTATTTGCGGAATAGGGAAGGACTCAGCGATATGAGATATCCAAGAGCCTCTTCCATACTAGGATGACTGAGGGGACACCGGTTCAGAACTATGTCTTAAAGATGATTGAGTGGATAGAGAAACTCACAGGTTTAAGAATGGTCCTAGAGGATAACTTGTGTGTGGACATTGTGTTTCTGTCCCTACCATATTCCTTTTCACAGTTCATAATGAATTTTAATATGAACAAGCTTGAGGTGACTCTCCCAGAGCTCCTCAATATATTGAGGGAGGTAGAGAGTACTATTAAGAAAGAGAAGCCAGTTCTCTATACTGGTGAGACTAGAAAGAAAAAGGAAAGCAGAAAGGTCCCTTAAGAAGGGAAAGGGCAAGGGCAGACCAGGTAAAGTAAAGGTTGCTAAGAAAGACTCAACAAAGGACAAAGGCTAGTGCTTCCACTGTAGCAAAGATGGGCACTAGAAGAGGAACTGCAAAGTACCTTGCAGAGAGGGCGAAATAGAAGCTTGGAGAAGCTTCAGGTACATTCATGATCAATCTCCAATTGTCAGATTTTTGTGATAGTGCATTGGTATTGGATACCAGTATTGCTTATCACATCTACAATTTATTATAAATTCTAGTAAAGCCGAGGGGAGATTGGTGAGAGGAATATTGCATAAAGGTTTGTTTATGCTAGACACTACTCCATATATCATGAATGTAAATGTGTCTAAGAGGAAACGAGATGAGATGAACAGTGCATACCTATGGCATTGTAAGCTAGGTCACATAAATGAGGGAATGATTCAAAAGTTGCTAAATGATGGATATCTAGATCCATTCGACTATAAGTCATATGCAACTTGCGAGCCTTACCTTTATAAAAAACTAACCAACTCTCCATTTAGTGGAACTGGAGAGAGAGCCACTGAGTTGTTAGAACTCATACATAGTGATATATGTGGACCCATGTCAACTCATGTCATTGGTGGTTACTCCTACTTCATTACCTGTACTGATGATTTCTCAAGGTATAGATATGTATACTTAATGAAGTACAAGTTTGAGGCCTTTGAGAAATTAAGAGAGTATAAGAATGAGGTGGAGAACTAGACTGGAAAGAGTATCAAAACTCTTCGATCATATCGAGGAGGTGAGTACTTAAGTACAGAGTTTACTCAGTTCCTCAAGGACCATGGGATATTATCCCCATTGACACCTCCTTATACACCTAAGCTCAATGGTGTCTCTGAAAGGAGAAATCATATACTATTAGACATGGTACGGTTCATGATGAGTTTCGCTGACCTACCCATCTCATTCTAGGGATATGCCCTAGAGACCGCAGCTTACCTTCTAAACAGAGTTCCAACTAAGTCGATAGTGTCTACACTATATGAGATATGAAAAGGAAAGAAGCCTAATCTTAAGGTTGTTAAGATTTGGGGCTGCCCTGCATACGTTAAAAGACACAACCCTGATAAGTTAAAATCAAGGACAAAGCGATGCAAATTTGTAGGATACCCCAAGGAAACTTGTGGGTATTATTTCTATCATCTCGTGGACCAAAAGATCTTTGTAGCTAAGAGAGCAGTGTTCCTTGAGAAGGAATACATTCTTGGCGTAGATAGTGGGAGAATGATAGAGTTGAGCGAGGTTAGAGAACCAAGCTCAAGCACCACTCTACAGCCCGAGTCTGTTCAGGTACCTAATACACAAGTTTCAACTTTACATAGGTCTGATAGAGTATCTCATCCTCCTGAAAGATATGTGGGACATATTAGAGGAGACGATGTTGAGGATATTGATCCTCAGACCTAGAGGAGGCTATTATGAGTATAGACTCCGGGAAGTGACAAGAAGCCATAAATTCTGAGATGGATTCTATGTTCTCCAACAAGGTTTGGAACCTAGTTGATACGCCCGAAGATATTGTACCCATCGGTTGCAAGTGGATCTTTAAGAAAAAGATCGGAGTAGATGGAAAGGTAAAGACCTATAAAGCAAGGCTAGTGGCTAAGGGGTATCGTCAAAGGCGACGAAACCTTCTCACTTGTAGCAATGCTAAATTCCATCAGAATTCTATTGGCTATTGCAGCACACTATGATTACGAGATCTGGCAGATGGATGTGAAAACTGCATTCCTCAATGGGAACTTCGAGCTAGAGGTGTATATGATGCAACCTGAGGGATTCGTGTCCAAGAACTACCCAGATAAGATGTGTAGTTTGCTTAGATCTATTTATGGACTAAAGCAAGCTTCCCGAAGTTGGAACATAAGATTTGATGAGGTAATAAGATCTTATGACTTTGTTAAGAATGAAGATGAGCCTTGTGTGTATATGAAGGTAAGTGGGAGCGCTATCACCTTTTTAGTGTTATATGTGGATGACATCCTGATCATTGGGAATGACGTAGGAATGCTATCCATAGTAAAGGCTTAGTTATCTAGACACTTCTCCATAAAGGACTTAGGGGAAGCATCCTGTATCTTGGGGATTAGAATCTATAGAGATAGATCCAAGAAGATGCTTGGCTTGTCCCAGTCCAGGTACATAGAAACCATTGTCAAATGGTTTGGCATGGAAAATTCCAAGAGATGTCTCATACCGATAAGACATGGGATATTGCTTTCTATGAGTATGTCCCCAAAGACTCCAGAAGAAAGGGCGAACATGAATATGATACCTTATGCCTCAGCAATATGGTCTATCATGTATGTCATGCTATGTACTAGGCCTGATATAGTGCATGCTCTGAGTTTCACGGGCAGGTATCAGGCGGATCCAGACTTGGAGCACTGGAAAGCAGTAAAGTGTATCCTTAAGTACTTGAGAAGGACTAAGGATTTTTTACTAGTATATGGAGGTAGTAGCCTTAAGGTTGAAGGCTACACAGGCTCAAGTTTTCAGTCTGATGTCGATGATAGCATGGTAAATTCAGGGTATGTGTTCACCTAGAATGGAGGAGCAATGTGTTGGAAGAGTTCCAAGCAAGTTACTGCTACTGACTCAATCACAGAGGAGGAGTACATTGCTGCATTAGATGCAGTAAAGGAGGGAGTTTGGGTGAAGAAGTACATCATAGATTTGGGAGTCATGCCGGGTAGCGAGGAGTCGATCTCCTTATATTGCGACAATAATGGGGCGACTACTCAAATAAGGTAACCCGGGTCTCATCAGAAGTGTTCTGTGGAGGTTCCAACTTATTAGAGAGATCGTAACCCGAGGAGATGTAGTAGTGGGAAGAGTTCCATCTGAAGATAACATTGCAGATCCAATGACAAAGCCGTTATCTCAGATTGTCTTTGAGCGTTACAGGGGTATGATGGGGATCAGACATATAGGTGATTGGCTTTAGGTCAAGTGGGAGTTTGCTAGTCATAGGTGCCTAGCAAGCCAATCATGTGAGTGATGGCACGTGTGGCTTGATATAGAATCTTTTTGCTTATTATATTTTGGCGTATATCACTTTATAACTATTGCATATATACATATATATATTGTGATGTCCTTGGATTTGTGCAATGGGAATCAGATCGTTATGAGATCACGATAATGAGATCGATTCACCTTTAAACACATATCCTAAATAATCCCAGTTATAGGTTACTCAAGAGGGACATCGTGATAACCGAACAGACTGGTGTGCTGTATACCCGTCCATATGATGGATGCAGCTGGTCTCTTAGCTACTCATGTAGGGATACTAGGGATACAGTACAGGTGCTCATTGGAGAATGAGTTCACTGATTGATCCGCTTACGGAATGCTGGATGGTTGATGATGCCTTATTGTCAGACAGCGATTCCATAGTCCTAGTGGTATATCTGGTCCTTAGACTTGAGATACCAAGGATGTCCTGTATGAGTGCTCTACTCTTTGATACCAGACTTATAGGTTTAGCTGTCCCAAATCTAGTACAGTTGGTCATTGGGAGTGGTAGTCGACCTTACGAGAGCTATTGAGTGTCGATAGAGGATCATCCACTCTCGGCGTCATGAGAGGAATATCCCATGTGTTCTTGCTCAGAAAAATCCCTAGCTAGGGTCATTCAGGTTGAGAGAGAAAGAGTTCTCCGGGAGAATCCATTAGAGCAAGACTCGAGTAAAAACCGTATGGGTCTGACAACACTATGCTCGATATACGGTCTTTGGGATATTAGATGGATGATGGACTATAGGTACATGGTAACTGAGGACAGATAGATCCAATGGATTGGATTCCCCTGTATTATCTGGGGACTACGGCGTAGTGGCCTAGTACGTCTGTAGTCGATGAGTCGAGTGAAGTATTATAGAGATAATAATTCACTGAGTTAGAAGGAGTTCTGATAGGTATGACTCATGGCCAGCTTGATATTGGGCCTAGAGGGTCACACACATATGGTAGGCATTGCGATGAGTAGAGGTTTGGATATGAGATTTCCGACGGAGCCCTTGTCTTATTGGATATCCAATAAGCCCTTGAATTATTAGATCCCATGGACGAGATCCAATAAGAGCTTATGAGAGATTATTGGATAGAGATCCACTAATCTAAAAGGCTTGGGTTATTGGATGCAGATCCAATACCCACTATGGGAGGATTCATTAGGGATTGATAAGGGGCCTCTATAAATAGGAGGGATTCAGAGCCTCATAGGCTAGAGCATTTGCTTGCCTCTCCTATTCTCCTCCCCTTCTCCACCTCAGAGTAGGCCTGGAGTTTTGAGGATCATCGTCGCAGCCCTACTGTGTGGATTACCACTAGAGAGGAGGACGCTTGACCTCCTTCATCCTCTTCTAAGGATTTGTAAGGAAACAGGGATATACAATCTCCCTAGGTAACACAATCTATTCTATACGCAGTTTTTCAGTTTCGTGGATTTTGCGCACCAATCTTCGCACGACGACGAACATCTCTTTGGGAATCAGGGATTTTGTTTTCTTGTTCTGTCACTGCATATCTGATGTCGCCCCCTAGATTTCCCAATAGTCTCCAGCCTCCACTAAAGGCCTTCCTTCAATAGGTGAAGATCAACCACCTTTTACAGCGTTTTCTCCTTTTCACGGGTTTAGGAGAGAACCCTTACAAGTCTCATACCTTTCTTTAATGATCTCAAAATGTAGGAAGGGAAGATGAGAACTCTAGCACTTGATTACAACACTTTTACACTCCAACAACTCAAGAATATCTCAATGTTTTCGTGCCCTTTCATGTTGAAAAGGGTGAGGATTTTATGGGCTCCAATGACTTCAAAAATGGAGCTAAAAAGTATATAATCCCAGATTTTTGGGGTCCTGGTGCTACCATCGCTATTTCTGGGTAGTACCACCCCTTGACACCTAACACTGGGCGGTACTATCACTCAGTTTGGATGGTACTACCACCTGATAGAGCTCGAAGACCGAGCTCTGGTGGTGCCATCGACTAACAAGGGTGGTACCACCGCTGGCAACAATAACTGCCAGCGGTACCACCACCCAGTCTGGGCGGTACCATTGCCTAGACCACCTGGGAGACTGGGTCTTCTGGGCGGTGCCATAACTGGCCATGTTTTCAAGGGTTGATTGGACTGTTCAATCCGGCCCAAATCAGCCTTGTTAATGGCCCAATTAGCCCCTAATTAAGTTAATGGGATTACCTCCCAATCCTAACTTAATTTATGCTCTAACTATAATAATTAAGACATGATCACAACTCTTCTTGTTCCGGTACATCAATTGCTCTTCCGACGAGCTTTCGGCGTACTTCCGGCGAACATCTGACGAACTCTCGGCAATGCTCCGACGGACTCCCGGCAAGCTCCTGGACTTTACAACGATCTTCTTAGCAAGTTCCAACAAGCTTCTTTAGCAAGCTCTTGGACTTCTCGGTTGGTTCCGGTAGAACTTCCGACGAACGTCCGGACTTCCGATGAACTCTCGAACTCCCAACGTGATCTCAATCTAGACTCCGACACAACACCTGCTTTATATCTTACTGCTATCATAGTTAATCCTGCACACTTTTCTTAACATATAGATTAGATCAAATAAATTACAATTGACTTCATCATCAAAATCCGAGATTCAACAGACTCAACTTGTAACGATGGTGTTGACTTAACTGAACATCATGGTTAGTCGAGTCCCTCGAGACTATGACAGTTCAGAGGTCGAAAAGGACGGGAATCATAAGGAGTTGTGATTAGCATGAGTTGCCTACTTTTTGGTCTTAGTGTGATTGACTGAGACCCTTGAGGTTACACTATAACATTGATTGGATCTCGATCTTTCAGAGACTTTTGTTTCACGTGCTAAGGGTGTTGTGTGACTTGCTAGAAAAATAGTGGTAGTAGATTAAGATAGAAGTCCATATCTTATTTATTTTTTTGTGAAATCTACATGTTATTTATTTCTGCTGCATCTTTATTTTCAGAAATTGTCACTTTCAAATCCCTTGCATAACATACTTGATATCAACTATCTCACTAGTTCGAATTATATGGATTGGCTCCGCAACCTGAGAATTATTCTTACGATAGAGAAAATCGTGTACGTCCTTGATATAGTGATACATATACCTGAGGAAGGGGCAAGCATGGATAAGATTGCTCACTATATGAAGTACATAGATGACACCACTCTTGCTCAGTTGGGCACCATGACTCCTGAATTACAAAGACAACATGAAAAGATGGATGCCAGATCCATTCTCCGACATGTCTGTAAACTATTTGAGGAACAGGGAAGGATTCAGCGATATGAGACATCCAAGAGTTTTTTCCATGCTAGGATGACTGAGGGGATACCGGTTCAGAACCATGTCCTAAAGATGATTGAGTAGATAGAGAAACTCATAGGTCTAGGAATGGTCATAGAGGAAAATCTATGTGTAGATCTTGTGCTTTAGTCCCTATATGATTCATTTTCATAGTTCATAATAAATCTTAATATGAACAAGCTTGAGGTGACTCTCCCTAAGCTCCTCAATATAGTGAGGGAGGCATAGAGCATTATCAAGAAAGAGAAGTCAGTTCTCTATACCAGTAAGAATAGAAAGAAAAGGAAAGCAAAAAAGTCCCTTAAGAAGGGCAAGGGCAAGAGCAGACTAGGTAAAGTAAAGGTTGCTAAAAAAGTCTCGGCAAAGGACAAAGGCTAGCACTTTCACTATGGCAAAGATAAGCATTGGAAAAGGAATTACAAAGAGTACCTTACAGAGAGAGTGAAACAAAAGATTTGAGAAGCTTCAAGTACATTCATGATCAGTCTCCATTTGTTAGACTCTTATGATAACACATGAGTTTTGGATACCGGTAGTGCTTATCATATTTGTAATTCGTTGTAGGTTCTAGTAAGACTTAGGAGATTGGCGAGAGGTGAGATGGACCTCAAGATGGGCAATGGAGCAAAAGTTACTATAGTAGCTATTAGAGAGGTCACCCTACATCTGCTTGGTAGAGCTATTATTGCATTGGATGCATACTATTTTATTCCTTCTATTATCAAAAATATTATTTCCATTTTATGTTTGGCAGTTAGTGGATATAAATTAGTTTTTGAGAATAATAGTTGTTCAATACTCTTTGATGATGAGATCATCACGAGTGGAACATTGCATAATGATTTGTTTATGCTAAATACAACTCCATATATCATGAATGTAAATGTGTCCAAGAGGAAATGAGATGAGGTAAACAATGTATACTTGTGACATTGTAGGCTAGGTCACGTCCATGAGGAAAAGATTCAAAAGTTACTAAAGGATGAAGATTTAGATCTATTCGATTGTGAGTCATATGCAACTTGCGAGCCTTGCCTTCATGGAAAACATACCAACTCTCCTTTTAGTGGAACTAGAGAAAGAGCCATTGAGCTGTTGGAACTTATACATAGTGATGTATGTGGACCCATGTTAACTCATGTCATAGGTAATTACTCCTACTTCATTACTTTTACTGATGATTTCTCAAGATATGGATATGTGTACTTGATAAAGTACAAGTCTGAGGCCATTGAGAAATTTAAAGAGTATAAGAATGAAGTAGAGAACCATTGAGTGGCAGCCAACCTTACAAGTGCTATGGGGTGTCGATAGAGGATCATCCGCTCTTGTTATCATGAGAGGAATATCCTATGTATTCTTGCTCAAACAAATCCTTGCCCAAGGTCATTCAGATTGAGAGAGAAAGAGTTCTCTAGGATAATCCGATTAGAGCGAGAATCGAGGAGAAACCGTATGGGCCTGATAGTACCATGCCTAGTATATGGTCTCTAGGATATTAGATTGATGAGGGACTATAGGTATACTGTAAATAAGGACAAATAGGTCCAAAGGATTAGATTCTCTTGTATCGTTTAGGGATTATGGCCTAGTAGCCCAGCCTGTCCATAGTCGATGAGTCGAGTGAATTATTGTAGAGATAATAATTCACTAAGATAGAATGAGTTCTGATATGTATGACTCACAACCAGCTCAATATTGGGCCTAAAGGATCACACACATATGGTAGGTGTTACAACGAATAGAGGTTCAAAAATTTAGTTTTTTTTTTTGTTTTATATTCTTCCGCTGCGCATGTGATGTTGCCCCTAAATTTCACAACAGTGGTATTAGAGCTAAGTTGTTTGTGTGAAGATTGGTTTTGAACTACATGTGTTATGTTTTAGGAAGACTTTTGTCGTCAAAATTATTGATGCAAAAGGCAAGAAAGGGCAGCTACGGTTGCTGCACTTGCTGTGCTCGTAGAATGGCCAAAGGCTACATGCAGCCTTGACCATCAGTGGTGGCCGACGGGCTGCGGGCCTAAAGCAGGCAATCGCACAAGTGGCTCATGCGGGCATTGCGCTAGTGGGCAAAGGCACCCACAGGCTGAATTGCCCATAGGGGCGCCCGCCCGTGGGGGTAGCGCCGCTTGCTGGCGGTTGTAGCGCCGCCTACGAGCACTGAACCCACGGGTAGAGAAGCCTATGGGGGCAGCAGCGCGTATGGGCAAAGAAGCCCACGGAGGTAGCACCGACCACGGGCAGAACCACTTGCATGGGAGCCCACTCGCGGTGGCAACGCCACCCACGGGCAGAACCACCCGCAGGGGCGATGGTGCCCGCTAGCACAACGCCCGTGGGCAAGGGTAGTGCCCACCACCCCTTGCAATGGCTGTCGTTAGTAAGGTGGCAACGACGACAACACAATAAGGGAGCAAGGAAGGGGTTTAGGGCTTTTTTCTGTGTAAAAGATAGTTTTGCCTCTCGAAATTTTTAAAATTTCAAATTCTATCCTTTTGTCCAAATTACCAAAATACCCCTTATAATTTAAAATTTTTTTACATATCCTTGATTTAAAAAAATATTAATTAATTAAAAATTTTAATTTATTATTATTATTATTATTATTATTATCTAGTAGTCCTATATTATGATGATGATATACGTGAGGTCTGATGTGGACAAATGATCATGGACCGTGTGATGTGTGTGTACATGTGATTATTATTATAATTGGGGTATGCTAGCCTCTAATTTATTTCTTGTTTATTATTATGCTTGCGTGCCTGTGATTAAGTTGTAATTATACAAGGAGGTGTAGCGGGAGTGTGGAAGCGATAGTAGGACCCACGAGGCTGAGATGGATGATCGTGATACATGGAGATGCGTCGAGATGCCGACGGAACCGACGATGATGAGATGGATGATCACATGGGATAGAGATACGCTACCGCATACATATATCTTGATGTGAGTGATTAGGCCCAATGGCTCGGGCTTGATTATATTATGTTGTGGTCCATGATCATCTGGTGTGATTACTCATGTGATGTGTGATTACTTATACACCTACTAGATATATATATATATATATATAAATATATATATATATATATATATATATATATATATATATATATATATATATATATATATATTTGCATGCGATGTAGATATATATTTAATATGTATGCGTGTGAAACATTATCTTAGAAGACCAAATAAAAAATCTCCTCTCTTTATAATATTAAGTTGGTAAACGTGAAGCAATTAGATTGCCCAATGTGGCCTTCCATCATTATATGTAGGGACCGATTTCCGACTTAGGTTGAGTTGGTCGAGTCACTCGAGGCTCACCTATTTCGTGATTCGCTATCTTGCCTATGACATAGAGATGTCACCAGTGACCTGAGTGTTCAAAAATCTTGGGAGCAACATCACATGCGTAGCGAAAAAACAAAAAATAAAATCCCTAATTCCCAAAGATATGTTCGTCGTCGTGCGAAGATTGATGCACAAAAACCCACGAAACTTAAAACTACGTATAAGATAGATTGTGTTACCTAGGGAGATCGTTTATCCTTGAATCCCTACAGATATCTAGAAGAGGGTGAAGGAGGTCAAGCGCCCTCCTCTCTAGCGGTGATCCACACAGTAGCATTATGATAATGCTCCTCAAAACTCTTGGCCTGGTCTGAAGTGAAGAGGAGGAGGAGAATAGGAGATGCAACCAAGAAAGCTCTAGCCTATGAACCACTAGTTCTCTCCTATTTATAGAGGTCCCTTATCAACTTAACCCGAATGGATCCTGTCCTATTAGGTATTGGATCTTCATTCAACTACCCAAGCCTCTTAGATTAGTGGATCTCTATCCAATAATCTCTCATGGGCTCTTATTGGATCTCATCTATAGGATCCAATAATTCAGGGGCTTATTGGATACCAAGATAGGGGCTCCGATGGATATCTCATATCCGAACCTCTACTCATCGCAATGCCTACCATATGTGTAGGAACCTCTACTCACAGCTTTTAACTGGCTGTGAGTCATACCTGTCAGAACTTCTTTTGACTTAGTGAATTATTATCTCCATAATAATTCACTCGACTCATTGACTACGGACGTACTAGGTTACTACGCTACAATCCCCAGATGATATAAGGGAATCAAATCCATTGGACCTGTCTGTCCTCAGTTATCGTGCACTTGTAGTCTCTCATCCATCTAGTATCTCAGAGATCGTATATCGGGCTGTCAGACCCATACAATTTCTAATCGAGTCTTGCTCTAATCGAATTCTCCTGGAGAACTCTTTATCTCTTAATCCGAATGACCCTGGCCAGGGATTTGTATGAGCAAGAATACATGGGATATTCCTCCCATGACACCGAGAGTGGATGATCCTCTATCGACACTCAATAGCCCTCAAAAGGTTGACTACCACTCCCGATGATCGGTTGTGTTAGATTTGGGACATCCAAACCTATAAGTCCGGTATTAAAGAGTGGAGCACTCATATAGGACATCCTTAGTGTCTCAAGTCTAAGGACCAGATACACCACTAGGACTATGAAATCGCTGTATGACAATAAGGCATAATCAACCATTCAGCATTCCATAAGCGAATCAATTATTGAACTCATTCTCTAATGAGCACATGTATTGTATCCCTAGTGTTCCCACACAAGCAGCTATGAGACCAGCTACATCTATCATATGGACGGGTATACAACACATCAGTTTATTCGGTTATCTTAATGTCCCTCTCGAGTAACCTATGACCGGGATTATTTAGAATCTGTGTTTAAAGGTGAATCAGTCTCATTATCATGATCTCATCATGATCCGATTCTCATTGCATAGATTCAAAGACATCACAATATATATATATATATATATATATATATATATATAAAACAAGTAATATATGCAACAATTAATATAAAGTGATAAATACCAAAATATAATAAGCAAAAAGACTGCATGTCAAGTCACACTTGCCATCACTCACGTGATTCGCTTGTAGGGCACCTATGACTAGCAATCTCCCACTTAACCTAAAGCCAATCACCTATGTATCTAATCCTCACTAGACCCTTGTGATACTCAAAGACAATTTAAGATAACAACTTTGTTAGTGGATCTGTAATATTATCTTCAGATAGAACTCTTTCCACTACTACATCTCCTTAGGCTACGATCTCTCTAATAAGTTGGAACCTCCTCAGAATACTTCTGATGAGACCTGGGTTCCCTTATTTGGGTAATCACCACTTTATTGTCACAATATAATGGAATCGGCTCCGCGCTACTTGGCACGACTCCTAGATTTATGATGAATTTCTTCATCCAGACTCCCTCCTTTGCTGCCTTTACTACAACAATGAACTCCGCCTCTATGGTCAAGTCAACAATAGTATCTTGCTTGGAACTCTTTCAGCATACAACTCCTCCATTTAGGGTGTACACATACCTTGAATTTGACTTGCTATCATCGACATCAGACTAGAAATTTGACTCCGTGTAGCCATCAACTCGGAGGCTACTACCTCTATATACCAGTAAAAGATCATTTGTTCGTCTCAAGTATATAAGGATACACTTTACTGCTTTCTAGTGCTCCATGTCTAGATCTGCCTGATACCTACTCGTGACACTCAAAGCATGCACTATATCAGACCTGGTACATAGTATGACAAATATGATAGACCCTATCATTGAGGAATAAGGTATCCTATCCATGTTTGCCCTTTCCTCATGAGTCTTTGGGGATATACTCTTAGAAAGCAATATCCTATGTCTCATCGGTACGAGACTTCTCTTGAAATTTTTCATGCCAAACTTTTTGACAATGGTGTCTATGTACCTGAGTGGGATAAGCCAATCATCCTCTTGGATCTATCTCTATAGATCCGAATCCCCAAGATATCAGATGCTTCCCCTAAGTCCTTGATGGAGAAGTATCTAGATAACCAAGCCTTTACTATGGATAGCATTCCTATATCATTCCCAATGATTAGGATGTTATCCATATATAACACCAAGAAGGTGATCGTACTCCCACTTACCTTCCTGTACACACAAGACTCATCTTTGTTCTTAATGAAGTCATAAGATCTGATTGCCTCATCAAATCTTATATTCCATCTCTGAGAAGCTTGCTTTAGTCCATAAATAGATCTACATAACCTGCACACCTTATCTCGGTAGTCCTTGGACAAGAATCCCTTAGGCTATATCATATATACCTCCTCCTTGAGGTTGCCATTCAGGAATGCAGTTTTCACATCCATCTGTCAGATCTCATAATCATAGTGTACTGTAATAGCCAATAGAATTCAGATGGATTTTAGCATGGTGGGTGAGAAGGTTTCGTCATAGTCAACACATTGCCTTTGACGATACCCCTTAGCCACTAGCCTTACTTTATATGTCTCTACCTTACCATCTACTATGATCTTTTTCTTAAAGATCCACTTGCAACTGATGGGTATAATACACTCGAGCGCATCAACTAGGTTCCAAACCTTGTTGGGGTACAAGAAATCCATCTTAGAATTCATGGCTTCTTGCCACTTCCTGGAGTCTATACTCATAATAGCCTCCTTGTCGGTCTAGGGATCAATATCCTTAACATCTTCTTCTCCAATATGTCCCACAAATCTCTCAAGAGGATGGGATATTCTGTCGGACCTATGTAAAGTTGGAACTTGTGTGTTAGATACCTGAACAGACTCGGGCTGTAGAGTGGTGCTTGAGCTAGGTTCTCTAACCTCGCTCAACTCTATTATGCTCCCACTATCTCCGCCAAGAATATGTTCATTCTCAAGGAACACCACTCTTTTGGCTACAAAGACCTTTTGATTCTCAAGATAATAGAAATAATACCCACAAGTTTCCTTGGGGTATCCCACGAACTTGCACCGTTCCGTCTCTGATTCTAACTTATCGGGGTTATGTCTTTTAACGTGAGTAGAGCAACCCCAAATCTTAACAACCTTAATAACCTCATATGGTGTAGACACTAACGACTTAGTTGTAACTCTGTTCGGAAAGTAAGTTATGGTCTCTAGGGCATATCTCCAAAATGAGATGGGTAGATCAACAAAACTTATCATGGATCGTATCATGTCTAACAATGTACGATTCCTCCTTTCAAATACACCATTGAGCTGAGGTGTATAAAGAGGTGTCCATTGGGATAGAATCCTATGGTCCTTGAGGACCTAGGTAAACAATGTACTTAAGTACTCATCTCCTTGATTTGAACGAAGAGTCTTGAGACACTTTCCAATCTGGTTCTTTACTTCATTCTTATATTCTCTGAATTTCTCAAAGGTCTCAGACTTGTACTTCATTAAGTACACATGTCCATACCTGAAGAAATCATCAGTAAAGGTAATGAAGTAGGAGTAACCACCAATGATATGAGTTGATATGGGTCCACATACATCACTATGTATGAGTTCCAATAGTTTAGTGGCTCTTTCTCCAGCTCCACTAAATAGAGAGTTGGTCAGTTTTCCACAGAGGCAAGGCTCGTAGATTGTATATGACTCATAGTTGAATGGATCTAGATATCCATCCTTTAGCAACTTTTGAATCCTTCCCTCATGGATGTGACCTAGCTTACAATGCCATAAGTATACACTGTTCACCTCATCTCGTTTCCTCTTAGACACACTTACATTCATAATATGTGGAGTAGTGTCTAGCATAAACAAATCATTATGCAATGTTCCTCTCGCGAATCTCCAAGGCTTTGTCAAAATCTGCAACAAATTACAGATGTGAAAAGCACTATCGGTATCCAATACCCATGCACTATCATAAAAATCTGACAATTATAGACTGATCATGATTATCAGTGTTTGTAGTTTCTCTTCTAGTGCCCATTTTTGTCGTAGTGGAAATACTAGCCGTTGTCCTTTGCTTGGTCTTTCTTAGCAATCTTTGCTTTATCCAGTCTGCCCTTGCCCTTGCCCTTCTTAAGGGACTTATTTTGTTTTTCTTTTCTTTCTGGTCTTACTAGTATAGAGAATTGGATTCTCTTTCTTGATAGTGCTCTCTGCCTCCCTCAACATATTGAGGAGCTCAGGGAGAGTTACCTCAAGCTTGTTCATATTAAAATTTATTATAAACTATGAAAAAAAATCTGGTAGGGACTGAAGCACAAGATCCACACATAGGTTACTCGCTAGGACCATTCATAGACTTGTGAGTTTTGTTAGGATCGGAGCAGCACTAAGAGGGGGGGTGAATTAGTGCAGCGGATTAAAACTTCGGTTTTTTAAAAAATCTTTCGTATGATAAGAGCGGAACTTGACAAGCTTAATCTTGAAAGCGTATTATTAAATATGCGCAACAAAAGTAATAAGGAACTAAAGTATATAAGAAGGTTTGCAATAATATAAATAGCAATAATGAAATGCAAACCAAGGATCACGATTTTAGAGTGGTTGGGTCAAATGACCTACTCCACTTTGAGGCCCCTCTTGATGAGGCTCCCCACCTTCCACTAGCAAGTCTCTTGAAATGGAAGGGTAAATACCCCTCTTACAACTCTTTACAAGCGGTTCACTCTCTTACAGATTTTCGAGAAGAGATGAGGTGAACACTAGCAAATTGAAAAGAAAGAAAGCTAACACTTTTCTAAGATTTTTCTCTCAAACTCTTGCTGCTCAAAAGGTTGTAATCTCAGCTGAGATTTGAGGGATATTTATAGGCCTCAAGAGGATTCAAATTTGGGCTCCAAAATTCAAATCCTCTTTGGGTTCCCGATGCTGGCGGTGCCACCGCCCAACCAAGCGGTGCCACCGCCTAGCGCTCGGGTGCTGGGCGGTGCCACCGCCCAGCCCAAGAGGTGTCACCGCCCAGCACTCGGGTGCTGGGCAGTGCCACCGCTCAGCCGAGGCGGTGCCACCGCCTACAGTGTTTTCAGCCCTTCTGATGTGTTTCAGCCCACCCACCTCTGGTGTTTTCAGCCCCTGAGTGTTATAGGCCCCTACTTGGGTTATAGGATTAATACCTAATCCTAACCCTAATTAACATGCTAACTACGAATTTTAAAGACATTATATAAGCTATTACAAAGTCCATAAGTCAAGACTTCTTCCGGTGAGCTAGACGAACTTTGGTGGTCTTCCGATAAACTCTGGAAACCATTCTGCTGGGACTCCGGCAAGCTCTTAAACTTCACGATTTGATCTTGGCGAGTTCAAGCGAGCTTCTTGGCAAGCTCGATCTTTTCGGCAAACTCTGCGAACTTCCCACGAACCTTCCGGCGAGCTTCAAAAAAAAAACCGACAAGCTCCCTACTCATTCTTGGCTAGTTCGCAAGCGTTCCGATGATCCGCCGGACTTCCGCACGAACTCTTGAACTCCCAACGAATCCTTTGTTCTTGACTCCACACTTTGTTTCACTTTATGCCTTCATCGTTATCGTAGTTAATCCTGCACATGCAAACCAAAACTCTACTCCGATCTAGACGGTTATTATAACGCGAATTGACATTACATTTGCTTTCTACGACGTCATTGGTTGGCGCTTGATGCGATTCTTTAGCACATCATCCTCTCTTGCGGCTTGTTGCCCAATCGGCGGTTGACCTCCTCGCAACCCCGATATCCTTGGCGCAATTCCGCTCTTCTTGTCCGATGCCCGACGTTGAAGCCTTCGCTGCAGTCCAATATCGACGTGATCTCCTCCGGCAGCGTCAATTCCTCCTCGTTAACTGTCTAATTCTGATCGAGTAGACCTACATCACTCAAAATGCAGTTAAACATCTAAACACAATCAATTGGTTTCATCATCAAAATCCGAGATTCAACAATCTCCCTTTTTTTGATGATGACAACTAATTGATGACTAACGGAGTTAACCTTAACTCCCCGGAGTTTAAACAAACTCCCCTATCAATATGCCATTGATAGAACACTTGGATTATCTCAAATCCAAGTAACATTCATCACATGTTATGAAAAAAACATTTAAACCATCATGCAAATATATAAAATGTTTAATTCAATGCATGAAGTCATCAATATACTTCTCCCCTATGTCATCAACAAAAGGAGAAGTAGCTCTAGCTAGTTTAAAAGATATGCAAGTTTTTACAACATGAAGCTAGATTTTCATCACAACATATAGGCACAAAAAGCATGGCAATTCAACACTTGAATTTTTTTGTGCAAGATTACACTTTGCTTTTTTTTTTTTGCAAGTAACAATATTTATGATGTTTGATATAGCAAAATTTTATATCATGTGAGGTAGCAAACTTTTGTGATGTTTCAAGATAGTAAGTTCTTTCTTCTCTTTTTTGAGAAGTGCTATTTTCGCTTCCTTTACAAAGTGCAAGCTAGCAAAGTGTTTGAAAAAAAGTGAGCAAGTTTTGCAACATAGAAGCTAAAAAAAAATTCGGGAAAGCAAATACAAGATAGCTTTCTTGTTGGAGTGTGTAAGCTATCGATTCTTGCTTCCTATTGTAATGTGTAGGTTGCAAGTCTTGCTTCTTGAGATAGGCAAGATAGTGATGTTCAAGAAGACAACTTTTGCTTCTTGAAATAAGCAAGTTAGTAATCTTTGCTACTTAAGATAGGCAAGCTAGCAATAACTTTCTCCCCCTTTGTCAATGTCAAAAAGAAGGAGAGGAACCAATGATTTAGACTTTTACATCAACTTTGCATCAATCAATATTTCAATCATCACATAATGCATACAAGACAATAATGTAATGAAATCATTTCACGAAGGATACCAATGTGAAAATTCACTAAGGATCGCATGAAACAATCACAAATCATGATATTATTATGCGATACATCATGATATGATAATAGTCTAAAAAAAATTAATTTGTGATACATGTGATACATTGCGATACACTAAAAAATTCATTGCGATGCTTTTAAGGATATCAACATATTTTTTATACAAAGCATGGCAAGAGCAATTTTGTTGCAAGTTTTCTAAGTTTTACAATTTTTACTTCTTTCGAGATAGCAATTCTTTGCTTCTCTATGAGCTAGCAACTTTTACGATATACAAGTTTTACTACATATAAGCTAGCAAATTTAAAGATTTGCAAGTTAGCATATTTGCTTTTCTTTGCGATGTGCATGATAGCATTTCTTTGTAATGTTTAAGATAGCAAATTGTACATTATGCTAGCTAGCAAATTAAAGATGTTCAAGAAAGCAAGCACTTTCTTCTCTTTTGAGAAGTGTCAATTTTTTGCTTCCTTAGCAAAATGTCAACCTAACAAGAGACAATGTTTTACATGAGGCAAGCAAACAATTTGGCAAGTGTTACATTTGCATCTTCTCTTTAGATGTGCAAGAAAGTAAGGAAGTTTTTGTATTTTCTTGACTTGTGCAAGGTAGCTAATTTCTGTTTGAGATGACCCTTTACATCAATTCAAGATAGCACATTAGTAACTCTTTCTCTCCCGTTGTCATTGGCAAAAAGAAAGGAAGATTCAAGTCATGAATATCAAAATAATAATTTTGTCATAAGTATTTCATCATTGTGTATATCATTATTACATGCATAATACCAAATCATCATATATTCAAAACATATTAACTCATCATTATATGCATGATTCCAAATCATCATTCATATCATTTCAATCATTGTTTCAATCATCACTATAACTCATCATGCACATGATGTAAAATCATCTAACATGATACAAATATTTATTTTCAAAATATTTATCACTATTTTCATGTATGATAATAAAGTATTCATGATGCATATATCATCACAATACAAAGCAATTGCATACATAATTTCAAAGTATAAATATTTCAAATCATGAAGATATTAACTTGTCAAATTTCATCCAATCATGCATGATTATAACTTTTCATTTGTATACATCAAAATAATATCAAGAGTATTTCATGCATAATTTTAATCACCACATAAGGAATATCAAGAAGAAAGTAATTGGGTGATCGATAAACATTTCATGAATACAAGGAATTGTATAAAAATCATATCATGAAAAGATAATAATAGAAGACACATTTTGTTTTGAAAAATCACCTCTTAAATAATCAAGGAAAAATCTTGGGAGATCGATTAATGAAAAAAAATCTTGATTCATAATAAATCTTAATTTGTAAATATCACGGAATCAAGATCATGATTTTGAATAAAACTCATTCAAATTCAAATCATCTAAATCATCAAAATCTCAACATTTCTTTCAAGAGATTCAAAATGGCATAGATAGTTTTATTGGTCTCTTAGGTAGAAATCAATAAGATAAAGGATTACATTTCATTTTTATAAATTTCTATTCATGTGATTTGCTTCTTATGAGCATGCCTTAGTCTTTATATGCCAAATCAATATAAGCATTAAAGTTCAAGATGTAAAGGCAAAATCTTATAAGACAACTCATTTATAAAATATTCATCATGTTTATTTTCATGAGATTCATAAGATTGGTAAAATAAATTCATTAATCTCAATAGAATAGAAAATTTATTTCCATTTCATACAATTGATTTCATGTGAGAGTGTTCAAGTCTTTTTGTGAAAACATTGTATTATCATTTAAAGTCAAAACATAAGTTTCGTCATAAAGCCGTCAAGCCCAAACACATCAAAAATAAAACATCATGATATCACATCTATCATCAAAAGACTATCAAGAAATTCATACATAGATGTACATGCACTATGTCATCTTAATATGTCATGAGAATGTCATCTTAATTCGTCATAAAAATGATTAAACCAAAAACATGTTAATCCAAAATGAGAGTATCAAATCAACATTTACTTCAAAAACTCATGTATGTCATAAAATCATCAAGATACACATGTATGGATTAATCCTAAGCATTATCACATATCATATAATTATCATCCCTAATGTTGTATACATCATTTAACATTTCAAAAACATAACATGCATGAAACCTTAGCAATATACATTTCATGATCAAAGTTTTTAATTTTTCAAAAGATGCTAAAAAAAAGAAAAACATGATATAATTTTTGAAAAATAATTTTTATTTCCTATTCCTACTATCTAAATTAAGCACTCATGAAAAACTTCAAGTAATTTCAAAATAATTCAAGAGAGTTGAGTTAGTTACCTTGTAGTCGAAGCCCATCAAAGCCCAATTCGCCGTTTCATCTTTGGAAGTTCTTGATTCATCCTTGGGTGCCTTCCTTTTCTTTGGCCTCTTCCTCCGTTCAAGTTCA
This sequence comes from Musa schizocarpa, assembly GCA_900464855.2. Taxonomy (NCBI): domain Eukaryota; kingdom Viridiplantae; phylum Streptophyta; class Magnoliopsida; order Zingiberales; family Musaceae; genus Musa; species Musa schizocarpa. The sequence goes on along the minus strand of LS990922.1, from coordinate 21,660,363 downwards.
TTGTTCATTTTAGATTTTTGTTTAATGAACTTATTAAGAGTTAGTGTTGAAGTTCAAGTTCATCATTGTCCTCATCACTTGAGTCATCGCTCAAGTGGTATTTATTTGTCAGGAGTTCCAAATCCTTCCTATTCTTTGGAAGGTGGTTCAAGTGTTCATTGTGTTCATCATGTGCATTACGCACCATTTCATATGTCATCAATGAGCGATAAGTTCTTCAAGTGGAAAAATATTTAAATCTTTTTTTGTTTCTTGTATTGCCGTAACTTTTGATTCCCAAACTTTAGAAAGTGATCGTAAAACTTTACTAACAAGTTCAAAATTCGAGAAACATTTGCCAAGAGTTTGTAAACCATTGACGACATCCGTAAAAAGCGGGTGTACATGTCAACAATGGTTTTATTTCGGCTTCATTTGAAAAAAGCTCGAAATCATGCATTAAAATGTTAACTTTCGAGTCTTTGACTCTACTAGTTCCTTCGTATGTGATTTTCAAGTGTTAGCCAAATATCAAAAGCCGTTTTAGCAAGCACGTAGAAATCCGATTGAACTCATTTTTTTGTTTAAAGCAAAAAATAAGGCATTCATAGCCTTTGCGTTTAAAGAAAAATACTTCTTCTCCAAATCCGACCATTCATTCATCGGTTTAGAGGGAAGTTGAAAACCATTTTCAACAATATTCCATATATCCAAATTCATAGAAATCAAGAAAACTCTCATTCGAAGTTTTCCAATAAGTGTAGTCCAATCCGTTAAACAACGGTGGATGAAAAACCGATAAGCCCTCTTGAAAGCCATGAAGAGCCATTTTCTCTCGGGTGTAAATCTGAAATGAGAAAGAAATGGGCTCGATACCAATTGTTAGGATCGGAGCAGCACTAAGAGGGGGGGTGAATTAGTGCAGCGGATTAAAACTTCGGTTTTTTAAAAAAATCTTTCGTATGATAAGAGCGGAACTTGACAAGCTTAATCTTGAAAGCGTATTCTTAAATATGTGCAGCAAAAGTAATAAGAAACTAAAGTATATAAGAAGGTTTGCAATAATATAAATAGCAATAATGAAATGCAAACCAAGGAGGATCGCCGATTTTAGAGTGGTTGGTCAAATGACCTACTCCACTTGCGAGGCCCCTCTTCGATGAGGCTCCCACCTTCCACTAGCAAGTCTCTTGAAATGGAAGGGTAAATACCCCTCTTACAACTCTTTACAAGCGGTTCACTCTCTTACAGATTTTCGAGAAGAGATGAGGTGAACACTAGCAAATTGAAAAGAAAGAAAGCTAACACTTTTCTAAGATTTTTCTCTCAAACTCTTGCTGCTCAAAAGGTTGTAATCTCAGCTGAGATTTGAGGGATATTTATAGGCCTCAAGAGGATTCAAATTTGGGCTCCAAAATTTGGGCTCCAAAATTCAAATCCTCTTTGGGTTCCCGATGCTGGCGGTGCCACCGCCCAACCAAGCGGTGCCACCGCCTAGCGCTCGGGTGCTGGGCGGTGGCGGGTGCTGGGCGGTGCCACCGCTCAGCCGAGGCGGTGCCACCGCCTACAGTGTTTTCAGCCCGCTACAGTGTTTTCAGCCCGCTACAGTGTTTTCAGCCCACCGCCTACAGTGTTTTCAGCCTATAGTGTTATAGGCCCCTACTTGGGTTATAGGATTAATACCTAATCCTAACCCTAATTAACATGCTAACTACGAATTTTAAAGACATTATATAAGCTATTACAAAGTCCATAAGTCAAGACTTCTTAGGTGAGCCGGGCGAACTTTTCGGCGGTCTTAGATAAACTGGAAACCATTCTGCGGACTCCGGCAAGCTCTTAAACTTCACGATTTGATCTTGGCGAGTTCCAACGAGCTTCTTCGGCAAGCTCGATCTTTTCTCGGCAAACTCTGCGAACTTCCCACGAACCTTTCGTGAGCTTCCAAAAAAACCCGGCAAGCTCCCTACTCATTCTTGGCTGGTTCCGCGGCGTTCCCGATGATCCGCCGGACTTCGGTCAAACTCTTGAACTCCCAACGAATCCTTCGTTCTTGACTCCACACTTTGTTTCACTTTATGCCTTCATCGTTATCGTAGTTAATCCTGCACATGCAAACCAAAACTCTACTCCGATCTAGATAGTTATTACAACGTGAATTGACATTCTGTTGCCGACACGTCATTGGTTGGCGCCGATTCGATTCTTTAGCACATCGTCCTCTCTTGCGGCTTGTTGCCCAATCGGGCGGTTGACCTCCGCAACCCCGATATCCTTGGCATAATTCGCTCTTCTTGGCCCGATGCCCGACGTTCGAAGCCTTCTGCCGTCCAATATCCTGATGTGATCTCCTCCGGCGCAACGTCAATTCCTCCTGCGTTAACTGTCTAATTCTGATCGAGTAGACCTGCATCACTCAAAATGCAGTTAAACATCTAAACACAATCAATTAGTTTCATCATCAAAATCCGAGATTCAACAAGTTTCTCTATCCACTCAATTATCTTTAGGACGTGGTTCTGAATCGGTATCCCCTCAATCATCCTAGCGCAGAAGAGGCTCTTGGATATCTCATATCTCCGAGTCCTTCCGTGTTTCTCAAACAGTTTATGAACATGTAGGAGAATGGATCTGACATCCATCATTTCATGCTGTCTCTATAAGAGTCATGTGCTAATCATAGTGTTGAATCTCAGATTTTGATAATGAAGTCAATTATAAATTGTTTGATCTAATATATATGCTGAGAAAAGTGTGTATGATTAACTACAATAGCAGTAAGACATAAAGCATGTGTTATGCCAGAGTCAAGATCGAGATCTCATTAGGAGTTCAAGAGTTCGTCGAAAGTCCAAACGTTCATTAAAAGTTCTACCAGAACCAACCGAGAAGTCTAAGAGCTTGTCAAAGAAGCTCATTAGAACTCGCTAAGAAGATCATCATAAAGTCCAAGAGCTTGTTGAGAGTTCGCCGGAGCATTGCCGAAAGTTCGTCGAATGTTCGTCGGAAGTTCGCCGAAGAGCAATTGACGCACCAGAACAAGAAGTGCTATGATTAAGTCTTAATTATTATAGTTAGATCATAATTAAGTTAGGATTGGGAGGTAATCCCACTAACTTAATTAGGTGCCAACGGGGCCCTTAACAAGGCTGAATTAGGTCGAATTGAGCAGCCCATTCAGCCCCTGAATTCTTAGCCGGCGATGGCACCGCTTGGAAAGCAGTGCCCCAATTTACTTGGGTGGTGGTACCACCCTGACAGGGCGATGGTACTGCTGGCAGTTAATTCTGCCAGCGGTGGCACCGCCCCTATCAAGCGGTGGTACCACCAAAGCTTGGTCTCTAAGCTCTGTCAAGCGGTGGTACCGCCCAGTGTCAAGTGTAAGGCGATGGTACCGCCAGTACCTTGGAAATCTGGGATAAGACACTTTTTGGCTCTAATTTTGAAGCTATTGGGGCCAATAAAAACCCCACCCTTTTCTTCATGAAAGGGCACAAAAGCATTGGCATAATATTGAGTTCTTGAATCTTAAAGTGTTGTAAAACTGAGAAGAGTTCTCCTACTTCATCTCTTAGCCTTGTAACCATCTAAGAAAGAGGAGTGAGACTTATAAAGGTTCTCCTAAACCCGACAAAAGGAAAAAAAGCTGTAAAAGATGGTTGGCCTTCACCTATTGAAGAAAGGCTTTTAGTGGACGCCGGTGACCTCGTCGAAAGAGGAATTCGAAAGTGGATGTAGGTCACATTGACTGAACCACTCTAATTTTCGGTTTGCTTTTCATTTGTATAATTTACATTATGGCAAATCTCCTTAATCTTCTCTTGTACTTTTACGAAAGCTTTTAAGTTCAAATTCTCTCCGAAACAGATTGAATCGAAACCATTTTCGTCGAAATCAGTTTTAATCAAAACAAAGACTTTTGAAATCTAGAAAGTTTTCCGCTGCACTAAGTCACCACCCTCTCTTAGTACCGCTCTTGATCCTAATAATTGGTATCAAAGCAAGAATCACTCTCGTTTGGTTTAAAACCCAAGAGAGATGGCATTTACCGGCAACCTAGAGGGTCATTCAATTACACGTCTGCCCATGTTCAATGGGATGAATTACATATATTGGAAGACTAGAATGAGGATCTTCCTATTTTTAATGGATTTTAAAGTATGAAATATTGTAGAAAATGAGTTTCCAAAGTCTTCTCTTCTAATGAACGATTGGAATGAGTTGGAGAAGAAGACTTTCGCTTTAAACGCAAAGGCTATGAATACCTTATTTTGTGCCTTAGATAAAAATAAGTTTAATCGTGTATCCATTTGTGAAACTGCTTTTGATATTTGGCACACACTCCAAGTGACTCATGAAGGCACTAGTAGAGTGAAGGAGTCAAAAATTAATCTTTTAGTGCATACTTATAAGTTTTTTCAAATAAAACCGAGTAAGACCATTGGAGACATGTACACCCGATTTACGGATATTGTCAATGGTCTAAAAGGTCTTGGTAAAGGTTTCTCAGATTTTGAACTTGTTAATAAAATTTTAAGATCCCTTCCAAAGAGTTGAGACCCTAAAGTCACGGCCATTCAAGAAGTCAAAGACCTAAATAATTTTCCTCTCGAAGAACTAATTGTGTCACTAATGACCTATGAGATGACTTGTAAAGCTCATGAAAAGCTTGAGGATGCCCTTCCAAAGAACAGGAAGGATATGGCACTAAAAACCCAAGAAGGCCACTTGAAAGAAAACTCAAGTGATGAAGACTTGACACTCTTAACAAGGAAATTCATAAAATTCATAAAAAGGAACAAATTTAAAAATGACACTAAAAATAAATTTGAATCCAAGAAAGATCATGTAATATGCTACGAATGCAAGAAGCCGGGACATTACAAGAGCGAATGTTCCATAGCCAAGAAGTCGCATGCAAAGAAGAAGGCTCTTAAAGCATCATGGGACGACTCAAGTGCATTCGAAGAAGAGGAGCCTACCATCACCGATCAAGTTGCTCATTATGTACTAATGACCATTAGAGATATAGTGAGTAGTTCATTTGATGCAAATCTATCATTTGATGAACTACTAAATGTTTTTCATGATTTATTTGATGAATACAAATTAATTAGTAAAAAATATAAATTATTGAAAAAGGAGCATACTTCTCTTGTTAATGATTTCAATAGATTAAAAGTTGAGCACAATGATAGTTTAGCTCCATATACGATATGTGATGAACTAGAAACACTTAGAAAAGAAAACTTACTACTCAAAGAAATCTTAGAAAAATTTGAGGTTGGTAGCAAGTACTTGAACATGATCTTTGCCAACAAGGGTCACGTTCATAGAAAAGGCGGAATCAGATTTGTGAGTAGCTCTCACCAAAATCTAACCACCTTGTTAAAGGCCGTACTTTGCATGTTTCATCTCAAAACAAATGCAACTTTTGTTGCAAATTTGGGCATGTAGCTTATCATTGTCCATTCAAGAAATGTAGTCTACATAAATTGATTTGGGTTCCTAAAAGAATCTTAAATGACTTAATGCAACATGATAAGCTATGTAGATTGATTTTTGAGGCACCCAAGGTCAAATGGGTACCTAAAAATCATCCTTTTTTTGTAGAAAAATGTACCATCATAAGCTAGGAGTAAGAGATGGTACCTTGATAGTGGATGCTCAAGGCATATGACTGGAGATCCATCTCAATTCTCTAAGCTCACTAGCATAGATAAAGGATATGTCACATTCAGAGACAACAACAAGGGTAAAATTATTAACAAAGAAACCATAGGTAACAAATCCAACTTCTTTACTGAATATGTGTTATTGGTTGATGGCTTAAAGCATAATATCTAAAACATTAGTCCATTATGTGATAAATGATACATCATTAAATTTGAATCCAATGCTTGCATTATTGAAAAACCACACAAAAACACGTCTATGATTACTTTAAAACAAAATAATGTATACACTATCGATATTAATGATCTTTGTAATGAAATATGCTTTTCGATTTTAAATGATGATGCTTGGTTTTGGCATAGGAGATTAGGTCATGCTAGCATGAAACTAATCTCTCAAATTTCATCTAAAGAACTTATAAGAGGAATACCTCATATCAAGTTTGTCTAACTTAGGTATGGTGGCAGCACCCACAGCAAGTAGGGAGAAGAGAGGGCTTAGGGTTTTTAGGATAAATGATAGATTTGCCCCTCAAAATTTTAAAAATTTTAATTTTATCCTTTTATCTAAATTATGAAAATACCCTTAAGAATTCAAAAGTTTCCTAAATATCCTTAATTTCAGAAAATATTAATTAATTAAAAAATTTAATTGATTATTATTTTTATAATTATCTAGTAGTCCTACATGATAATGATTTATGTATTTGATGTATGATATGTGGACGGATATGATAATGGACCATGTGATGTGTGTACTTGCGATTATTATTATTGGGACCTGTGAGCCTCAATTATATTTCTTGTTTATTATTGGGCCTGTGTGCCTATGATTAAATTGTAATCATACAAGGAGGCACAGCGGGAGCATGAAAGTGATAGCGGGACCAACGAGACGAATGATTGCGATGCATGGAGATGCGTCAAAATGTTGATGGAACCAACGAGGACGAGATGGACGTTCACAAGGCATGGAGATGCACCGCTATACACATAGATCTTGTTGTAAGTGATTAGGCCCATTGGCTCGGGCCTAATCACATTCTGCTTTGGTCTATGATCATTTGGTGTCATTGCTTATATATATATATATATATATACATGCGATGTATATATATATTAAATATATATATGTATGACATATCATATTAGGATACTAAATCATAGAAACCCCTCTCTCGATAATATTAAGTCGGTAAATGTGAGGCAATTAGATTGACCCACGTGGCCTTCCATTGTTATAGGTAGTGACCGATTCTTGGTGTAGGTTGAGTTGGCCAAATCCTTTGAGGCTCACCTACATCGTGATTCGCTATCTTGCCTACGACATAGAGATGTTACCGGTGACTTGAGGATATAGTATGCTTGGTCAAGTCCCTCGAAGGTATATCATTGAATCAGACTCATCTTGTAACGATAGTGTTGACTTAACCGAACATCATGGTTGGTCGAGTCCCTTGAGACTATGGTGATTCGAAGGCCGAACAGGATAGGAATCATAAGGAGTTGTGATTGGCAAGAGTTGCCTAGCTTTCGGGCTTAGTGTGATTGGTCGAGTCCCTTGAGGTTACACTAAGATGCTGATTGGATCCTGATCCCCACTAGAAGTCTGTCGGAGACTTCCGTTTCATGTGCTAAGGATGTTGCATGACTCGCCAATAAGATAGTGGGAGCATATTAAGATAGAAGTCTATTTCTTGATTGTTTATTTCTATAAAATCTGCATGTTACTTATTTCTACTGCATCTTTATATTAAAAAAATGTCGCTTTCAAATCCCTTATGTGGCATACTTGATGTCAACCGCCTCACTGGTCCAAATTATACGGATTGGCTCCACAACTTGAGAATTATTCATGATGGAGAAAATCACGTATGTCCTTGATATAGTGGTGTCTACGCCCGAGGAAGGGGCAAGTGAGGATGAGATCGCTCGCTACGTGAAGTACATTGATGACTCCACTCTTGCTTAGTGTCACATATTAGGCTCTATGACTTCTGAGTTATAGAGACAACATAAAAAGATAGATGCCAGATCCATTCTCCTACATGTCCACAAAATATTTGAGGAACAGGGAAAGACTCAGCGATATGAGATATTTAAGAGCCTCTTTCACGCTAGGATGACTGAGGGTACACCGGTTCAAAACCATGTCTTAAAACTGATTGAGTGGATAGAGAAACTCACAGGTCTAGGAATGGTCATAGAGGATAACTTGTGTGTGGACATTGTACTTCAGTCCCTACCAAATTCCTTTTTAGTTCATAATGAATATTAATATGAACAAGCATAAGGTGACTCTCCCGGAGCTCCTTAATATGTAGAGGGAGGCAGAGAGCACTATAAAAAAGGAGAAGCCACTTCTCTACGCTAATGAGACTAAAAATAAAATGAAAGTAGAAAAGTCCCTTAAAAAAGGCAAGGGCAAGGGGGAGACCAGATAAAGCAAAGGTTGCTAAGAAAGACCCGGTAGAAGACAAAGTCCAGTGCTTTCACTATGACAAAGATGGGCACTGGAAGAGGAACTACAAAGAGTACCTTGCAGAGAGGGTGAAACAAAAGCTTGGAGAAGCTTCACGTGCATTCGTGATCAGTCTTTATTTGTTAGATTTTTGTGATAATGCATGGTATTGGATACCGATAGTGCTTATCACATTTGTAATTTGTTGTAAATTCTGGCAAAGCCTAGGAGATTGGCATAAGGATCTTTGCATAATGCTTTATTTATGCTAGATACTGTTCCACATATTATGAATATAAGTGCGTCCAAGAGGAAATGAGATGAGGTGAACAGTACATACTTGTGGTATTGTAGGCTAAGTCACATCCATGAGGGAAGGTTTCAAAAATTACTAAAGGATGGATATCTAGATCTATTCAACTATGAGTCATATATAACTTGCGAGCCTTGCCTTCATAGAAAAATAACCAACTCTCCATTTAGTAGAACTAGAGAGAGAACCACTGAGCTATTGGAACTCATACATAGTGATGTATGTGGACCCATGTCAACTCATGCCATTGGTGGTTACTCCTACTTCATTACCTTTATTGATGATTTCTCAAGGTATGGACATGTATACTTAATGAAATTAAATTCGAGGCCTTTGAGAAATTCAGAGAGTATAAGAATGAAGTGGAGAACCAGACTAGAAAGAGTATAAAGACTCTATGGTCAGATCGAAGAGGTGAGTACTTAAGTATAGATTTTACCCAGTTCCTCAAGGACCATGGGATTTTATCCTAATAGACACCTCCTTATACACCTCAACTCGATGGTGTGTCTGAAAGGAAGAATCATACGTTGTTAGACATGGTACGGTCCATGATGAGTTTTGCTAGCCTACCCATCTTATTCTGGGGATATGCCCTAGAGATAGCTTACCTTCTGAACAGAGTTCCAACTAAATCGATAGTGTCTACACCATATGAGATATAGAAAGGGAAGAAGCATGATCTTAAGATTGTTAAGATTTGGGGTTGCCCTGCCCACATTAAAAGATATAACCTCGATAAGTTGAAATCAAGGACGGAGCGATGCAAATTCGTGGGATACCCCAAGAAAACTTGTGGGGTATTATTTCTATCATCTCAAGGACCAAAAGGTCTTTGTAGCTAAGAAATCAATATTCTTTGAGAAGGAACACATTCTTGGTGGAGATAATGAGAGTATGATAGAGTTGAGCGAGGTTAGAGAACCTAGCTCAAGCACTACTCTACAACCCGAGTCTGTTCAGGTACCTAAAATATAAGTTCTAACTTTACATAGGTCTAGTAGAGTATTCCATCCTCCTGAGAGATTTGTGGGATATATTAGAGGAGAAGATGTTAAGGATATTGATCCTCGGACGTACGAGGAGACTATTATGAGTATAGACTCCGGGAAGTGGTAAGAAGTCATGAATTCTAAGATGGATTCATGTACTCCAATAAGGTTTGGAACCTAGTTAATATGCCCGAAGGTATTGTACCCATGGGTTGCAAGTGGATCTTTAAGAAAAAGATCGGAGTAGATGGAAAAGTAGAGACCTATAAAGCAAGGCTAGTGGCTAAGGGATATCGTCAAAGGCAAGGTGTTGATTACGACGAATCCTTCTCACCCATAACAACGCTAAAATCCATCCAAATTCTATTGGCTATTACAACACACTATGATTATGATATATGGTAGATAGATGTGAAAACTATATTCCTCAATGGCAACCTCGAGAAGGAGGTGTATATAATACAACCCGAGGGATTCGTGTCCAAGTACTACCCATATAAGGTGTGCTGGTTGATTAGATCCATTTATGGACTAAAGCAAGCTTTCTGAAGTTGGAACATAAGATTTGATGAGGCAATTAGATCTTATGACTTTGTTAAGATTGAAGATGAGCCTTGTGTGTACAGGAAGGTAAGTGAGAGCGCTATCACTTTTTTGGTGTTATATGTGGATGATATCCTGATAATTGGAAATGATATAGGAATGCTATCCACAGTAAAGGCTTGGTTATCTAGACACTTCTCTATGAAGGACTTAGGGGAAGCATCCTATATCTTAGGGATTCTAATCTATAAAGATAGATCCAAGAGGATGCTTGGCTTATCCCATTCCAGGTACATAGAAACCATTATCAAAAGGTTTGACATGGAAAATTCTAAGAGAGACCTCATACCGATGATATGGGATATCACTTTCTAATAGTATGTCCCCAAAGACTCCTAAAGAAAGGGTGAACATGTATATGATACCTTATGCCTCAGCGATAGTGTCTATTATGTATGTTATGCTTTGTACTAGGCCTGATATAGTGCATGCTTTGAGTGTCACGAGCAAGTATTAGATGGATCTAGGCTTGGAACACTGGAAAGCAGTAAAATATATCCTTAAGTACTTGAGAAGGACTAAGGATCTTTTACTAGTATATGGAGGTAATAGCCTTAGGATTGAAGGCTAAACAGACTCAAGTTTAAAGTCTAATGTCGATGATAGTAAGTCGATTTCGGGGTATGTGTACACCTTGAATGGAGGAAAAGTGTGTTAGAAGAGTTCCAAGTAAGATACTACTACTGACTCGACTATAGAGGTGGAGTACATTGTTGCAATAGAGGCAGCAAAAGAGGGAGTCTAGATGAAGTTCTTTACAGATATGGGAGTCATGCTGAGTAGTGAGGAGCTGATTTCCTTATATTGTGATAACTATAGGGCGATTACACAAATAAAGGAACTCGGGTCTTGTCAGAAGTGTTTTGAGGATGTTTCAATTTATTGGAGAGATCGTGACCCGAGGAAATGTATTAGTGGAAAGAGTTTCATACGAAGATAACATTGCAGATCCACTGACAAACTCATTATCTTAAATTGTTTTGAGCGTCATAGGGGTCTGATGAGGATCAGACACATAAGTGATTGGCTTTAGGTCAAGTGGGAGATTACTAGTCATAGGTGCCCAGCAAGCCAATTATATGAGTGATGGCATGTGTGACTTGACACGCAGTCGTTTTGCCTATTATGTTTTGACATTTATCACTTTATATTAACTATTGCATATATGTATGTATATATTGTGATGTCCTAGGATCTGTACAATGGGAATCAGATTGTGATGAGATCACGATAATGAAATCGATTCATCTTTAAACATAAATCTTAAATAATCTCGGTTATAGGTTACACGAGAGGGACATCGAGATAATCGGACAAACTGGTGTGATATATACCCGTCCATATGATGGATAAACCTGGTCTCAAAACAGCTCATGTGGGGACACTAGGGATATAGTACAGGTGCTCATTGGAGAATGAGTTCACTAATTGATCCGCTTACGAAATGCTAGATGGTTGATGATACTTTATTGTTAGACAGTGATTCCGTAGTCCCAATGGTGTATCTGGTCTTTAATCATGAGACACCAAGAATGTCCGGTATGAGTGATCCATTCTTTGATATCAGACTTATATGTTTGGATGTCCCAGATCTAGTACAATCGGTCATCGGGGGTAGTAGTCAATCTTACGAGGGCTATTGAGTTTTGATAGAGGATCATTCATTTTTGGTGTCATGAGAGGAATATCCCGTGTATTCTTGCTCAAACAAATCCCTAGATAGGGTCATTTAGATTGAGAGAGAAAGAGTTCTCCGGGAGAATTTGATTAGAGCAAGACTTGAGAATAAACTATATGAGTTTGACAACACCATGCCTAGTATACGGTATCTAGAATATTTGATGGATAAAGAACTATAGGTATATTGTAAGAGTGAACAGATAGGTCCATTAGATTAGATTCCCCTTTATCGTCTGGGGACTAAGGTGTAGTTGTTGAATCTCAGATTTTGATGATGAAACTAATTGATTGTGTTTAGATGTTTAACTGCATTTTGAGTAATGTAGGCCTACTCGATCAGGATTAGACAGTTGACGCAGGAGGAATTGACGTTGCGCCGGAGGAGATCACGTCAGGATATTGGATGGCAGAAGGCTTCGGACGTCGGGCACCGAGCCAAGGAGAGCAGAATTGCACCAAGGATATCGGGGTTGCCGAGGTCAACCACCGATTGGGCAACAAGCTGCAAGAGAGGATGATGTGCTGAAGAATCAGACGAAGCGCCAACCAATGACGTGCCGGGCAACAAAATGTCAATTCGTGTTGTAATAATTGTCTAGATCGGAGTAGAGTTTTAGTTTGTGTGTGCAGGAATAACTACGATAACGATAAAGACATAAAGCGAAATAAAGTGTCGGAGTCAAGCACGAAAGATTTGTTGGGAGTTCGAGAGTTCGACGGAAGTTCGAAGGTTCGTCGGGAATGCTGCCGAAACTAGCCAAGAATGAGTAGGGAGCTTGCCGAAGGGTTTTTCGGAAGCTCATCAGAAGGTTCGTTGGAAGTTCGTGGAGCTCACCGAGAAAGATCAAAGCTTGCCGAAGAAGCTCATTGGAACTCACCAAGATCAAATCGTGAAGTCTAGGAGCTTGCCGGGAGTCCGCAGAATGGTTTCCGAGAGTTTATCGGAAGACCGCCGAAAGTTTGTCGGAAGCTCGTCAGAAGAAGTCTTGACTTATGGACTTTGTAATAGCTTAAAAAATGTCTTTAAATTCATAGTTAACATGTTAATTAGGGTTAGGATTAGGTATTAATCCTATAACCCAAGTAGGGGCCAATTGGGCCCGAGTTCGGACTGGTTTGGGCCAAGTTTGGAGCCCAACTAGTGAGCCGAAACACTGTAGGCGGTGGCACCGCCCAGAACCCGAGAACTGGGCAGTGGCACCGCCCAGCATCCGAGAGATCGGGTGGTGGCACCGCCACCGACAGGTGGTGGCACCGCCAGCCTCGGAAACCCAAGATAATTCAAATTTTGGAGCCCAAATTTGAATCCTCTTGGGGCCTATAAATACCCCTCAATTCTCAGCTGAGATCACAACCTTTGAGAAGCAAGAGAGTGAGCCAAAAGTCTTAGCAAAGTCTTTAGCAAGTTTTTGTCTTCAATTACTTTGAGTGTTCACCTCCTTCTTTCTATTCAAAAATTTGTAAGAGTGTGAACCACTTGTAAAAGGTTGTAAGAGGGGTATTAGTCCTTCCCCTACAAGTGATTTGCTAGTGGAAGTTGGGAGCCTCTTCGAAGAAGGCTTCGCAAGTGGATGTAGGTCATTTTGACCGAACCACTTTAAAAACTGTTGCTTTATCTGGTTTGCATCCTACTCTTGCCATTTACATACTGCAAACTTCTCTACTTAGTCACTATGCTTCCATACGTTTCTAAGTTATCAAGCTTCCAAATCGGTTTCCATTGATATTGCTTTTTATCGTACGGAAGATTTTTCCAAATTCGAAGTTTTAATCCGCTGCACTAATTCACCCCCCCCTCTTAGTGCCGCTCCGATCCTAACAATTGGTATCAGAGCCTAGTATTTCTCATTTCAGATTTATACTCGAGAGAAATGACTCTTCATGGCTTTCAAGAGGGCTTATCGGTTGTTCGTCCACCGTTGTTTAACGGATTGGACTACACTTATTGGAAAACTCGAATGTGAGTTTTCTTGATTTCTATGAATTTGGATTTATGGAATATCGTTGAAAACGGTTTTCAACTTCTCTCTAAACCGATGAACGAATGGTCGGATTTGGAGAAGAAGTATTTTTCTTTAAACGTAAAGGCTATGAATGCCTTATTTTGCGCTTTAGACAAAAATGAGTTCAATCGGATTTCTACGTGCGAAACGACTTTTGATATTTGGCGAACACTTGAAATCACGCACGAGGGAACTAGTAGAGTCAAAGACTCGAAAGTTAACATTTTATTACATGATTTTGAGCTTTTTCGAATGCAACCAAGTGAGACTATTGGCGACATGTACACCCGTTTCACGGATGTCGTCAATAATCTAAGAGTTCTTGGTAAATCTTTTTCGAATTTTGATCTCGTAAGCAAGATCTTAAGATCCCTTCCAAAAAGGTGGGATCCTCTAATAACCCCAATATAAGAAACAAAAGATTTAAATATTTTTTCACTTGAAGAACTTATCGGCTCATTGATGACATATGAAATGGTGCGCAATGCACATGATGAACACGATGAACACTTGAACCACCTTCCAAAGAATAGGAAGGATTTGGAACTCAGGACAAATGAATACCACTTGAGCAATGACTCAAGTGATGAGGACAATGATGAACTTGAACTTCAAACACTAAATCTTAATAAGTTCATTAAACAAAAATCTAAAATAAACAATGAACTTGAACGGAGGAAGAGGCCAAAGAAAAGGAAGGCACCCAAGGATGAATCAAGAACTTCCAAAGGTGAAACAGCGAATTGGGCTTTGACGGGCTTCGACTACAAGGTAAGTAACTCAACTCTCTTGAATTATTTTGAAATTACTTGAAGTCTTTCATGAGTGCTTAATTTAGATAGTAGGAATAGGAAATAAAAAAAAAATTTGTTTTTCAAAAATTATATCATGTTTTTCTTTTTAGCATCTTTGAAAAATTAAAAATTTGATCATAAAAAGTATATAGCTAAGGTTTCATGCATGTTATGTTTTGAAATATTGAATGATGTATGCAACGTTAGGGATGATAATGCTTAGGATTAATCCATGTATGTATATCTTGATGATTTTATGTCATGCATGAGTTTTTGAAGTAAATGTTGATTTGAAACTCTCATTTTAGATTAACATGTTTTTGGTCTAATCGTTTTTATGACGAATTAAGATAACATAGTACATGTACATCTATGCATGAATTTTTTGACAGTATTTTGATGATAGATGTGTTTGGTCTTGATGATTTCATAACGAAACTTATGTTTTGATTTTAAATGATGATACATGTTTTCACAAAAGACTTGAATACCCTCACATGAAATCAATTGTATGAAATGGAAATGAATTTTCTATCCTATTGAGATTAATGAGTTTATTTTACCAATCTTGTGAATCTCGTGAAAATAACCATGATGAATATTTTGAAAAATAAATGAGTGTATCATGCTTTTGGTCTTAATGATTTCTCTTGAACATACTTTTTGGAATCATGCTTGATGATTTGTTTTACGAAATTTACCTTTTCGTCTTAAATGTTGACACTTGTTTAATTAAAGGTAAAGACATGTTTATAAGAAGCAAATCATATGAATAAAAATTTATAAAAACGAAATGCGATCCTCTATCTTATCGACTTTTCAATAAATCTATGCTTGTCATATATGAATTTATTGAATATGACTTTGAGGATGATTTCAAATTTCACAAATGCTTGATTCATACTTATGACATGAGATAATTGAATCCTTAACTTACTCTTTATATGGCTTGAAAATAGATGTTTAAAATCTTGCTTGATGAGTTGTTTTATAAGATTTTGCCTTTACGTCTTGAACTTTCATACTTATCTTGATTTGACTTATAATGCTTAGATGAAAAAGAATCATTTAAAAAATAATTTTCCCATCTGATCGAGATTAATGATTTCATGATATTTTGTGAATCTCGAAATTGATTTTGATGACTTGATTATGAATTTCAAGTTAATGATTTGATTTGAATGAGTTTTATCTAAATCATAATCTTGATCTTGCAAAATTGAAGTCACAAACAATATCTTTTGGTATTCATGAATTGATACTCACAATATGAAAGTATTAGTATTTATGACTTGAATTGGATTGAAACATTGCATGCTTAAATTAATCATTCTCCTATGTTTCAAAAATGCTTTAAATACCTTATGTGATGATTGAAAATTAACTTGCTTTATGATAAATCTATATATACAATTTTGATGATGAGATTTTTGATGAATTTGATGATTTGAATTTGAATGTGTTTGTATTCGAATTATGATCTTGACTTCTTGAATTTACTATTTGTGATTTTTTTAATCACAATCTCTTCTTTGTACACCTACAATTTTTGTTATTTATAAAAGGAAGAGATTTGATAAAATGAATCATTGTTGACTTAATGTTCGATAGCATGAATACTTTATTATCATACATGAAAATAGTGATAAATATCTTGAAAATAAATGTTTGTATCATGTTAGATGATTTTACATTTTGTGCATGATGAGTTATAGTGATGATTGAAACAATGATTGAAATGATATGAATAATGATTTGGAATTATGCATATAATGATGAGTTTATATGTTTTGAAAATATATATGATGATTTGGTATTATGCATGCAATAATGATGCATGCAATGATGAAATATTTATGATAAAATTATTATTTTGATATTCATGACTTGAATCTTCCTTTCTTTTTGCCAATGACAAAGGGAGAGAAAGAGTTGCTAATGTGCCATCTTGAATTGATGTAAAGAGTCATCTCAAAGAGAAATTAGTTACTTTGCACAAGTCAAGAAAATACAAAAACTTTCTTACTTTCTTGCACATCTAAAGAAAAGATACAAATGTAACACTTGCCAAATTGTTTGCTTGCCTCATGTAAAATATGGTCCCTTGCTAGTTTGGTATTTTGCTAAGGAAGCAAAAATGATACCTCTCAAAAGAGAAGAAAGAGCTTGCTTTCTTGAACATCTTTAATATGCTAGCTAGCACGATATACAATTTGCTATCTTGAACATTACAAATAAATACTATCATGCACATTGCAAAGAAAAACAAATATGCCAACCTGCACATCTTTAAATTTGATAGCTTGTATGTAGTAAAACTTGCATATCGTAAAAGTTGC